>CM052884.1:1887257-1909062 GCA_028534135.1 Potos flavus
TCTACTCCTTTCTCTGGATCCAAATTTAGAGAATTTGGTTTTCTTTTTACTACATGTTCTCTTCACTTCCTGCCACCTTGTCTTTGGTTTTGGTTTCAGCGGCCCTTCCTCCGGGAAGTCCCTCGTGCTTTCTTCATCTAGTTCCTTCTCCAGCTGTGTGTAAGTTTCAGCAGACCTAGGGAAATGCTGCCTGTTCCAGGCTGGCGTTTACCTCCACAGCAGAAATGATGGTCTGCACTTTGGCTGCCCGAGTTCATGCCCTCTCTGCGCTCAGCCATCCAGCATGTGGTCGCTCGGATGCCTGCTCTGTGCCTGGGACCACTTTACGCACTAGGGACCAGGGCTGAACAAGTTCAGATCCCTGACCTCGGGGAAAACCATTTCCATGGGTCATTGTCATCGACCTGAGGTAGTAATGTCTTCTCCAACCTCCTTGTTCATTCTTCAAAGGCGGGGAGAGTGTCTTGTTTATCTTCATATCCTTACAGCACTTCGCACAATATCTGGACTCTAGTAGGTAAATGATGGATGAAATGATCTTACCGTGTGGAGAAAAGATGCTATATTCCAGGAAGCTACCTTTGGACGTGAAGGTGGCTCCTGATTTACTGGCTTATATTTTATCTTCCTGATAAGGTCCCTTCTTGATCTTTAGCCTGAACTTTATGAGTTATTATAAAATTATTTGGGAATTTTAAAGAGCTGTTGGGGAGGGTGGTGTGCCCCGAGAAGGTCTAGGGGTCGCTGGAAATCCAGTCCTGAAGGGGAATAGATCTCTCACTGCAGCCAAAATAAGTTTTCTGAGCTACAAATCAGAACACTCCGTGTTTATATTTAGAACTGTTTACAGACAGTATTTCTTAGGATAAAACATAAACCAATTAACATACCTGACCAGGACGTGCATAAAATAGACTGCGAATGTTTCGATTTCCTTTCTCCCACTCCGTTTGCCGGGCTGCTTCCTGCTTAGCTTTGGTGGTGCCTCCGGTCTCTTCCACCCCCCACACTGCGGTCTTCCTCCCTGAGCCGTTCTTTCCCTCCTCTCAGCCATGTGGTCAGAGAGAAATAGCTCGTGACTGAGGTGGGTGTCCATCTCCGTTTCTCCTAGCCACAGTGGTTACTTAGGTCAGGGACAGTGGGCCTACCTGGATCTACTTATTTCTCTTGTCTTCTTACTACTGTGACTGGTTCAGAATGAGAGGCTGATCATAGGACTTCAATCGGTCCCATCAGCATAAACCTCATGAATTCCTCTGGGAAAACTGAGACACTGAAGCTCTTCTGTCTTTTCAGCAGGAAATTTCTTTAGCTACCCGGAAAAGCTGGAGCCTAGGGGCTGGCGAGGGTCGGGAAGGGAGAGACAATGTGGGGAGGCTGGGCCGTGAGCAGACCGGGGCCGGTAGAGGTGGGCTGGGACCGAAGGTGCCATTCCCGTCCACGATTTAGTGGTGTCTGGGGCTTGTCTACCCCACTGACATTTCAGTCCATACTTTAGACCTTGACGTTTTCACTGGCAATGTACAGTCTGTACAGAAATGATTAAAAAAGGCGAACAACTTTTTAATGTAATAGCTTTATTAAAATATAACTCATGTAACAGACAACTTATTTAAAGTGTACAATTTAATTACTTCAGTACGGTTATAGGATTTTGCATCTATATATACACTCAATATTAGGACATTTTCATTATCCCACCAGGAAACCCCGTACCCATTAACAGACCCTGCTCATTTTCCTCCCCAACTCTCCTGCTCTAAGTAACCACTTTTCTGTCTTCATAATTCATCTATTCTGTATATTTTATATAAATTTTGTATATGTGGTCTTCTGTAACTGCCTTTGTTCACTTGGCATGTTTTTAAGAGTTGCTCATGTTGTAGTGGGGATCAATATTTCATTCCTTTGTATAGATGAATACAATAGCAATGTATGAGTAAACAACAGCTTATTCATCCTTTGACATTTAGATTGTTTCCACTCTTTGGCTATTAGGAATAATTCTGCAGTGGACAGTCATGTGTAAGTTTTTGTGCGGACATCTGGTTTCAGTTATACTGAATCTGTACCTAGAAGTAGGATCGCTGGGTTATATGGACACTCTATGTTTAACTTTTTTTTTTTTTAAAGATTTTATTTATTTATTTATTTGACAGAGAGAGATCACAAGTAGGCAGAGAGGCAGGCAGAGAGAGAGGAGGAAGCAGGCTCCCCACCGAGCAGAGAGCCCGATGTGGGGCTCGATCCCAGGACCCTGAGATCATGACCCGAGCCGAAGGCAGAGGCCTTAACCCACTGAGCTACCCAGGCGCCCCTATGTTTAACTTTTTATGAGACTATCAAACTGTCTCCAGAGTGGCTGCACCATTTTGTATTCCCACCAACAATGTATGAGGGTGCTCATTTTTCCACATTTCTCCGATTTCTTGCTAACAGTTGCTATTATCTATCTTTTTTTAATCTTTTTTTAGTTATAGCCATTCTTCTGGGTATGAACTGGTATTTATGGTTGAATGGTAGTTCCTTTATAGCTAATGATGTTGAATGTCATTTCGTGTAGTTATTAAACATTTGCGTAACTTCTTTGGAGACATGTCTTTTCCTATCATTTGTCTATTCATTTTAGTTCTTGTCTTTTGATCATTAAGTGGTAAGTGTTCTTTTTATATTCTGGATACAAGTCCCACATCATATATATGTTTTGCAAATGTCTTATCCCATTCTGTGGACTATGTTTTCATTTTCTTGATGGTTTTCTTTGAAGCACAAAAGCTTTTAATTTTGATGAAGTCCGATTTGTGTATTTTTTTCTTTGTTGCTTGTGCATTTGGTGGTATATCTAAAAAGATCAGACTAACCCAAGGGAAAAAAAAAGGTTTATTCTAATATTTTATTGCAAGAGTTTATAGTTTTAACTCTTATAATCGGGCGTATGATCCATTTTAAGTTAATTTCAGTGTATGGTGTAAAGAAGGGGGTCAGCTGCATACCGTGCATGTGGATATCCAGTTGACCTACCACCATTGGTTGGAAGTGCTGTTCTTTCTCCATTAGATTGTTCTGCCATTTTTGTCAAGAAATTGACCATAAATACGAGGATTTATTTTTGGAAACACAACTCTGGATATGTTGAACCTATGTCAGTACCACACCATATTGATCATTGTAGCTGTGCAGTAACTTTTGAAATTGAAAAGTATGTGACAACCAGCTTTGTTCTTTGTCAATACGAGTTTGGATATTCTGGATCTCTTGCATTTTCATATGAATTTTAGGAGTAGGTTGTCCATTTCTACCATAATGCCATCTGAGATGTTGATAGAGATTGGGATGAATCTGTAGACCACTTTGGGAGTATTGCCATCTTAATGGTGGTCGCTCCCCTGATTCATGAGCATGGGTTGTTTTTCCACTTATTGGGTCTTCTGTACTTTTTTTCCAAAATAGTTTATAATTTTCAGGGTAGAAGTTTCACATCACCTTTATATTAAATTTAATACTAAGCATATTAATTTTGATGCCATTATAAATGGAATTGTTTGCTTTGATTTTACATTATTCATTGCTAGTTTATGGAAATATAATTGATTTTTATATACTGATATTGGATATTGCAACCTCACTGATATGATTTATAACTTCTAATAAATTTTTAGTGGGTTCCTTAGGGTCATCTATATACAAAACCCTGCCATCTGCAAATTGAGATAATTTTACTTTTCCCTTTGAAATCTGGATCCCTTCTATTTCACTTTCTTGCCTAACTGTTCTTGCTAGAACCTCCAATACACGATGAACTAAAATAGGGAGCACCTAAATGCCTTATTCCTCTCTTGGGCATTTTAGTCTTTCACCATCAAGTATGATAATAATGTGAGTATGATATGAATGTGAGTATGATAATAATTTGAATTTTCTATCAAGTTGAGGAAGTAGACTCCATTATTACTAATTTTTAAAAATGTTTTTACTATTAAGAGATGTTGGATTTAGTCAAATGCTTTTTTGTGTGTGTCTATTGAAACGGTCATGTGAGTTTTGTCCTTTGTTGATATGGTAGACTGCATCATTTGGTTTTCTATGTTAAATCAGGGTAACGTTCCTGGGATACATCCCATTTTATTTTGGTATGTAATCCCTTTTATATGTTGCTGGATTTTGTTTGTTAGTATTTTGTTGAGAACGCTTATACCTATATTCATAATAAGTAATTGGTCTCTAGTTTTCTTGTTTACATTTGCCTGATTTGGGTTTCACAGTAATATTGCCCTCATAAAATGACTTGGGAAGTGTTACCGCTGCTATGTTTTGGGTGAGATTGTAAAGGATTAGTATTTTTTCCAAAATTGCTTGGTAGAACTCACCAATTAAGTCAGCCGAGCCTGGGCTTTTCTAAGTGGGAATTTGTGAAATTACAAATTCCATCTCTTTAGTTTTTGTAGCTCTATTAGGTTTTTATATTTCTCTTGAATCAGTTTCAGTACTTTGTGTCTTTGCCAAAACCTATCCATTTCATCTAAATAATTTAATTTGTTGGCATGTGGTGAGTCACAATATTTCCTTATAATCCTTTTTAATTTTTGTAAGGTCTCTAGTGTTCCTTTATCAGTCATGATTTTAGTAATTTGAATCCCCTCTCCTTTTTCTTTGTCAACCTAGCTAGAAGAATGTCAGTTTTGCTGATCTTATCAAAGAACCAACTTTTTACTTCATTGATTTTTTCTATTGTTTTCCTTTTATCTATTTCATTAATTTCGACTCTAATATTATTTCTTTCCTTCTGTTCATTTTGGATTCTCTTTGCTCATTTTTACAATGTCTTAGGATGGAAGGTAGGTTTTATATTTGACATCTTTTATTTTTTTTAATTCTTTCAGTTTCCCTGTAGGAATGCTTTATTTGAATCCTAGAAGTTTTGATATGTTGTAGTTTGCATTTTTATCCACCTCAAAGTATTTTCTGATTTCTCTTCTGATTTCATCTGTGATCAATTGATTTCTTAGGAGTATGTTTTTAATTTCCAAATAAATGTGAAATTTATTTCTGCAATTAATTTTTAATTTCATTCTGTTGTGGTCAGAGAAAATATTTTGTTTGATGTCAGTCCTTTTAAAGTTCTGGAGATTTGTTTTATGGTCTGACTCTTGCCCAGTTTTTTCATGTGCACTTGAGTACAATGTATATTCTCCTGTTGTTGGGTGGAGTGTTTTATAGATATCTATTAGGTCCAGTTGATTTTTTTTTTTTTTGGCGGCGGCGGCGGCGGCGGCGGCCAGGACCGACTGCGGACTCGCGGGAGGTGGAGCAGCCCGGGCGGGTCCTCCCCCGGTCCGCCTGTCGTCCCCAGATGAAGACTTAGAAAATTCCAAGTTCTGCGGACGCTACCCCCCCAGGTCCAGTTGATTTTTGTTGTTGTTCACATCTTCTGTTTCCTTGCCAACCTTCCTTTTAGTTTTATCCTAGAATTCTTTCTGTTCATTCTTTATTTTTTTTATTAAATGAATACGTTGCCCTATTATGTAGATGAGTTTGTAAGGAAAAGAGGTCTCTGTTAATAGCTCTCTTCCTGGTACAGACTCTCCTTTCCAATATAAATTCAGGCAGTTGTCCAGAGGCAGAGAGCTCTGCTTGTGCTCAGTTTTAATTACTTTCAACTTGAAATAATCTTTGTGCCATAAGGGCACATTTCGGGGTGCCTCATCCTGTACCCCTTCATATGTCAAATGGTTAACAACAACATAGATACTGTAATAAATATTGTACTTTACCTTGGGGAAAAAGCTGACTTTTGTTTGTGTAAATGGACATGAGATAGATTGAACTCTGTGAGTTATTATGAAATGTAGAAGAAGCATTACACAGTTTGTGATCTTCTGCAACGTTAAAATTGGAAGCATGCTTTTTCTTTGCCTATGAGATAAGTCCTTCAAAGCATACGTTTATGGTAGATACCTGTTTCATGAAAATTTAAATTTGGTTCATACATCATTGTATGACCATCTTCAGTTAACTTCTGAATCACTTCTGGAAATTCTTTGCTTTTTAATCTTAACTCAGGGCTTTGCTCCACAGCTGAACACCTTGGCAATTTTATTGGTTTCTAAAATCACCAAACCAGGGACTTCTAGTACTAATAGGAGCTGCTTCTGCAGGATTTGACAATTTCTGTTTAAGGTCTTAGTTTTTACATAGTGCTTTATATTTGACTGAGAAAAGATGTTCCTGACTTCTTTAATGTTTGGTCTTCAGTACACAAGCTCAGCATTCCTTCCATTACTTCTATTTCTTTAGGCCCTGTTCTTACTGACTTTACAGTGCTTCACATTGTTCTAATCATAGGTATTTCTTTGCTTTTAGAGCATTGTCTTTGATGGTCCCCAATGTGGGTTCCTTTATGCTTGTTTCTTGAGAACTAGCATCACAACACATTATCATTTCAAGTTTCTGCTCAATACTTAAAGCTTTCTTTCTTCATGTTCTCCTTTATCTTCTAACCAGAGCACTTACATATATTTTGGATGTTGAATGAGTGCACACAGATACAAAATAATAGCAAAACACAATCTTTTCGGATAACGGTAAGCGGGTAGAAGAGATATTTAAGGTGTGTGCATATGTATATGTTTTGCGTATTCCTCTGTGGGTCAGTTCAGTTTTCTGTATTCACCTAGTATTTCTTACAGATGAAACTGCATGTAAGCAAACAAAATTTGCATTTTTATCAAATTGTCCTCTAGTAAATGAATTGGAACAATCTCGTGTTTTCAAAACAACTGTGATAGCAGAAGTGATTGTATTTGCAACCCAAAGTGATTGTATTTGCAACCCATCAAGACACCTACATCAGTCTGTTTTTATGGGCAAAAGTATTATATGGCTTTAAATTTTTAATTATATATATAAAAGTTAAATAGACAAAGTTAAGAATACAAATTGTCTTATTTAGAGTTTGAGGAGTTTTGGAATATTCAGTGTTAAAATAAGTAATTATCCTGTAGACAGAAGCATGTTTGGTTTTGTGGATAAGATCACAGACTCCAGAGATAGCCTTCTATAGTTGGATCAGCATATTAACACATAATCTTAGGTAAATTACAATAAATGATTGCTGTTACTGTCTTTAGAGTGATCACTAACTCTTTCAACTGACTTAATGGAAAAAATCATTGTCTAGAAGTACCTATTTTCTTTTAAGTAATTGAAAATTGGTCAAGAGAGATTATCTTTACATAATAAAATATAACATATAATAAATGTAACATAAATGCAAAGAAAATCTTGCTTACTTTTGAATTTATCCTTGTTCTGTATTGTCTCCTCCAAAGTTCATCATGTTGAAATACGTTGTAAAAGGAAGGCCTAGGAACAACTGAAAATAAATACCAAGACTAAGTCCAATAAGAAGAAGGTCTTTTGGTATTGGAACAGACCAGGGCTTAGCAAACTTTCTCTTTAGTGGGACAGATATTAAATATTTAAGGCTTTGCAGGGCAGAGAGTCTCTGTTGCCAATATTAACTCTGCTATTATAGCTTAAAAGCAGCCATAGACAATACAGACACAAATGGCCATGGCTATGAAAGGAGGCAGAATTTGTCACCCCAAAATTTGCTTTGGCAGAAGGATTATTTTAGGCTGTTGGTTTTTAAAGAACAGCAGACATGAGAGAAGCCCTGAAAACAAGAGTAGAAATTAGTCTTCTGTAGGGGACATTTGCATTTATAAGGGAAATCTCCATTTCTAAGGGTGTCTCCCTCCCTGGGCCAGGAAGAGGGGGTGACTCTAAATATGTAGAAACTTAAATCTGGGTAACAAGCTTACTCTTGTTTACCATGCTTTTTTTGGTCACACTCCCCACCCCTAGCATCTTTTGGTCTTTAGCTGAAGGTGGTATTGCAGGCAATGACTTCACCCAGTTTGGGGAGTTACTCAGTATTCCTATGACTCTCTCATGTATACAAGAGTTATACGTGTTATTAAATTTTGTTTATTGATCTCCTTTTAATCTGTCTCCTATAAGTTAGATTCTTAGGCCAGCCGGAGGAACCTGAATGGATAGAGAAAAATATTTTTCCCCAACAGAGGGAAAATTCTTTTTTTTCCCCAAAACAGCCGTGTTCCAATAAGACGTTGTTTACAAAAAAAGACAGGAATCCAGATTTAGCCCAATGATCATAGTTTGATGGCCCCTTGGAATTAATAATTTAAATTTAAAAATTGATCTTTAGAATACCTACATTTCTGTTACAGAGCTAATCTGTACCTGAGTCTAGGCATCTCTGTACCAGAGATGAAAAAATAACTTATCTTAGTAGTCCAATATCCATAATTAGTAGGTGACCTGGATCAATTAGAAACTCTGATCATGTGGCACTCAAAACCACTACATTTGATCCTTTCAGCTATACCAGATTAGAGCCTTATCTCCATAATGGCTGATTTAATTGGTTTGGAGAGTGGTCAGGGATCTATACTTAAAAAAAAAAAAAAATCTGTTAACTCAAGCATGCAGTCAGTAATAAGAACCATGACTATAATTATTAAGTCAGCTTTTGTTGTAGAATCATTTGTCCATGGTTTAAACTGTGTATGTTAACATTTATGCTCTATCACTTCTTATTTTTTAACTTTGAGCCCATTACTTAAGATGTCTGTGAAGGTGGGGCTCCTGGGTGGCTCAGTCGGTTAAATGTCTGCCTTTGGCTCAGGTCATGATCCCGGGGTCCTAGAATCGAGCCCTAGGTCGGGCTCTCTGCTCAGTGGGGAGTCTGCGTCTCCCTCTCCCTCTGCGCTGCCCCCTGCTTGTGCATTCTCTTTCTCTCTCTCTCAAATAAATAAGTAAATAAATAAATAAATAAAATCTTTAAAAAGAAAATATTTCTGTGAGGGAGAGACTAGTAAGCAGTTTTCTCTTCATAAAATAGAGGTAACTTGGTTTCTGCACAAAACGTCTGTGATAATCATTCCATATAATACTTGTATTTCAGATTAACTAAATCAGGTCAGTGATTAGATATATTATCTAAGGCTTGAGCATATTTTACCTAAAGAGCAGCCAAGGCTGTTGCAGATTTAGCATCGACTTATCTAACTAATCTTAATATTTACTAATCGTTACCAGGGTTTCTCACACTTAGCAGTATTGCTGTGTTGAACTGGGAAATTCTTTATGGTTGGAAAATTCTTTTTGCATTGTTCTTATGCAATGTAGGAGGTTTAGCAGCATTCCAAGCTTATACCAATTAGATGCCAATATGTGTCCCTCCCCTGCAGTTATAATAATCACAAATGGCTCCAGATACTGCCAGATATCTGGAGCAAAACATCAGTTGGGGACTGTTGACATATACTAGAGTAATATATATGGTATTTTGTGATATTGGTACATAGGTAGGTAGCTTCTAAGATGGCCACCAATGATTTTCACATCCCTGTCTTCATGCTCGTATGTAATCTCCGTTTGAGTATCAGACAGACTTAATGATTTGCTTCTAACCAATTGTCTGTGCCAAAAGTGACGGAATACGACTTCAGAGATGAAGTTACAAAAACAGTCTGCCTTCCATCTTGCTTACCCTGTCTCGATTTCTCACTTGCTCACTGTGATGATGGGCGGCCCCCATCTTCTCAGCTGCTTTATGGAGACCCAGGTGGACAGGAGCTGAGGGAAGCCCCCGACCAACGGCCCACGAGGACCTAAATCCAACCAGCAACCACCTGAGTTGGGTTGGAAGTGGATCTTCCCTCATTTGTACCTTAAAGTGACTTTAGCCCTTAATGACACCTTGTTTACTGCCTTATGAGAGACCCCGGGCCGGGGCACCCAGCTTGCACTCGTACCTGTATTCCTGGTCTCAGAACTATACAATAATAAATGTTTGTGCTTTAAGGGGCTAACTCTTGGGATAGCTTACTATGCAGCTATAGTAACTAATACAGTGATATTTTATTTATTTAAATGAATTTCATTAAGAAATTTTAGGCTTCTTTTTTTTTCTTATCATTTTTTAAGGTAATTTCCACAGATGTAAGATGTCTAGCACTGAGCTTTCATGATTTTGTTTGTTTGTTTTCGGTGGAGGTTATCAGTGGTGGGAAGCCTTTCTTTCCTTTTCATAATTTATCTTCATTTGCAAATTTACTCCTGACAAGACACATGGCCACTAAGAGAGGCAGAGAATATACAGGGGAAAAAGAAAGTGTTGCACAAAACAGTAAAAAGAGTGATAATGCATTATAGCAAATGTCAAGAGAGAATTAGTTTTAGTACATATTGAGTATGTTGTTTCAATATAATAGCAAAATCTGAATTTTAAATGAAAAGGAATCTCTTTGATAATATTTCGAGAAGGGATAGTGCAAATACAAAGAATCAGGGAGACAAAATGCAGAACTGCCCGTTTTGCTTCTGTGTTATTGAAAAAGGGAATGAATTTCAGGCTGTAAAAACATGGAGAAATGCTTGATATAGTCCAATGAAAGACCTAGAAATAACTGGGCAGGAGAAGGTCGACTCAGCAGGTTATAGGTTCCAAGTCAAGGTTTGTCTTGAGGACTGGCCTTTCACTGTCTCTTGGGAGGTAACCTCTGATCTCTGGGACTGGTCTGCCTGATAAGAATGTTTTTTGCATGCCTGAGGCTTTGGGCCTTGCTGTACCAGCCTCACCAAATAGGTTTATCCCAACAGTGTCATTAGGATGAATACCTGCTAAATTCACGTATTACCACACCTCAATCGCTGGAAACATTAAGTTTGTCTCTGTAGACCCTGCTGGGAGGGGGCACCCGGAAGCTTGTGACTGGTTTCTCTGGTGCTTCATCTCATGTCCTTTTCCCTTTCCTGATTTTAATCTACATCCTTGGACTGTAATAAACTATAAATGTGAATATAATCACTTTTCTGAGTCCTGTGAGCCCTTCTAGCAAATCTTTAAGCCTATGGATGGTGGTGGAGAGCCCCGATTTAGAGAAGATCGTAAGAATTATTATAAATGCATTTAGGGCTTCAGTTTCAGATGAATTACATGCCAGGGTGCTAAAGTAACTGGTAATTATATCATCAGTATCATGCAATACTTTTTGAGGGGTCATAGAAAATAAGTACTAGAACACAGCAGGTACTCAGTAATTACAAAACTGAATGAGTTCCAGGAGCCTAAAAAGACAAGAGATCATACTAGGAATAAACATAGATATAGAATCAGTATGGAAACATAACTCAACCCATAACGTTTTTTTTTTAATTTATTAATTTATTTTATTTTTTTATTAACATATAATATTTGTTTCAGGGGTACAGGTCTGTGAATCATCAGTCTTACACAATTCACAGCACTCACCTAGCACATACCCTCCCCAATGTCCATCACCCAGCCAACCCTAATAAGTTTTAAAATAAGGTGGTATCTAATAAGAGTGGCCAAGCAGAGGAAGGTCACAAGATTATCTAGATTTCAGAAAAAAAAATGTTAAAATCTCTCATGATTTATTTGTTTACTACTTAGAGAAATGTAGACCCGATGAGAAGAAAATCGGGTTTTGTCAGCACTGGATAGTACTGCATCCCGATGATTGAACGGTGTGGCTCTCCAAGCGCAATCACATAGGACTCTGTTCTCAGCCTTGTCTCATCTAACATTTTTATCAGTGACTTGGATAAAGAAAAAAAATCCAGGCTTATAAAATTTTCAGAAGACAAAAACCTGAGAGAAATAGCTAATATGCTGCATAACGATCAATATTTGAAAAGTTCTTGACAGCAATTTGTGTGAAAAAGACTTCAGGATTTAGTTGACTGCCAATGCAAAATAAATCAGCCGCGGCTGCCAAGAAAGTTAAATAAATGCGTGTTGTATGTAAATGCAGGAGCTCGCACGCGTGTGCGTGTCCGTGTGTGTGCGTGTGTGTGTGTGTGTGTGTCTAGCTTGTGGCTGTTAGAAATTACCTCGTAGAAAATCAGTGGTGTTAGCAGAACCACCCACAGAGGTTGTCCCAGCCCAAGATTCTTGGTTTGTGCCTTGCATGTCAGCTCTTACATTTATGATCAACCATGCAATCCATAATCATAATCTTTAGGATTCAGCAATTTCCAAGATTCCTGGTGTGACCAAGAAAGCCGTTTGTCCTAAGTGACTTTATTAGTGCAGGGAAAGTGAATTGTCAAAAGCTCTGAGGGCTCACCTCGATTAATATGGATTAAATTGCTTTAAGTGACCCAATTTCACAAGAATTTTGTGTTCGGGGTGGCTTTCCGAGCAGAGGGGTCGAGGAATGGATGACCTGCTAGAGGAGGTTGGGAGGTGGAAGGATGATCTACAGTGTCTGAGAAAAAATTATGTGTGAGAGGGAGAGGCACACAGCCCTCCCATCACCTGAAAGGCCACAGAACTAATAAGCAAATAGGTTTGAGGGGAATCAGATCAAGAGAGGAAATTCTAGTGTGTGACTGTGCCTCTCCATGACCCCCACACCCTCTGTGAGGTTCTCCAAGGCCCCCAGGCCCTGTGGGTCCTCTCCCTGTCACCTCCTGGTGTCTCTGCTGGAGCTGTGTGGGCAGCAGGCCCTTCGGGGAACCCAGGGGAGCACACCCCTCTAGCTGCACTCTGGCTGTGAGGGAGCCTGCAGGGCAAGCCTGTGAGAATATAAGGACCTTGCTGCCAAGGGCCTGGGAAGGAGATGGCGGCTGAGGACCAGCATGAGCCTCTGAAGGGGCTGGGAGGAGCACGGACTAAATACTCCAGCAAATAGTGGGGATGAGTACTCCTGACTGAGCTAAATGTTAGCAGGCTATTTCCTGTGGCTGTGGTGGTCTTAAAGGAAATAAACATGTAAGGAAAACTAGCATCAAGTGATCAGGAGCGAGATTGTGGGCAAGGTTAATAAGCAACGTTGACCTGGCGGGATCAAGGGTCAGTCAACGCCCTGAAGTGTGACAGCGAAATTGAACCCCAATTTGGGGGTACTGCTTGGAAGGTGGAGTCAGATTTATACCCTTTAAAATAATCATAATCATAATAGCCATATAATATTTATAAATTATCATGTAAACATAATAAATTATAAATAAAATATAATTACCAGAAGTCTAGGAGGGCCGTACCTGGTGTTTCCAGCTGCCCGAAGGTTACAAGGTTTAGCTCATTCATTCCCGTATACTAGATTATTTGAATGTCCCCTATTACTTGGGTCTAGGATATTATATGCATTTATTAACGTCCTACAGTTGAGAGTTGAATGAGAGGAGAGAAGGGAGAATATCCTCAAATAAGAGAGATCCATTACCAGTAAAGTGTACCCAACAGCAACATTCCGTTTTTCCTCAGGTGACCTGGCTCATGAAAGGAAAGAAAAAATGTGTGTGTCACAGAGAGGGAGAAAGGAGATAGAGACAGAGAGACTGAGAGATTGGCTTGATAATTTCTTTTTAAAATTGAAGTAGTCTGTAATAGCATGAAATCACCATTGAACAAGGTAACTCCCGTAGACAGAATTCTCCATTCTTCCTTGTAGATGATTGGCCCTTCAGAAGGTGGAGGGAATGGGATTTGGAAAAGGAAGGCAATTGTAGGAATCGTGTAGTTAAAACAAGCAAAAATACTGGCGAGGTTTTACAGAATCAAATGTAGGCTGCCAGGATTCATTTCAACCTCGTCTTCGGCCAGTTCCCCAGAAGCAGACTGAGCTGGCAGCTCGTAGGCGGGAGGCCAGTTGGTGAGCACACTCAGGGATGGTGCTTGGAGAGCTGGTGAGAAGAGGATCCGGAGGAGATTTTGACCTGCAGTCCAGTTACCCTAGAGGCCTCAGTTGATCCCCCCTCAAGACTTGGAACCTGTAAGAGCCCTTTAGAGTCGTACCACACTGAGGCTGAAGAAAAGGCACCTGAGCTTTGCCCTTGCCTGTCACTTTGCGGGGGTGGGGGGTAGGGTGGGGGGTGGTTTGCACTGCCCCCAGCAGAAAGGCGGAACTTTGGTCCAGGCGCTTCCTTCACCCAGAAGCAGTTTCAGAGCAGGTGCTCTCCTGCGAGGACCAGCCATGAGTAAGCGGCTGGGGGTGGCAGGGAAGGGGTGAGAAGGGGGCATCTAGTGCAGACATGGAGGCGTCCAATCCACACCTCGAGACGGATCCCAGTCACTAGATTATCATGCGGCCCCCTACCCACCCAGAGTTTGCCCGTTTAGACAGAGTCCTTCTGAGCTTTAAAGGGGTAGATCTCCTCTTCACAGCTCAGCCTCTCAAATTCAGCAGAGAACTCCAGTAGAGAGTTGGTAATCGGGAAGCATTTGAAGGTAGTTTACAAGATGGATTGCAAGGAAACAGTGGTAGAGACTCTGAAAAGGAGAATGTTGGTCACAGAAAACAGAACAGCGGAGCCAACATCTGTAAAGTTAGCGTGCCGCAGGGAGAAACCTTGTAGTTTTTTTCTTTTCCTAGAGTAACTTTCAAAGGTGCAGCAGACAAATTACAGAAGATAGAATTAAAATTGATTCTGCCCATGGGGTCTGCCTCCGTTCCACCTAAATAATACCGAAGAGCCAGGAGCAGGCATAATGAGAATTTATAATTTCACAGCTTAAATGAAAACTATGGAAGTCATCAGAATGATAAACCTACCAGGAGAGAGAAAGAGAAATGTGTTTTTGTGGGTTTAAAAAAAAAAAAAAAATCTGGTGCAACTCAAAAGAAAAAGAAAAAGTTCTTAGAGACCAAGGAATTACAGGAGCAAAGAAGGCTGTGGGGAAGGTAGCTTTTCCCAGAAAACAAGCAGATACTTTTGAAGAGCCAGATACTGTCTCAAATATTTCCTAGAAAAAGATTTAGCTCATGCAACCCTGATTAAAGGCTGCAGATCTAGATAGGAGATAGATATCTTTAATTCGTAAATGCATATGGATGACTGTGAAATATATTTATTAGGCTGTGTTTCAATTGTGAAATTGTTGCAGACTGTTCTGTGTTTTAAGATTTAATTAGACGCATCCAAACCAGCACCAGAACACCAGCACCAGTCTGGTGCACCAAAACAGCACCAGAATTTAAGTCTTCTCACAAATGTCGTGTGGGGGTAAATACATCTTACAGGAGCAGAGAAGGTTCCAATGGATGCTTGGTGGAAGGAAAATGTTGTACTGTGGACTCCATATGGTAAAGTAGTCAGTTTTATTGGCTCTGGAGTCCGGATCCCTGAGTTCAAATCCCAGATCTACCACTTACTAGATGAGTTCAAACAAGTTTCTTGAACTCTGGACTCAGTTTCCAAACCTGTAAAATGGGGATATTCTTTGTAACTAGGTCACAGGACTGATAGGAATGTTCAACACAATGATGAATGCTTAGAGCTTGTTAGAGTGTCAAGCACATTATAATAAATGACAACGATGATTTTTATTACAATTAATTTTTGTGGTGAGCAGAAACAATAACAAGCTTCTCTACAAAAATGTCTTAGAACTGTAGTGTGGATATGGCGAGGTCTCTGAGTGTTTAGTGAGTAGGACCAATGAGGTTTGGTAAAACAGTTACCTGAAGCATAAAAAAGTTAGAAACCTGGTATATTTCTTCCTAAGAAATTAGTTTCTGTCATTATTTTGAGAAAGCCCATCAGTATATAAACACATTTTCAATATTCACTGGGGTAATGATTTGATGGTCCTAATCATTCTTCACTTTTGACTATAATAATAGTAAACACTTATTAATTGCCCACTGTGTACCTGGTTCTAAGCACTTGGCACGTATAGACACAATTAACCTTCCTCTAATCTGTTAAAGTGAGGTACACAGTAGTCCTGTTTTAAGTAAAGATACGGTCCCGGCACACGGGCTCCAGAACCTGTTGCCTTAAACAGCATATCGTACTATAGTGTGTCCGCGTGTATCCATGTGTTGCACTCAGTCGAAAGTATTGATGAGCAAGTCTTCTTTTTATTACATCAATTCAAGAGAATACAATTTTCTGATTTTAGAAGTTCCCCACTATGATTTCAGCCCATCAGTGTTTAAACTGTTTATAGTCTTGGGCTATTTACAGCTCTTCCTCTGAGTAAAGTTCATAGACAATGACCATGAAGTAAGGTTTTGTATTTTCTACACTCTCTGCAAGCCCTGAATCGCTTCCTTGCCCCCCTGTCTACCCCCCCCCCCCCCGGGAAGCATGGCAGCCCCACGGGACTCCAAGCACAGCGCCTCTCGGTGGTTCAGGGCTCCCCGCAGGAGTATTGGACTCCACCAGTGAGCAGTGAGAGTGTCCCAAGCCAAGCAGCCTAATGGACCAGCCGTGGGAAACTTGAACTGGCTGCCCCAGCTGGGTAACGGTAGAATCCAATCAGAAGGTTTGACTTAATTCTTCCGTTGTATTTTAGTACACTCATTTGAGGTCATTAAAATCTTATTTCTAGATACAAGTCCCTTTTTTTCCCTAAACAAAACAGTTGTTTTTCCTAACATTATGTCTTAGTTAGCCAGGGCTGCAACCCGAAAATGCCACTAATGGGGTGCTTAAAAAACAGAAGTGTATCGTTTCATTACTCTGGAGGCGAGAATTCTGACATCAAGGCGTTGGCAGGGTTGGGAAACTTTTGTCCTTGGCTGACAGATAGCTGTCTTCTCTGTGTCCTCAAACGGTCTTTCTGTGCAGGTATGTGTTCATCTGTCTTCTCGTGGGGACATCAGTCGTATTGGGGTAGAACCCACCCTAATGGCCTCATGTCGAATCAATTACCACTTTAAAGACCCTATCTCCCAACAGAGTCACATTTGGAGGGCTTCAACATGCGAATTTTAGGGGGAACACAGTTCAGCCCATAACAAATTGATAGTGAAATAAAAATACACTCTGCCACCCAAGAGCAATTACTTTCTACTGTCACCCAAACCCACATATTACTGTAGTTCAATAGAAGCTTCAGATTCAAAGAGGTAATTTTAAACTTTGCTCAGTATTGTCTCCTAATGAGCCAGCTGCACAAAATCGAGGTGGATTTTCCTCGTGTGGCATTTTGTTCCTTTGAAGGGGGACGGCAAAGAGGAAAGCTTCACAAAGTCAGATTTCATTCTTTATACCTATTGGAATCAAAGAAGAATGTTCCCAGTGTACACAAATGAATAGGATGTCTGACCTTGCTGTCATTTTTATTAGAATGTACTGAGGCTTTTGTTTTTCATCTAGCAGTAGCTATGGTTACATTTCTTCTGTTTTCTGGAAGGCATTTGTCAGAGCAGTTGTGTGTCCCAATAGTCTCAATCTTACCGATCTGGAATACAAATGACTAGATACTAAAATTTTAATGCACTGGGGTCCTCAAAATATTACAAAATAATTGGAATTAAAAATTAAAACCAAAGTGAAGGTAAAAGTTGGTGACAAGAAACTCAAAATGTAGCTTCAGTTAACAATTTTTTTTTAAACTGTATCATAATGGAAGAAGCATTTCTCTCCAAGTATCTGAAATGTTGATCCCCATTTTAGCTCCGTACTTCTTTATTTCTGCCCTTAAATATTACTGTGAAGGAAAGAACAGATCAAATCTTTCCCATGTTCTTACCCATGACAGTGCTGAGAATACTATTATTTAGATAAAGATAGAAGGAATAAGCCTGAGCCTAAGTTAGCATTCCAGTGAATATGGTGGAAAACCTTGATGGGCTTAACAAAAGCTTTTAAAATCTCAATTTTTAGAGGAAACTTCCACTTTGTTACAAAAGTAGAGAGGACCCTATAATAATCCTCCCTGTACCCATCATAGCCTCGATGGTCATTCCATCTTGATGATTTTTATTTCCATAACCCCACTCATACTCTGCGTATTTAGAAGTGAGTCCCAGGCATTAAACATTTTAGAGATAAATAGACGCCTCTTAATAAACAGAACCAAAATACAATAGTATTAACATGATCCCATAAGTTAAAAGTAATTTCTTTTTCCATAGACTTTCTTTTTGAGGCAGTTTTCGGCTCACCGTAAAGTTGAGAACAACAAACGGAGGTATCCCATGTCCCCCCTTCTCCCCCTCATGCACAGCTTCCCCCGTTTGCAGCATCCCCCCACCAGAGGGGTGCACTAGGTGCAACTGATGAGCCCACACTGACACATCATAGTCACTCCAGCACCGCAGTTGCCACTGGGGCTCACTCCTGGTATTGTGCCTCCAGCGGGTGTGGACAAGTGTGGACATGCGCACGCCATCGTAGATGGCACAGAGAACTCCCTAAACGTGCTCTGTGCTCCACCTCTTCAGGCCTCTCTCCTCGCTAACCTCTGCAAGCACCGATCTTCTTCTGTCTCCACAGTTTTACTTTTTCCAGAATGTCATATAGTTGGAAGTGTACAGAATGTAGCCTTTTGGGGTTGACTTCTTTGACTACGTTTCCTTCATAATATGCATTTAAGGTTCCTCTGTGCCTGCTCATGGCTTGACAGTTCATTGTCTTTTAATGCTGAAAAATAATAATCATGTATTAATATTGATAATATTTTAATTTTTGTTGTGTACAATAATTTCTTTAAAAATTGATATTACCCAAACTATATATATATATGTATATTTTATTTAAACATTCAAATGAAACCCGTATATTGCAATTGGTTGAAATACTTCTTGAATCTTTTTTTTTTTTTTTTTAATTTCTCATTACACTTTTTCTTGCTCTCTTTTCTGTCATTTTTGTTGCTGTCGTGAAGGAGATTGAGTCTTCAAAGTTGTAGAAGGTTCTCGTATGGACTGTCAGGAAAATAATTGCCTAGGCTACCTGTCCCCATGAATGTCTTTCCCAGAATGATAACAGCAGAAACAGGACTGGGGAGCAGGTAAAAGATTGTGTAGAACGCTGAAGCCAAGAGTTGATGGCCGAGGCCAGTAAGTGCGATCTCAGAAACAGGGATCGGAATTCTCATTCAGTGTCCTTGACTTTGGACGGGTGCTGGATGTTTGTGACTCTCCACTTCCAAGTATGTAAAACCACACATAAACACATCATAGTTAAATTACTCAAAACAGAAGTCCATCCTTCCGCCTTGCCTCCCTCCCCCCCTTCATTCCTTGCAGCCAGAGAAAAAAGACAGTTCCCAGAGGATCGTAACAAGAATGATAACTGATATCCCAACACATATGTAAAGCAACTGATCTTCAAAGAAGAATGCAGAGAAAATGTTTACTGATATTAAAGATGGGTCATTATAAGGAGCCACGTGTGAATGAGAAACAAACAGAAGTGATAAGGTTTGGAGCTTTGGTCCGGGCCAGCAAGTCAGACCTCATCTTCACCGAATTCTTTCTACATAGCTTTTGGAGGTTATACTGACTGCTCTTTAATTTCTCTCATCTCTTGAATGAATATAGTAATGGCTGCCTCATAAAGATGTCGAGATAAAGGAGACAAATCAGTAAGCAACATGCTTAGTAGAAGTCACAGCCACCAGCACTTGTCAGGTGTGGCGAGAGGGAGGATGCTATGCTCAGGCAATAGAAATGAAGTCTCCGTGCAGTTATCTGTGCTCTCCTTCACGTCCATCTGTGTGTGCGTGTGCACTGGGCTGCGGTGACGGCAGTCACAGAGAACCCATTATTTGAAATAATTCACTTGAATGATCCCTGACATATTTTCTTCACAAATATTTCATAGCTAAGTAACAGAGTTGTACTTTTTTTTTTTTTTTTAATTGAAGAATAAGGGAGACAAAGCCAGAAGGAAATACACATGGGCTTGTACTTTGTTGGGCATGGTTTATTAACTTGGCTGGGCGGATCCATTTATCCTGCTGTCTGTTCCTATGTCTGTAATCTTTCATAATAATTTTTAAAATTATAATTTGGTTATAATTAGCTAGCATTCAGAAATGACAAGTCTTTAACTAAATTATGGAATAATTTAGTTTCAAGTTTCAGTTAATGATGTTCGGGGGTGTGCAGAAGGTGTTCATGATAAATGATCGTCTGGTTATTGATTACCAACGCCTTCACTTCCTGTTCTCTGCTCTGTGTGTTTCATATCCTCTCTTTCTCATACATCTGGGAACTTCTCTTCCTTTACGGATATTAAATCTCCTTTTGTGTTATTCATGTTACACTGGCTGAAATAATTTAAGAAGTCAGGTTGCTAATGTATTGACTAGATCCTGTAGGTCTTGTGCTATAGCGGTATTTGTCTGGCGTTAGCTACGGAGGATTTCTTAGCTCATTGGAAGCTGGGAATTTGTCTTCACTAAGTTCCAAATATATCCTCCGTAGTCAAATGTGTACTGAAAAGAAAAATTGCCCACAAACAGTTCTAATTAATAGTTTTGCAGTGTCCAATATATTATGTTAATGAATGATAACAGATATTTTCTTTAATATATGCTTATCTTACTTCACTTAAATTTTTTTGTAGCTAGTAAGATAAGCTCTGATATGAATTACTAAAGGTAGATTGATTTCAGCAGATAGAAATGCTCTGAGGTTTTCACTCATCTTTACAGTCATTGTTTTAGGGATCATACTTCAGGCTTAGTCAACTATCCTTTCATCTGTATGTGTTCATTCACAATGAGAAATAAAATTTATGTAAGTTCAGATAATTTGGGATTTTCTGAGAACACTTATACATTTATGTTCACCAGTTAGAGTACATCCAGGTTCTTCTGGTAGCAGAACTTCATTTTTGCTTTGGGTCCCGATCATTCGACCCATGTAACTTAAAATTTGGCAATTTTGAGTCATTCCCAGAGTAGACATACACTAAGGACCAAGCCAACCATTGATACCCTCCATGTGACCACAGTGAGTGGTTCAAAGATTGGCACATGACCTAAGTCAAACCAGCCCAAACCAGCAAGATGCATGTGGGGTTCTGAGATTACAGTTCTGGATCAGCAGCCCTCCTCATGTGACAAAGAGAAGAGAGTCTTTTTGATAATAAAACAAAAGATAGAAGAAAGATGATAAGAGGCAGAGAAAAAATGAATCCTTTTGATGTTGTTTAAATCAATGATCCAACTGTGTCTGCAACTAGCATATTGCTTTTGTCCTGCAATCATGTTTGACTTGAATTTTCTGGATTCACCAGTAAATGAGTTTTATGTATTTTATTTTTTTTTGAGATTTTTATTTATTTGACAGAGAGAGGAGCGTGCATGAGAGAGCACAAAGCAGGGGGAGCAGCAGGCAAAGGGAGAAGCAAACTCCCTGTTGAGCAGGGAGCCCAGTGCGGGACTTGATCCCAGGACCCTGGGATCATGAGCTGAGCCGAAGGCAGATCCTTAACCAACTGAGCCACCCAGGTGCCTCAGTAAATGAGTTTTAACTAATACAGTAGCACTGGTAGCATTTAAACTGAAAGTATTATTAGGAAGAATTAACCAAAATATTTAAAAATTTAGGGGATATTTGTTTTTATGCCTGTGTGAAGCCAGCCTCTGTAAATGATATATCCTTTTAACTCTTTTTTTTTTTCATTTTTAACAGATGTTTGGCATAGCCCCCAAACCAGTTTCTACATTCTTGTCATATATTTGCAAGAACAGAGCAAAACTTTGAATTTAATCTATTTTTTTTTTTTGAATTTAATCTATTAATCCCTTACTAGCTACCCCGTTTGGGCCACTTGGTTTCTCACCTGCCATATATATTCCATGAAAATATTTATTCTTATAGATTACGAGCTTGTTCGCTGAACTAGATATTCCAGTATTCTCTTCAACATTTTGTGAGTCCCCACAGTTTAGACAGGCCGTATTCTCAGTATTAGGCATATACTGAAGAGTCTTCCGTGTTATGCACGGTTTCCTTCCTCCATCTAGCAGGGCATCAGGGTCGGAATCAACAACACT
>CM052884.1:1909562-1931432 GCA_028534135.1 Potos flavus
CAGTTGATTCTAACGTGTTCTTTCCTCTGCCACCATCTCGTAATCATTAGTGCTTTGATTTAGAAGTCAGTTCTTTCACTTTTATCCAAAAAGTTACAGCGATGCCAGAAGGTGCACTCATAAGTATCACTTGTCATCTGTGAGAAACAAGTCCCCAATATCTCTAAATCATCCTTAGAAATCTTTGTCACAATTCAGTTTGATCCCCAGTAATAGAGTGGCCCCAGTATAAACCAAATTATTTTCAATTCCTTCCTAACTCATTTTAAATCTTTCTTTAATCAGTCATTAAGTGTCTGCCTTCGGCTCAGATCATGATCCTAGGGTCCTGGGATGGAGCTCCACATTGGGCTGCCTGCTTCTCCCTCTCCCACTCTCCCTGCTTGTTTTGCCTCTCTCTCGCAGTCTCTCTCTCTGTCAAATAAATAAATAAATTGGAAGGAAGGGAGGGGGGGAGGGAGGGAGGACGGAAGAAAGGAAGGGAGGGAAATCTTTCTTGCCTATTTATCATTATAAAGGTCCAAAGCTCTGTGCAAGCATGCATGTCTATTAAAAGCAAGACAATCAAACACAAAACAGAACAAAAACAGAATGATAGGATAATTAAACAACAACAAAAAATTTCTCAGAGGTCATCGACCTGAAGGCTTAATTCCCAACCTTAATTTTCTTGGGTGCTCTAAGTGTTTGGACCTGTGCACTGAGAGCTTCAGATAGAGTAAGGACACAGAATGGCCTTCTCGGGCCATTATGATCATACTTCCTATTTGTGGTGCTTTGCAATGCATTGTTTGTTGTTGCTGTTGTTTGGTGAGGCCAAAGGAAAAATGATTATCTAATTTAAAGCAAAGAAAAAATTGGAACTATATTAAAAAGACATCATGGAAGGATTTGCCTCTACTCTCAGAGGACACATTAAAAACTCCAGAATTAGAATTTTGCTTATTCTTCCTACAAAGTTACTCTAAAAACTGAACATCTATTAAACAGTTTCTGAGAGAACATGTCATTATTTTTGTAAAATTATCTTCTACTTTACTATAAGTATATGTCATTCGTTGGAGAAAATTGGAAGCTACCACATTACACAAAATAGAAAAGTTTATATGCCTGAGGACTAATCTTGTCAATTTAGCCCTTTATTTTCTGATGAAAATAATTAATATATTCAACTTTTATATATATCCTTATCAAGCTCAGAATCTTCTGCAATCCTCCTGGGACAATCTTCTTCGTCCTTACTACTTTTATAGCCAAATTGTCATTATTAAACATTATTATTTTCCATATTTTCTTAAAGAATCTTGATTACATGCACTAGAGAAGAGTTTTGCAGCCCTCTTCCTACTGCGATATGCATGATACTGGATGTTCACGTGAAACTCCTTGCTCACTCATTCTCATGGGCAAGCCCAGGGTTATGCAAAATTACTGAATCACCCTATAAATTCATCTCTTTCTCTTGATTAAGAAACAAACAAGCACACACAAAGAAAAGGTAGGACAACTTGACACTGTAAAGATACTAGTTTAATCCATTTAATAAATGTAATGTGTATTTATTTCAAACACCAACCTCCCCTTTTTTTGGAAAACGAAGTGTTACTAAAGTTCTATGAAAAATTAACATGGAAGAATGGCTAAGAATTCCTGAAAGAGAACTACGTGAGCGTACCCTACCAAGCAGGCACTGAAACATGCTCTAATTCCTCTAATTAAGCAGGAGGTTCCTGCGCATAACTGGGCAGAAAGACCAGTCCAGTAGAGTCGAAAATCTAGGAATAGACACAAGTACAAATGAAATTTTAGTGCATGATTTAGTGCATGGCATCAATGATTGGGGCAAAGGTAGACTTCTTCAATAAATCATGGCAGAATAATTTGAGAGTCATTTAGAAAAAGAGAAAAGTAAATCCCTCTCTCAATGTATACGAGAATAAACTTCATGTGAATCATAAATCTCATGTAAGAAAAAAATGAAATCATACAAAACCAGAAAATCGAATGAATTCCTTCATGTGAGGAAGACTTTTGAACTATGACCGAAGTTCAAATGTAATTTAAAAATATTAATAAATTAGACTACAAAATGTTTAAAAACCTACTTTTGCCTGAAAAAGAAAAACATTTATCAAATTTAAAATACACATGACATGTAAATGGAAAAGGAGTCTGCGAGATGATGCAGAGTGGCTGCTAATAATGAGGTCTCAGTCTCTTTCTGGGATGAAAATGAGCACGCTTTCGGACAGGAGAATGTTCTACAGCTGATGGCAGTGCTGGTTGAACAACTCTGTGAATACGCTAAAAACTGTGGAATTGTCCATACTGAATTCAGTGGGTGAATTGTATGTGAATTTTTTCTCAATAAATCTATCACTTTTTAAAAATGGGGAAATAGTACCTGTTCAAGTACCTGATGTGTCCCAACTTAACCAAGTGATCAAAATTAATATCACTGACAGTGAGTCAGAATGATACTTGTGAGGGGCACCTGGGTGGCACAAAGTGGTCAGACTCTTGGTTTCATCTGGGGTCATGATCTCAGGGTCGTGAGATGGAACTTTGCGTCAGCTCTGGGCTCAGCTCGGAGACTTTTTGGATGTCTCCCTCCCTCTCCCCCATGCTCAAGTTGGCTGATAAAATGGTTCTGTAAAATTATGTCTTGGAA
Organism: Potos flavus; assembly: GCA_028534135.1. NCBI lineage: Eukaryota > Metazoa > Chordata > Mammalia > Carnivora > Procyonidae > Potos > Potos flavus. The sequence goes on from CM052884.1 coordinate 1,912,234, forward strand.
CAAATCCATTTCTCTATTCAGTTAGGTGACATCCAGCCAAAGCATTAATTAGTCACTGATCAAAACAGCTAAGTGGTTTGTCCATCTGAGTTCACATGTACACCTGCCCACTCCGCAGGGCTCTCGGTCCGTGTGCGTGTGTGTGTGTGTCTGTGTGGTGAGTAAATTAAAGACCAGATGGAAAATATTTCCTACAAACCTATAGCTCTTCAGAAAAAACAATGTGAACGATTCCATTTCTAGTAACTGAAGGGGGATCAGCTCCAGCAGAGAAGAGAGAATAGTTAAATCTGGAGACAGACAGATGAGGTTTTCCTTATTTTCTCCTAGATCCAGTCAATATCGTGTAACCACAAATAGGCTGAGGACTGTGTATGTGATTCTGGATAAAGGAATCAATTATCAATGACTAGAAATCTTTATAGCCATTTCTGTGTGACAAGGTTGACACTCATACCAAAAGCAAACAAGTATATTACAAAATAAGGAAAATGTCCTCTAATCTCAGTGACCAATACCTAGAGAGTCCTGAATGAGACCCATGGCGTGAGCATGCATCTATTATATGATCAAAGGTGACATTTCAAATCCATGGTGTGTGTGTTGGGATTAAAAACATGACTTGGAATTAAATGGCTGTGCATTGGGAAAAAAACAAAACAGAAAACAGATGCATACCTCACATCATATAAAAAGTTATATTCCAGAACCAGTTAGCAGTTAAAATGAAAAATATATATATGAATTAAAATATGGTATAGGGAAATATTTTTATAATTTTTGTGGCATGGCCTTTCTAAGCATGACACACATATCAAAAGCCATAAGGAAATGACTGCGTAATTTGTATTCATGAAATTGAAAAAATTTTATAGGAAACATTATATATAGTTAAAAAAATCTCAACTAGGTAAAAATATTGACGTATTACATAATAAGTGATTGATACTTTTCATATAAAGAGTTCCTATGGATAAATATTAAATGATTATTAAAAACGGAGAAGATATAAGCATTAATAACGTATATTGAGCAATTAATGACTGAGATGGTATGTCAGGCACGTATGTGTGTGTTTTCGGACACTTATCATTTATTCTGTGCCAGTGTTCATGGTAAGGGATACATATCAGTCAGGAATATGGTTTTTCCTGGAGTCTGGAGAGGGATAAAAGAGAGCAGAGGTCAAGAAGGACTTTCCATTAGTTTTTCTGTGCATTTATTAATATTCGAATCTTGTACAAAGAAATGGACACTTACATTGCCATTTACAAAAATTAAAAACCACATCCACAGTGGGAGTTATGAACAAATTGTGGCTGTGGTTTTCTTTTTAGGAATTGTAGGTCTGTATGCGGTACACCTGCATTATGCTTGCCATAGGTAATATGTTACTGTTGCAGGAACAGATTCAACCAGACGTGTCACAATGCTCTGAGATAGAACCTGCTGTAACAGTGTCAGTTTCAGTTGGTATTTACATGACACTTCTATCTGCTCACAGATTAATTTATGGAATTATTTGGAAATTTTTAGAACTGATTAATAACAAATATCCCCTATATTCAAAATGTTCTGCTAACTATCCTTTAAAAGACTTGCTTATTATTTTGTACATCAGCAACTTCTTATTAACATGTTCACTATTTCATCCAAATATATTTTTAGATTCTGCATCTGTTTAACCTCAGTGACTCTAAAATGGGTAAAAATATGTCACGTAGAGCTAGCCTTCATTCCTCTCCCACATACACATTACACTCTTAATTTTCCCCCAAAGTAGAAATGTTCCCGAGATTTTCCCTGCAAGTCCATGCTCTGACCCCCGGGTCAGGAAATGAGGCTCATATTTTTCTCACCATAATTCTCCTGCATGCGGGTTTATGGGTTCCACCTTGAGATGCCATTACCAGTGAAGCTGAGTTATTATAGCTCAAATTGAAATGAACCAGGAAATGCGTTTCTCGCAGTATTTCACAGTTCCTAACGCAGGTACAGGCTCTGCTAGCATCCCCCAAACTGCCATTGGAGTTCAGATGGGATGTGATCCATGGACTGCTTCAGTTCACGTTAGAAAGTTGTACCACTGCCCCCCAAGTGGCGAGGGGTCACAGTGAAGCTGAGGTCTTCGTCAGTTGAGCTGCCGTTCAGATACCCGTAAATAATGCAGATGTAAGTTTATCGGTGGTCAGCCTCTGCTGTCTTTCAGTATCACCACGCAGGCCGATCTCCCTAGCTTAATTGCAACAAGTGTGGGAAGGAGGCGGATGTCTTTCAGCACTTCCTCGGTGTTCTGTTTTTCATTTTAATGTCTTCCTGGAGTACCGTGGTGGATACCCAGGAAAGCGCGCTAGAGTCCACAGCTGAATGATTCCCACCGTGAGCTCTCAAGTAACCAACACACCGATGGAAATACTGACCATTACCAGCCTCCCGGTTTGACGTCCACCCTGTCGGGGCCGGATTTCAGGGAAGCTACCGACACAGGTCTCGGTTACTTCGGACCAAAGTGGGCGCTGCTCAGGAGGGAGCCTGAACATTCTAGGTGAAAGCTACTGCTGCTGCCCTCTGCCACTGAGCACACGTGGGCTTACATGTGCTCACAGCGGCTTCCAGTAAATAATGTGTTTGTTCCCTCCTCCCCAGCCCGTCGGATTTTACCTGAGTGCTTCCCTTGCAGAATTAAAACAGAAGGCTGTCGGCAACGGCACGTGGTAAATGGCATGGCGAGGCCTTGTTCTTCTAACGGGCGTGGTGTTACCAACCAGCATGCCTTCCGACAGCCTTCTAAACCCTTCTCGTGCGGCACAAACTTGATTTAATGTTGCATCGACACTCACTGGGAACCACAAATTTGACAGAAAAAATTGGGGTGCTGAGTGCTTAATTGCAGAGTCCAGAAAGACTCGTGGGTTCTTTATATTTCATGTTGTTAAAAAAAAAACCATCCTTCTTTTATTTAACTTTACTATAGAAATTCAGTGTTTACAAAGGATTAAGAATCGTACAATGAAACCCGTGTTCTCAGCTTCCAATTTCAGTCTTTCATCTCTTGCTCCACCTTATCCCTTTCGTTATGGACCATTGACATAAACCCAAAGTATTATATTCTTTTATCTGTGAATATTTATTATGTATTCCTAAAAGATAATGCTTCCAAAATATAACTGTGATATTATTTATCATGCCCAAAATATGTACAAAAATAATTCCTTGATAGCACAAAGTATTTAGACAGTGTTCACATAGCTCTATTTGATAATCGTTAATGGATTTTTAAAATGAGGGGTCTGATATGGTCTACACATTGCAATTGATTGATAAGTTGCTTACGTTTCTTTAAATGTGTCGGTTTTCTCTCTCTCCTGCCTTCATTCTGAGCCTTTTTCTATCTCTAGCAATTCGTTTATTGAAGACTCGAGTGTTTGCACAAGACAGTTCTAACTGATTGCACCGGTGGGGTTTTATGTAACATGCTTGGTTACGGTTAGAGTGAGAGGCTTGGTCAGACTCTGGAAAGTGCTACTGTGCACTTCCATTAGAACACACGCAGTCCAGCTTTCTCTCCTTTGGTGGTTTTAGCTGTTACTGATAATCACTTCCTGATATTTATCTTGGATTCACAAAATGTGATGTTTTGCTTCTACTGTTTTACCTTTATAATTTTGAGTTTGTCCACAAAGAGTCCATAAAGAGAGGGGCACCTGGGTAGCTTAGTCGATTAAGTGTCTGCCTTTGGCTCAGGTCATGATCCCAGGGTCCTGGGATCAAGCCCCACATCAGGCTCCCTGCTCAGCAGGGAGTCTGCTTCTCCCTCTCCTCTGTGTGCTCTCTCTCTCTCTTAGTATCTCTCAAGTACATAAGTAAAATCTTAAAAATAAAAAAAGAGTCCATAAAGAGAAATCCCAACACTCAATTGTTTAGTTACCCTTAAGTTCATATTGGAAAAGCTGGACGCTTAATTCTTTCCTTATGTATCAGTTTTCAAGTAGTTTCCTTAGAACCTCAAATGTAGTCAGTGTGTGCCCAATCGCAGCCCTGCTCCTTGAAAGTTATGTAGCGTTGGGAAAATTACTTTCCCTCTCTGCAGGTAATTGGTAAAGATTTTGAACAGTTCAGTATAATGTGCGTAACATGCCAAGCAGACTTTCTTGCACATAGTAAAACTCAGTCCGTGATCATCATCGTCACTGTTTGCTTGAATCTCCCAGATCCAGTCTGCACACAGGGATAATCTAGTTATGTGCTCTGTTAGAAGCCATATGGCCCGAGGATAGAGGAGAAAATAGAGAATCCTGGTTTTTTAAAGCAAATACAGTTTTGGAACTGCAGTCTTATTGAGTTAATGCTCACCTAACTGCCAAGTAGAAGAAAATATGCTGCAGCCATTCTAGATTTATGGATGTTACATATAGACAAGAAAAAGAGCATGCATTGCTGACTCATCCCTTAAATGAGAATGTTTCTTCTTCCTGTTGTTTGGTTACTTGACATCTATGGGAACATATATGAAAAATGTTGGGAGTCAGAACATTGAACAAACTGATCTAAGAGCTGAATGGAAAAAAATATATATGTATTTACATAAACACATATGTATGTATAGATATTTTTATTTGTTTATTAGTTGGTTTATTTACCAAGGATAGTTGGAAAGAATATTCATACTTCAAGCTTCTCTACCATGCTTATATGCTCTCTTCTAGGTGAATAGATCTCAAAATGCTAGTTTTTCTATGAGGTACCATGGGATCAGAGAGGGTGATGACAGGTTTGAGATAGGAGAACAATAGAAAAAAACAAATAATCCAGTTAAGAAATGGATAGGAGATATGAATAGACATTTTTTCAAAGAAGACATAAAGATGGCCAACAGACACATGAAAAGATGCTCACCATCACTCATCATCAGGGAAATACAAATCAAAACCACAGTGAGATACCACCTCATACCTGTCAGAATGGCTAAAATCAACAAGTCAGGAAATGACAGGCATTGGCGAGGATGCAGAGAAAGGGGAACCCTCTTACACTGTTGGTGGGAATGCAAACTGGTGCAGCCACTCTGGAAAACAGTATGGAGGTTCCTCAAAAAGTTCAAAGTAGAGGTACCCTACTGTTCAGCAATTGCACTACTAGGTATTTACCCAGAAGATACAAAAATACTGATACAGAGGGACACATGCACCCTGATGTTCATAGCAGCATTACCAACAATAGCCAAACTATGGAAAGGGCCAGATGGATAAAGAAGATGTGAGATATATATATATATATATATATATATATATATATATATAAACACATATGGAATGGAGTATTACACAAAAGAATGAAATCTTGAAACTAAGTATGTACTGTATGTTGGCTAATTGAATTTAAATAAAAATTTTTAAAAAGGAATATTTGAACAGAGTTTTTAAAAAAGAATGAAATCTTGCCATTTGCAACAACTTGGATGGAACTAGAGTATATTGTGCTAAATGAAATAAGTCAGTCAGAGAAAAACAAATACCATATGATTTCACTCATATGTGGAATTTTAGAAACTGAACAGATGAACGTAGGAATGAAAAAAAGAAAAAAAAAGAAAAGAAAAGAAAGAGAGGCAGACCAGAAAACAGACACTTAACTAGAGAACACACTGAGGGTAGATGGAGGGAGGGAGGTGGGGGATGGGCTAGATGGGGGATGAGTATTAAGGAGGCACTTATTTATTTATTTATTTATTTTTATTTATTTTTTTAATTAATACATAATGTATTATTTGCCACAGGGTACATGTCTGTGAATCCTCAGGCTTACACATTTCACAGCACTTACCGTAGCACATACCCTCCTCAATGTCCATAACCCAGCCACCCTATCCCTACCCCCCTACCCCCCAGCCACCCTCAGTTTGTTTTGTGAGTTTAGGAGTCTCTTATGGTTTGCCTAAGTAGGCACTTATGATGAGCACTGAGTGTTGTGTGTAAGTGCTTCGTTTCTCCTCCTGAAACTAATATTACACTGTGTGCTAACTAACTGGAATTTAAATAGAAACTTGGGACAAAAAAAAAATATATATAATCTTTGAATCTTCTGATAAAATCTAGCTTCAGCCTGAAAAGAAATCATTCTTTTTTCCATTGGAATTTTATGAGCTTGCAAGAGAAGGAGAGTAAAAGTGCTTATGCAGATGGCTAACTCGGCAGGTAAGAACTTGATCATTCTAAGGTCAAGGCCTCAGGTCTCCTCTGGGCTCATTATTTTCACATGGTTTCATGTCCAGGGAGTACGTATTTAACCCAGGACAGTCATTTCATAAATGCTTGTCCTGTTTATACTCACAAGGAATGAATTTTTTAATTTCTAACTGTACAGCTAAAAGGAGAATTGAAAATACACCTATAAAATTCTGGATTAGTAATTTCAGCCTCAAATTTAAGCCAATGTTAATATTATTATGACCATTATTATCCATCATTTTTTTATGGATGTGTCCCACTGATCCATTAATTTATATGTGGGGCTGCTGATTATCTTCTTTATGGTCAGGCCAACCTTTTAACTTATTGAAACAATGGGAACATCACAAGTCATACAATCAACCTGAGTTGATCTGTAGGTGTTCAGAATCTGATTACCCTTCCCAGGATAACCAGGATAATCCTGATACCCTTCAGAGTGTTTGTAGAGAAAAAGCCCATCTTCCCTCAAATAAGCATGAGAAGTTCAGCCTCCCTTGCAGCTAGACTGACAGCACGTGACCTTGCCTCTCCTGTTGGTTTGCTGCATTTGGACTTGGAATAAAGAAATAGTATATTTAGGGGAGGCATCATGGGACATCACTTCCAGCAACAGCAGCAGCAACACGGGGCTCTGGGGATAGGAGCAGGTAGAGTAGAAGCACGGGGCACACAGAGGACAGTGTTTGGTCCAAGCTGACGTGCATGGGGCCAGCAGCTACGGGGCAGCAAAGCCATCCACACAGTGCTCGTGTGTGGGGAGCCTTAGGTCTGTTGATAGCTGCCCCATGAATTGGTTCCCCTCTTCTGGGCCATTTTTTTCAACCTGATTCTCTAGCCTTCTTGGCCTTTTCTTTGTACTCACCCATTATTCCATCCATAAATTCTCCACTTAAATTAGCGAGTTTGGTTCTTCTGTATGAAACAAAGAACCTTAACAGGTGTGAGGAGTTATCACAGACCCTACAGAAGTGCACATAATCCGAGACTGATCTTCTAGACGGGGCTGAAGTGAAAAACGCAACTAGTATTTGGGGAATGAATTCTGTCTACCTTTAGCGTGAAAAGGAAAACAGTAGCATCCCTTGCTCTCTGAACTCTGATCCTCTCCAGAGATGTTATAATACCTTTCCAATAAATCCAAACAGGGTTCACAGTCTACATTTAAAGCACGGCCTAGCAAACCTACGTGCTGGTTTGAATGAAAGCATTTGAGCGTGTGCGTCTGAACGGGAAAGGGTATCATATCGTCTGCCCTCAGCCATTGGCTCAACAGGTTTTTGTCTCGTGCTTGCATTTCAAAAATAAGTTGTGTATTTTTGCGACAATTTTCTGCTGTTAAGTAAGTCTGAAAGGCATTTTCAGGAAGGAGAAATGCCCGTGAAGAAGGTAAGTGAGCCTACGAGGAACCAAAAAGTCGAAGTAGTAAAGTGTGTCAGGACAGGTGACTCCGTAAAAGACATGACGCTATTTCTACAGGGCATAATAATTATGGAAAACAGTGAGAATTAACTTGCTCAGTACTTGGATAATCGCAGTTGGCATAGGATGAGACTGAGCGCCATGCCCACAAGGCAGAACGTGTCGAATGTCTTCGGAGATTGGGATGAGGCCGCAGTGGAGGTTTAAGATGAAGGAACTGAGGCTCCATGAGTTCAAGATAGATCATGGGTGAGGCAGCGTCTGCTGACACTCAGGCTGCAGGAGTTCCTCGCTGTGATTTGCAAATTTTTGCTGTTGCTTACTTGAAGCCTCTGGGGAAATGATTGACATAAAGCCAATCTTCCTAAGGAACCCAAATTTAGTGGGACGCATACTGATCGGCTGATAAACTCTCATCAACACACAGCAAATTCCTATGGAGAAAGATGTTTTACTCCATGCCTGTTGTTGCTGTGAGAAAAAAGAAAAGGGAACTTGTGCGAATCGTGTGCCTCAGCTTTACAAGGATCTTAACATTATGCAGACCAGTTAATTGCTGTTGACCGTGAGCTGGGGGATCATACGAGCACTTGAAAAAAATTCACTTGCCAAAAAGCAATTATAAGTTGAGGCGGCTGTGTAATCGATCTTCAGCAGAGATAATGCAAGTTGATGATAATTTTTAGTGTGTCCGGTGTTGAGCCCAGCCACCCCGACTCTTCCTTGTAGTTTCAAATGCCAGATGGGAAGCGTGTTCGCCAATAGCCTGGAATGGACGCCGTGCACATGGCAGGCTGTTCCAGCCTCTGCTTGCCCCGCGTCCTCTCAGGAAGCTGCAGAGAGCAGTGGCATGAGCTCTGCTTCTATCACTAAGTTTACCCAAGTTATAGATGGCTGTCATAACTTAAGCCTAGAGCCTTTGTGATTTTTCCCCCTTCGGTGAGTTAACTGAAACTAGGTCCAGTGGTACCTCACCTTAATGGTTGTTGAAAGGACAGAATCGTCTTCATTTAAGGTAAGGGAGAAATCCACAGAGTTGCAGAATGGACACAGGGAACGTGTGTTTTATGTTGGAGGGAAGGTTTCAGTCTTTCCAGACACGTTAGCAGGTAAAGAATCCCAAAGGGACGAGAAGCCTAGTCTTGTGTTTTATTTCTTCTTTTGTTTTCTTGCAATTCTGTTCCTCCTAGAATTTTGTGTAAGGCGTATTTGTAGTAATAATTCTGTAGCTGAAAGATAGCAGGGCATGTTGAAGTCGGAAGAACAGGAGTAGCATACGTTTCCCAGATTTCCTGCTGGAGGGGTGACTGCTGAAACTTTCAGTTGCCCTTCTTTGGGGGAAGGTGAGCACGCATTTTAGATTCATGAAAAACGATGTATTACATTAGGCTGGAGTTGCTTTGTTTTGCTTTTGTCTTTGAACTTCGACTATGCGAAGAAGGTTCTCTGTGCTAGACAGCCAAAAGTAACAAATGCTTATCAGACAGGTAGATAGTAGTGGACGTTTATCATGTGTTCTCTGACAAGCATCCAGCCCCCTTTTTATGGGTGGGCAACTCCTTACCTGGCGAGTATTAACAGAGACAGAGCCTGCCAGATAATAGTTTTCTCAGAGCCTGAAGCACTGTTTCTGTCCACACAACTCACCAGCTCTGGACTTGGAACTGGGAGACAAGGACAAAGAACCCATCAGGGCACTGTGCATCTCTCGCAGAAGGGGCAGAGCCTTGAGGTCCAGAGACAGCAGAGAGCTGTGGTCAGTTTTCAGCTTCACCAGCAGAGGTGCTGTAACGGGAGTGGGGGTGTGCCTGTGTTCCCTGGGGAATGCAGCAGCCTGGTCCTTGGAACCCTATCTTACACCACTCACAAAAATTAACTCCAAACACATGAGACTTAGAGGAGCTGAAAATGAAAACTCCTGGAAGACAACATTGGAAAAAATATCCCTAACACTGGTATTGGCAATGTTTTGGGGGTTTTTGTCTTGTTTTCTTTTTTTTTTTTTTTTTGGATATAACACCAAAAACACAACAAACAAAAGCAAAAACAGGTTGAAACACATTGAACTACAAAGCTTCTGAACAGCAATAGGAATGACCAACAAAAGGAAAAAACCTATGGAATGGGAGAAGATATTTATGAATAATATATCGGATAAGGGGTTAATACCCAAATTATGTAAAGAACTACAACTCAATAGCAACAAGACAAACCAATTTTAAAGTGGTCAAGGTCACTCAATAGACAGTTTTCTTTTCTTTTCTTTTCTTTTTTTCAAGATTTTATTTATTTGAGAGAAAAAGCAAGCATGAGCTGGGTTGAGGGGCATAGGGGGAGAGAGAAGCAGACTCCCCGCTGAGCCGGAAGCCCAACGCCAGGCTTGATCCCAGGACCCTGAGATCATGACCTGAGCTGAAGGCAGACACTCAATTGACTGAGCCACCCAGGCGCCCCAAGAATAGACAGTTTTCTAAAGGAGACATACAGATGGCCAACAGGTACATGAAAAAGTGCCCAACATCATCAGAGAAGTGCAAATCAAAAGCACAATGGGATATCCCCTCACAACTGTTACAGTGACCGTCATCAGAAGTGAAGAGTGAATGAGTGCTCTTCCTGCACTGTCGGTGGGAGTGCAAACTGGTGCAGCCGCTGTGTGACACGGTATGGAGGAGCTAAAAACAGAGCTAGCCTTTGACCCAGCAATCTCTTCTCTGTGTATATATCTCAAGGATAGGAAAACAGGATCTCGAAGGGGTATCTGCGCTCTCATGGTCATTATTTACATTATTTACATTATTTACAATAGCTGAGATAGGAAGCAGCCTAAAGGTCTGTGAGCGGATGAATGGATAAAGATGTGATACGTTCACGTGACCTGCAAGAAAATATCATTCAGCCAGAAGACAGAAGGAGAGGAAGTCCTGCCATTTGATAAAACATGGATGAGTCTTGAAGGCACTATGCTACATAAAATAAAGCAGAGAAAGATATTTTAGGTATCACTTATATGGAGGACCTGAAAAGGCCAGACTCAGAGCAACAGAGAGTAGAATGGTGACTACCAGGGGCTGGAGATGGAGGGAATGAGAAGATGTTGGTCAAAGACTATAAGTTTCTATTTGATGTAGATTACATCTATATGTGAGAAGTAGTGTAAGTGTAGGAAAAGTGTAAGTGTAGGAAACCCATACACTGTACACCTTATACTTGTACTGTGTGTTATGTGTCAATTATGTCTAAATAAAGTGGACAAAAGGCAGATCAGTTAGCAGCATACTAGATCAGAAAAGAAAACTGCCAAGTGAGTCCAGCTAAAATTACCGTAATCCCTGGTAAGGAGAAGGGAAGGGTATCTGAACGCATGACTGAGGCTGTAGCTTCGGAGGATGGACATCAGAGGCTGAACACTGATGGGGAAATGAAGTTCAGGAAAATAGTCCAACCAAGGAACCTCGCGAGTAAATAACAAGCAAACTGCCAACCACAGGAACTGCTGTGGTTTCGATGCACTGGTGGTGGAGGGTTGTCGGTGTCCAGAGTCACTATATTATCTACAAAATCTGGTTCCCAGCAACAGAATTATGGTACATACAAAGAAACATCAGTGTGTGACCTAATACAAGAATGAAGGCCAGCAACAGACACTGCCTTTGACAGGGACCCGATGTCAGACTTAGTGGGAAAAAAATTCAAGGCAACTATTATAAATATTTGCAAGATTGAAAAGGAAATACGTTAAAGATGTAAGGAGAGGTACGATGGCCATATCACACTAAATTAAAAAATACTATTCAAGAGGCAGAAGTTATTTTAAAAAATGGAAATACCAGAGTTGTAAAATACAGTAAACAGTTCAAGACCGTGGCTGAACAGTAAATTTGCGTTGGAAGAGAGAGCATTAGCAAACTTGTAGATGCATATCTGAACCTAAATATGAAGAGCAAAGAGAAAAACAATAAAGAACAATAAACAGAACCGCAAGGAAATGGGAGACACCATTACATATATCAACTGCACTTATTGGAAACCAGACTGAGAGGAGAAATATATGAGTAAAAAACAAAAAAACACTTGAAGAAATAAGGACTAAAAACTTCCCACAATTGATGAAAAAATATTAAACTATATATCCAAAAAACTCAAAAAACTTCAAATAAAATAAATGCAAAGGTATCCACAAACAGACATATCTCATTAAAAAACGATTGAAAGACAAAAGGAAGAAAGCCTCAAGGTGGGGAGACACTGGTCACATACAAAAAAAGTCTGGTAATATGTCCCTGTCCTAATTCCCTAGAATGTGCAAAGATGCTTCCTGAAATGGTAGATTTTGCACATTTGATCGAGTTAGAGATCTTGAGATGGAAAGATTATCTTGAATTATCTGGGTGTGCCTGATGGAATTCGAAGGGTCTTCATAAGAGGAAGGCAAGAGATTCGGGGTACGATAAGACATGTGTGTCCAGAAGCAAAAGTGGGGATGATGCGTTTTGAAGATGCTGTTAAGGGCCCGCGGGCTGTGGAATACGAGCAGCACACACAACCTGGGGAAAAGGAAAATGGAGTCTTCCCAGAGCCTTCAGAAGGAACACAGAGTGGGATATCCATCCCAGACTTTAGACCTCTAGAACTAGAGCAAAAGAGGTTGAATCACTAATTTAAAAACTTCCTACAAAGAAAGTCTCAGGCATAGATGGCTCTCCTAATAAACTCTACTAAATGTTAAAAAAAGAATTAATACTAATTCTTCACAAAGTCTTCCAAGAATTAAAATAAAACATGCAATAGTACTTATTTCTATTTATTTATTGTTTTTTGAAAATTATCTTTTTAAGATTTATTTGTTTTTTTAAAAGAGAGAGATCCCACAAATGCAGGGGCGGAAGGGGAAGAAGGAGAGGGAGAGAGAATCTTTTAAGCAGACTCTGCGCTTAGCGGAGCCTGATGCAGGGCTCCAGCCCGGGGACCCTGAATCATGACCTGAGCCCAAACCAAGAGTCAGGCCCTTATCCAACTACACCACCCAGGTGCCCCAACACTTTCCATTTAATGAGGCTAATAGTACACTGATAGCAAAACCATGTAAAAATATCACAATAAAATCATAAACCAGTCTTTTTAAAAAAAAAATAAGGCCGCAAAAATGCTTAACAAAATATTAACAATGCATACTTAGCAACATGTATAAATGATTATATGTGTATATAACCAGGTGTGATTTTCATAGGAATGTAAGATTGTTTTAACGTATGAAATTTAATTAATGTAATGCACAGTAGTAATAAGTTAACGTACAGAAACCACAGTTGTGTCAGTAGATTCAGAAAATGTATTTATCGCAATATAACACTGTGTCTTGATAAAAATAATAATCTAGAAATAGAAGGGGTCTTCTTCAGTCTGATAAAGGATATATATGAATAACCCATAGCTAATGTCTTTCTTAATTCTGAAATGCTGAATGTTTTCTCCATAAGATTGGGAAAAAGAAGGCTCTTTTCTCGCCCCACTTCTATTCAACATTATACTAAAGGTTTTATTCAGGATGGAGAGGCAAGAAAAAGAAATGAAAGTCATCTACTTTGAAAGAAGAGAGAAGTAAAACTAGCTTTTTTTTTTTTTTTTTTTTTTGGCGATGGCTATATCTTTGGAAAACTTGAGGGAACCACCAGAAATCCGTAAGAAATAATAAATGAATTCAGCTGGGTTGCACGATTCATGATGTATATACAGAAATTCAATTATATTTCTGTACACTAGCAATGACCATTCTGAAAAGTAACTCATAATTTTATTTATAATAGCACTACAATGAACAAAATTAATTAGATAGAAGATTAAGGAATAAAGTGCAAGATTTGTACACTGAAACCTACATAGCATTATTGAAAGAAATGAAAAAAGATCTGAATAAATTAAAAGACAGCCTATGATTATCAATCAAAAGATTCGATATTGCTAAGATGTTAGTACTTCCGAAACTGATCTACAGATTAACTACAATCCCTATCAAAAACCCAGCTAGCATTTATTGAGAAATTAACAAGCTGATCTTAGGTTAATGTAAAAATGTAAGGGTTTCAAAATAGTGAAAACAATCTCGAGAGGAACCAAGTTGGAGTGCACACATTTCCTAATCTTAAAACTTATTATAAAACTGCAGTAATCAATACTGTATTATACTGATCTAAGGATAGACATATAGATTGATGGAATAGAATTACCTTTACATAGGAGAAGTAAACCTTTACATTTATGATCAGTTGTTTTTCAACAAGGACCCCAGACAATTCAATGGGAAGAAATACTCTTTTAAGTACATGGTAGCAGGACAGCTAGATACCTACATGTAAAAGAATGAGGCTGAACCTCTGCCTAACATCATACCCCACAATTTACTCACTCTGGATTATAGACTGAAATGTAGGAGCTCAAACTGTAAAACCCTGAGCAAAAAACACAGGAGTAAACCTTTGTGAACTTGGGTTAGGCACTGACAACACTAAAAGCTTAAGTGACAAAAGAAAAAAAAATAGCAGAGTGGTACTACGTTAACTTTTAAGACTTCCGTACTACAAATGCGGCCATCAAAAGAGTGAAAAGACAGGAGCACCTGGATGGCTCAGTTGGTTCAGCATCTGACTCTTGGTTTCAGTTCAGGTCATGATCTCAGGATCCTGGCATTAAGCCCCATGTGGGGCTCCATGCTCAGTGGGGAGGCTGATTCTCCCTCTGCCCTTCCCTCCATGCACTCGTGCTCTCTCTCTCCTTCTTTCTTTCTAAAATAAATAAAATCTTAAAAAGAATTGTACGTTTGATAAGGGAGTTACGTCTATAGAAAGAACTCTCACATCTCAATAACAAAAAATATCAGTGGAGGGGTGGGGTGGGGGGTTGGGCGAGCCTGGTGGTGGGTATTGAGGAGGGCACGTACTGCAGGGAGCACTGGGTGTGGTACATGAACAATGAATCTTTTAACACTGAAAAAAATAAAAGTATATGGGAAAAAGAAGTATCAGTGATCCAATTAAAAAATGGGATTAAAGGATCTGATTAGATATTTCTCAAGGAAGATCTGTAAGTGTCCAATAAGCACATGAATAGATGTTCAGCATTATTAGCCATTAGAGAAATACAAATCAAAACCACAATCAGATTCCACTTCATGCCGACAGGGACAGCTATAATTTAATAGTTAATCAAAAGTATTGATAAGGAGGTGCAAAAATTGGGCCCCTCATGTGTCACTGGTAATAATGTAAAATGGTGTAACCACTTCGAACAACATGCTGCCATTTCCTCAAAAAGTTAAACACAAGCATAAAGTTACCATAGGACTCAGAAATCCTACTGCTAGGTATATACCCAAGACAAATGAGAGTAAAATGAAAATACATCACACAAAAATTTGTACACAGATGTTTATAACAGCAGCATTGATAATAGCCAAAAAGTAGAAGCAATGGAAATGTCTGTTAACTGATTTATGGATAAACGAAATGGGGTATATACAAAGAAGTATCAGTTTGGCCATAAAAAGAAATGAAGTACTGATATATGCTAAAACATGGATGAACCTTAAAAACATTATAGTAGGTGAAAGAAGCCAGTCCCCAAAGACCACATATTGTACGACCCCATTTGTAGGAAATGTTCAGAATAAGCAAATTTATAGAGACTGAATATGTATTATTAGTTGCCCGGAGCTGAGGTGGGGAGAGGAGGAGGAAGAATGCAGAGTGAATGCTAATGGATATGGGATTGATTGATTTTTGGTTGAATTTGTTTTAATGTTTTTTAAAATGTCTTAAATTGGTTATGGTGGTGATTGCACAATTCTATGAGCATACTATGAAAAATAAATTATGTACTTGAAATGGATGAATTTTGTGGCATGTAAATTTTATCTCAATAAAACTGTTTTTAAAAAATGGCATTGGTCCAGCAAACTCTAACAATTTCTTTCCAATAAAATACCCTTGAAGACAGAGAAAAATATGAAAGCAAGAACGGAAGGTCAACTAGTTGTCAAAATTAAGGAACAATTTCCCATAAGTGTAATTGGAGAGAAACTGTATTTAAAACAAAATACATGCATGCTGAGCCAAGTTAAAAATAGCAGAGATGGCTGGCCACCCCCAAACCTTCCCTAAATAAGTAGATATACCCTCCATCATTCTTCACTTATTTGAACCCTGGGTTGAAAAGTAATTTTGTGTCAAACTTGAAACAGCAATTTCCCTGCCTTATAGATACTTGTTTTACTAATCCTTTTTAGTCTTTCGTCAATATTTTTTTCTTTATTTTCATCAGAAGATGAAAATACTCAGAAAATCAGCTAGGATGGCTTTAGGGAGGAAGTCGTGGTGGGGAATTATGTCTTGCAGCCATAAAAATCCTAGTTAAGAGTAGGTCAGAATCTTGTTATTTCTCATGAACTGCATCTATTTAGAGTAAAAGCAGGGTAGAAAGTGAGACTAGAAAAGTGTACAATCTCAGACCTGCATAATCACATGGATTAAATTTGGCCAGCTATGGAAATTGGACCAGGAGCTTTGCAAATGGAACTGCCATCCCACTGAGACTATGAAAGCAGAATGCAGACAGCATCCACGTTACCAGAGAGGGAGTCTGAGGCTGTGCTGCAGTCAAATGGATGCATTCAATTTCTTATTAACAAATAAAACTCTAGGTTCATCTCACTTTTCGTGGTGAAAGGTTACATTCTTGGAAGATTAAAAAAATATAAATAATAGAGCAGCTGACATCTCAGAGAGCTTTCATTCCTTTTAATACATTTAAAGAAATTGCTAATGCATTATTAAGAAACAGAGTACTTTATGTGGAAAACCCAAAAGACTCCACCCCAAAATTGCTAGGACTTATACAGGAATTCAGCAACATGGCAGGATATAAAATCAGAGCACAGAAATCAGTTGCATTTCTATACCCTAACAATGAGACAGAAGAAGGAGAAATTGAGGCATTGATCCCATTTACAATTGCAGCAAAAATCATGAGATACCTAGGAATAAACCTAACCAAAGAGGTAAAGGATCTGTGCTCTAAAAAACACAGAACACTTATGAAGGAAATTGAGGAAGACACAAAGAAATGGAAAAACATCCCATGCTGTATGGATTGGAAGAACAAATATTGTAAAATGTCTCTGCTATCCAGAGCAATCTACACGTTCAATGAAATCCATATAAAAATACCAATAGCATTTTTCACAGGGCTGGAACAAATAATCCTAAAATTTGTATGGAACCAGAAAAGACTTTGAGTAGCCAGAGCAATGTTGAAAAAACCAAAGCTGGTGACATCACAATGACAAACTTCAAGCTATATTGCAATGTTGTAATCATCAAAACATTATGGTCTTGGTACAAAAACAGACACGTAGCTCAATGGAATAAGATATAGAAACCAAAAAGGACCCTTGACTCTGTGGTCTACTGATCTTCCCCAAAACAGGAAAGAATATCCAATGGAAAAAGGACAGTCTCTTCAATAAATGGTGCTGGGAAAATTGGACAGCTATATATAGAAGAATGAAACTGGACCATTTTCTTACACCATACACAAAGATAAACTAAAAATGGATGAAAGACCTAAATGTCAGAGAGGAATCCATCAAAATCCTAGAGGCGAGCACAGGCAGCAACCTCTTTGACCTCAGATGCAGCAACTTCTTGCTAGACACGTCTCCAAAGGCAAGGGAAACAAAAGCAAAAATGAACTGTTGCGACTTCATCAGGACAAAATGAAAGACAGTACTTTCAACACCACTGTTTCTGACTATTGAATTCCCGGTCAGGTACACATAGTTGCTGGGGCAGTTAGTAATGTCCAGGAGAGCTAGCACTCTGACCTAAGGTGACCAAGACTTAGAACTCACCTCACCTATAGGAAAGTTTGCTCTGTTTCTTGACCTCACACCTCAGGAGACCTTCAGTTTTAGCCAGTGGTCAAGCAGATCTGTATCCTTGGAGTTTAGGTTACGATGTTATGGATAATTGATAAATCATTCCCATGCTCTGTGGAGAAAATGCTATCTCATGTTCTTTTTTAGTTGAGTCAGGAGCATTTCCTTTTTACTCACAAAAGTTCTGTTAGTAAGCCCGAAGAATGATTGTGGTGCATTTGATTAAATCAAAAGAATACACATATATTAAGAGAGAATTATAGAAACAGTGGTTGCAACCATAAGAAGTTACACTAAATATTGTTTCTTACATGCACGTTAGAAGATTTCATTATGAGGCAAGACCAAGTTTGATTTTCATCTAATGAACTTGAGCTTTCTGCCAGTGTGAGTCATTTTAACAGCACACCTGAATGCACAATGTGCAGCCACGCCGGATTCTGATAGATTAGTAGGCAGTGGGAATACTCAGGCTTGATTAAGCTGGGTGATTGCAAATTCCTATTCCTGATATCTTAAATTCTGTACTTTATAGGAAAATCATTCTACTTAAGAAGGGAACGAAATGGTATTTTAATTAAGCGCTCAAAACAGCTAATTTATAGCTAATGCTTAATTTTATGTCATGGAGATTTCTTGTTTAAATATTTTCTTCCCCAAAATACCCCCAAAGCAGTGTTTTGGAAAGTGGTCTACTGAGTGCAGGTGAAGCACAGTAATTCATATTTTAAAAAAGTGAAAACCCAATACCTGTCAAGATCTATTTCAGCCTAAAGGTGTAGGGAATCTTTAGATATTTCCCCTTGTCTGGACCCCAATTTTGGTATTTCATTATAATTCTTATTGAGATTTTTCAGTTTTGTTACCATAGAAAAGTGATGTCTATTTGAAATGTAAATCCGAACACCTTAATTACTGTAGCTCCTGAGAGCAAAAATTGAGAGAGAGAGTCAAAAAGAAAGTCATGGGGGGCAGCCCGGGTGGTGCATTTGGTTGGGGATCTGCCTCTTGGTTTTGGGTCAGGTCATGATCTCAGGGTTGTGAGATTGAGCCTGGCATAGGCTCCGTGCTCAGCGTGGAGTCTGCTTGAGATTCTCTCTTGCTCTCCCTCTGCCCCTCCCCTGCTCACACTCTCTCTCTCTAAAATAAAATAAATAAAATCTTTTATTTTAAATTTTTTATTATGTTATGTTAGTCACTGTATAGTACATCATTAGTTTTTGATGCAGTGTTCCATGATTCATTGTTTGCATATAACCCCCAGTGCTGCATGCAATCCGTGCCCTCCTTAATACCACCACCAGGCTCACTCATCCCCCTACCCCCTCCCTTCTAAAACCCTCTGTTTGTTTCTCAGAGTCTCTCATGGTTTGTCTCCCCCTCTGATTTCCCCCACTTCACCCTTCCTTTCCTTCTAATGTCCTCCATGTTATTCCTTATGCTCCACAAGTAAGTGAAACCATATGATAATCGACTTTCTCTGCTTAGCTTGTTTCACTCGGCATAATCTCCTCCAGTCCTATCCATGTTGATGCAAAAGTTGGGTATTCGTCCTTTCTGATGGCTGAGTAATATTATATTGCATATATGGACCACATCTTCTTTATCCATTCGTCTGT
>CM052884.1:1931932-1974909 GCA_028534135.1 Potos flavus
CCCGAGCTGAGAGCCACTGCTCAGCTCTGTCTCTGCCATTAGCTTCCGCCTGTGATACCTGGGAGCTCTGCCACCCTCAGACACCCCCGGTCTTTCTGTGACCCCACGGGTCCTGAGACCACACTGTCCCCACGAGGCCTCCACCCCCCACTTAGCCTCTGGAGCAACGTCCCTCAGTGGAGCAGACTCTAAAAGTCCCGATTTTGTGCTCTGCTGCTCTGCGGCTTCCCGGGAGCCGGCCCCTCCCCCAGCAGTCTGGGATTCACTTCTCCGCACGTCCTGCCTTCTGGAAAGTGGTCGATTTTCTTTCTGTTCCTCGAGTTGCTGTTTTTCTTCTCTTCTATCTTCTGCTAAGTTTGTAGGTGTTTAGAGTCATTTGATAACTATCTAGCTGAACTTCTGGGATCAGACACTATCTCTGCCTCCTACTCCTCCACCGTCTTGAAAGATGTATATCTAGAACGCATAATTTTTTAACATGTTCTATTTCTCAAACTTATTATCTTAGTTTAAATAGTTTCTCCCTAATCTCCTTTCTCTGCCCAAAGTACTGTAACTGAGTTTGTTTTACCCATAGTTTTTCCTCTCTCTTACAACTGCATTCTATTTTATCTTTAATACTTATTTAATTAACTTCTTTCCCCATTTTAAAACATTTTTTAGTATTGTACAGAGAGCTGAGGGGAGCAAATGAGATGCCCTGTCTTTTATTCAGTCATTCATGTGTTCTTTTATTCGTGAAACATTTATTGGCAATGATGAGGAAGGCCTGCAGAAGGGAGTCCGCTCCCTGCACTCCGAGAACTGATAGAAACTGAATAAATCAAATATCATATTTGGAAGGATATTAAAGGTCGTTTGGGGCAGCAGCCCCATAGACAGGATACATCAAAGTCACCTCCAGCGTTTAAAAAAGTGCAGTCATGAATTCTACAGCTCAAGATAGGCAATGAGTATCAAATGGGTTTGGACATTTATGTATTTATTATACATCTTAGATGACGTTGGAATGGCAGAGTGACCATAAAGAACACTTTGGAGCTGTGGATTTAATACAATCTCCAATCCACGTCTTGAATTCTTTCTTTTTTATAATATGTATATATCATATAATTTATAGATATATATTACTATATATATACATATATATGTATGTATATTATTATATACATACATATATATGTGTGTGTATATATATATATATATATATATATATATATATATATATATATAAATAAAAATATCTATAGGTTAAAAATACACACATTTACTACCTATGGATTTAGGATATGAACATGTCAGTAGACCTGAGATGCACATTCTAGCTCCGGACAGCTCTGACCAGTTCAAATGTTACTGCCTTGAATAAGAGGCTCCTTATAATTTCCACCAACTGATCCTTTTTCTTTCTCTTGATTTCTGAACTGGTTTACAACTCCTGAGAACACTATGAAAAGATCTGTTGTGTTTGTCAGTCCTTTGGAGTTGAAATAGTGAGTCTTGGAACACTGCATCAAAAACTAATGATGTATTTTATGGTGACTAACATAATACAATTTAAAAATAAAGAAAAGCAAAATATTCTGGAAAAAAGAAAGAAATAGTGTTACATTAAATCACGATGTATAGTTTATGCTTGCAGAAAGTAAATGGCTTTTCCTTAGATTTTGTGATTACTATTTTAAATTTTGGGGAGGCGGGTTATTCATTTATTTGACAGAGAGACAGCCAGAGAGGGAACACAAGCAGGGGAGTGGGAAATGGAGAAGCAGGCTTCCTGCAGAGCAGGGAGCCCTACGTGGGGCTGGATCCTAGGATCCTGGGATCATGACCTGAGCTGAAGGCAGACGCTTAACTACTGAGCCACCCAGGCACCCCTTAAAAATATTTTTACTGAAGCTGAACTTTTCTCACTTTTTTATGACCTTTTCTTACTATTAGATACTTAACTCTGTCTAGTGGATAATCCAGAAACTACTGCTGTCCATAGACAATCAATATAACAATAAATGTATCACTCTTCCCTAGCAATCATACATGTTCTCTATGTTCGAATCTCATTCATTCCTTCACTGTTCTCATTTTGGCCACATAATCCAAGCTATTTACTTAAAACATGACTTTACTCAACTGTCTACTAAGAATGGTAACAATTTTTCATACTGCTTCAAAGATTTGTTTCATGGAATTTTAATGTAAAGCAGTATCAATGACTCCAACCTGCGCCAGAGAATAACCTGGGAGTTACACTTGGCCCCTCTTGGTCCTGGCTAGAAATACCCAGCGGGTCCTCCTGAATTTCGTTGTTTCCTTGAGCCCTCGCACATGGTAGGTCCATTGGACTTCTGAGCTCTTTTTCCAAAGCCATATGTGTCTGATGGATTCAGTGGGCACCTGATTATTAAAACTGGAGGTTGCTTCGTTGCAAGGTGCAAAAAAGGTAACAGTGTTCTCGCAAACCGAAAGGCCTAAGGAGCACTGTCCTGCATGTCCTTTCTGAATCCTTCCCTGCATCAACCACACGCTTAGGCTGAAAATGATAGCACACCCTTTTCCATTGCAGCTGTGCCATCTTGCATTCCTATCAACGGTCTTCTAAGTTGTCTGCATCCTTGCCTACTCTTGTGGTCATGGTTCTTTTTGTTTTGTTTTGTTTTGTTTTTTTTTTTGGCTTTATTTATTTAGTTACTTTTTTATTGGTAATAGCCATTCCTGACAGATAATGCTGTGATATCTCATTATGGTTTTGATTTGAATTTCTCTGCTGATTACTGAGGTTGAACATTTTTTCATATATAGTATGGAGGTTCCTCAAAAATTAGAACTAAAACTGCCGTATGATATAACAATCCCACATTTCGATATATATCCAAAAGAATTGAAATTAGGGTCTCAGAGAGATCTCTGTACTCTCGTCACAGCAGTCAACATGTGGAAACTCTAAGTATCCATCAACAGAGGAATGTGTAAAGGAAATGTGTATGCACACAATGGAATGCTATTCAGCCTTTAAAAAGAAGATTCTTCAATATGTGGCAATGCAGATGAACATTGAGGGCATTTTAATAAGTGAAATAAGCCAATCACAGAAAGGCAAATACCGCATGGCATGTCTAAAATAATCAAACCCATAGAACCAGAGTGGAATGGTGGTTGTTGAGGGGAGGAAGAGTTGGGGAGTTACAAATTAAAGACCAAAGACCGCGGTGTCAGAAACAATATGGATAAGCTCTAGAGAACTCCTGTGCAACATTGTATCTATAGTTAACATTAGTGTACGCTTAAAATTTTGTTCAGAGGGTAACTCTCATATGTGTTAAGACCACATTAAATAAAATAAATGATAACACACAAAGAAAGGGGAAAATAGAGCAATCCATAGTTTCATTTTCTTTCAATCCTTTCTTACTCTTTAGTAGCTAAAAGATAGAGTGTTTAGATTCTGTGCTTATGAGAAGCTCAATAAAAACAATTTTGTACAGTGTTTCTACTGTTCTGGTAAAATTAAATACATAGTTACATTTACGCTAAAAAATACTGGTGATTCTGCCTGTAAGGAAAATGCTTTTAGATTTGTATTTAAAACTAGCATTACATGGGGCGCCTGGGTGGCTCAGTGGGTTAAGCCTCTGCCTTCGGCTGGAGTCATGAGCTCAGGGTCCTGGGATCGAGCTCCGCATCGGGCTTTCTGCTCAGCAGGGAGCCTGCTTCCCCCTCTCTCTCTGCCTGCCTCTCTGCCTGCTTGTGATCTCTCTTTCTGTGAAATAAATAAATAAAATCTTTAAAAAAAAAACTAGCATTACATAATATAAGCATAAACAGTAAAATTCAAGCTATTCATTTAAAATTTTAATTATTCCTCAGTTAGAATGAGAATTAATTTGTTAATTGATTCTCATCCATTTGTAAGAAATAACACAGAAATCCTGTGTACCCTTTACTGTTTCCCATATGGTAACATCTTGCAAAATTGTAAGAGTATCATAAGCTGGATGTTGACATTGGTACATTCAAGACACAGAACATTTCTTTCCAGAAGTACTTAAATTAAGAATTCAGGGCGTGTGGATGGCGCCATCAGTTAACCCTCTGATTCTCGGTTCCCGCTCAGGTCGTGATCTCAGGATCCTGGGATGGAGCTGCGGGTGGGGCTCCGTGCTGAGGACAGAGTCTGTTTTGGATTCTGTCTTCTCCTCCTGCCCCTCCTGCTCATACCCCTCTCTCTCTGTCGAATAAATAACTTTTTAATTATGAATTCAATTTTTTATAGTTATAGGGCTAATGAAATACCCACTTTGTATCAAATAAATTGTGGTAGTTTGTGTTTTTCTAGAAAGTAGTACAGTTCATCTGAGTTGTCAAATTATATGTGTAAAGTTACTTGTAGTATTCCCTTATTCTGTCGATGTGGGCAGGGTAGTCCAGTCCCCTGTTTCATTCCTGATATTGGTGTTTTGGGTTATAAGACTTTAGCTCTTATTTAATCTTTGTTTTAACTGGCTTCTGTTGACCTCTGAGTGTGAGGGGCTCTGATTCCCCATGTGGTTTCCACTAAAATTGTGGGAGATGTTATTTATAATCTGAAAGGAATGAAGACCCAAGCTCCCCATTTGGCCTTCTCTAACATTACTTGTTGGGGAGTGTGGGATGTCTCACCACGCTAGTGAGTACAGGAGTCTGGGCTACTCACCGGACCTTGACTGGCATGGGTGCCATAGAAGCCACAGTTATTTCTGGGAGGTTTAGCTCATGCTGAGCAGTTACTCTTGAAGGCTTTCTGTCTTACTATGTTGACTTTTTTCTTTTTCTGGCTTAACAGGACGCTCTAAGGACAAAGTCTCAATTCTTTAAGAAAGCCTATGAGGTTTTACAGAGTCAGGACCCTAACCCTTTCTCACCCTACTTTCTATCTCATGCTCATTATTCTGTCCTGGCCTCTCATCCTCTCAGCTCTTCACAGACCCTCTTTTCTCCCATGTCTAGCCTCTAAGCATCTCTTTCCTCTGCTGGAAGAACCATTTCTTCTTTCACCTATACATTCCTATTCATCCCTTATTTGCCAGCCTAAAGAAGCTTTGCTCAGGGATGTCTTCCCTAGGTAGCAAAATGAGATCAGGGCTGTGTTATAACCACCCATGTGGTCCTGTACTCTCCTCCACAGCAGACTTGGGGAAGTTTCATCAACCATATGTTACCCTCTGCAGTATAAGCTTTGGGATGGCAGGGTCCTCTCTCTCTCTCTCTCTCTGTCCCCCTCTACTGCTCTTATTTCCAATGTCTTGAACTGTCTCTGCTGTATCATGGTCATTCATTAAATATTTATTAACCACATTATTTTTTGTGTGTGAACAAAAAAAAAAAATTGCTCTTGAAAAGATTGCACTTGATCTTAGCCAAAAGGCTGAGAAGCGATTGCTCTTGAAACGATTGAAAAGACTATCCTAGGATTTGTAAAAACTTATTGATTATTTATTCAGCAAGTGTTTAATTGGTACCTTATGTGTCATATACAATCTGTCTATGTGGTAAGAATTAGAGTTATAAGAGTTATAAAAGTGATCAAGAAAAAACCTATCCCTATCATTTTAAGTCTTGAATCTTAAAGATTTAAATATATATTTTATATATATATAACACACACACACACACACACACACACAGACATATATATATGAGTTAGAAAATGTGATAGGGAAAGTATGAATAGGGTAACAAGATAGAGTGTCACTGTGAGAGGTTGTTTGGTCAGGGAATCAAGGAGAAAACTATTTTAGCCAGAGTATACAGCAAATACACAAGTTCTAGTTTTATTTTGCCACTTAAATGTTTTTATTTTGTTTCATGTTGTGTTGTGTTGTGTTGTGTTGTGTTGTTTTTAACCCAACAAACTGAGTGGATAGTGTGGTTCTCACCGTGCTGGGAAGGACAGGGGTTGACCAGGTAACTTTGGAGGGACTCAGAGAGAGAAAAATCCTGGGGAATTAGAAATTTTCCTTCAAAAATCTTAAATTTGGGCTCCGTATTAGATGTACAAGAAGATATGTGAAGTACAAAATTTTGTGTATGAGACAGGAGCTCAGTTTTTATTACAATTCTATATATTCTCATGATTCTCGTGAACGGTCAAGGGTACTTAGAATAATCCTAGACGCACATTGTCTTCAATATTAAAGTGAGCTGAGTAGAATAGTCTGAGGGCGGGGAAGTTCTTTAAACTATAGCTAAAGATACTAAATTTCCTCACTTCTTTTTTGCATGGAAAAAAGACATTCACCCCTTGAATATATTTGAGTAGCTGGAACATAAATTCTATTTATTATAACTCTCAAAGAAGTATAACCATGAAAGCACTAGTTTCCCTAGGAAATCTATTATGGACAAATTGTACGTATAAAATATATTGGTTATGTGTCCCAAAAGACTTGACCATTACTGAGGTTTATTTTAAACATTTATTGTTTAAAATTTTAAATATTTCACATATTTTACTGAATTTAAAAGTATGTGTCATCATTAGATAAATAGGAATGCATTTAGTTTTTCTGTTCTTCCATAATATACAAAATTTACCTAAAAAGTTTGTAGTTTTCACTTAAGTTATTCTGAAATAATTCAGAAAAACAAGCCACATGATATGAAATATATTTTTTCCTCTTGACTCGTCTTTCTTTTTGCGTTCTTTTCTCCTTAGTTACAGTCGATAATGTACTTGAAACATGTTTTTGTGGACATTAACTCCACCATAAAGCTTTGTAACTCTGCAATGTTCCACACTTCCCTTTAGGATTTTGTTTTTTGCAAAAAGTATATTGCCTTAAAGTACAAAAATGCAGGCCTATATAGAGTACATGATGTTTCCAACAAGTTAATTACATGTAATGTTAATCAGAGCCTTTGGCAGAAATATTGTGTCTTAGGCTCCAGAACCACCTACCATCAATTTTGTTCACATGCGAAGGAAAAATCCAGTGTACATTGTTAGTGGCCCCTAGATAATGGGGAGTTCTCTCACAGATTAAGAAACCTCAGAAATTACTTAAGAATGTATCAGTCAATACAACAATAATGCTACATAACAAACGATCTCAAAATTCTGGGGGTGAATTTTATCAAGTTTCTTCCCACCCACGGGTGACCATATCAGCTGGGGACAGCTCTTCTCCCTAATGCAGGTGTATCTTGTCTGGGTCTCCCATCCTCCCCCAGAACTGGTGGGTTCCTTCATGGAGATGAAAGAAACCAAAAAGTCAAGTTTCATCACTTAAGTACATTCCAGCCCCTTCTTGCAACAATCCATTGGTTATTTCAACCACAAAAAAGTGTCTGTGGAAGATCTGACTCATGCCTAGGTGACTTTTTTATCCCTTGCCTTTTGGAAATTTCTCTGATGGACAAACCCAAAGATCTTCCTCTGTCAGTCTCCTGTAGCAACATTGTCTAAGCCACTTAACAAGACATTTTTCATAACCTTTCCTCTAAGATAAATTCTATTCCATGTGTAATTTGCTCTCATTTGAAAGCCCTTGAAAGTATTTACTACTGATTTTTCTTTCTCAATTTTTATCACATGTGTTCAGCACAAAGCCTTAGATAAAATAAATTGTCATTGATGATGGAAACTGTATAAGAGGGTAATAAATTTCGAAATCAGGCAGTTTTTTTGAGTTCTCTTTATCCATAGTGTATCAATCAAGATAACCCCATACTCTACATCATGTGTGTGCTTTTAACAAACGAAGGTTTATTATTGCCTCCATGCCCAGTGCAGTCCACAAGGGGCCGTGGTCACCACGGTTATTTAGGTCCCTGGAATGTGGAAATGCTATCCTGATGCGTGGTTTCACGCATCTGGTAGGTAAAGGAAGCATTGTAAATGGTGGACATAGGAGAAAAGACCTGAGAGGATGAGGGGCCAGGACAGAATAATGAACAATAGATAGAAAGTGGGGTAAGAGAGGGCCAGGGTCCAGACTCTATAAAACCTTATAGGCTTTGTTAAAGCATTGAGATTTTGTCCTTAGAGTGATCCAAAACCCCTGGAGACATTGGAGAGTGACATAATCAGATTAGTATAAAAAAAAAAAAAAAATTGTTCCAAGCCTTCCAATTCAAAATGGCATCTGGAACGCTCGCTGAAATCCCCTCCTTCTCATTCCTAACTTACTTCCCCAACTGAAAGTGCTAACACACCACTTCTCCTTCTGTTTTGTTAGTGAAAGCAAGTTATGTGGCCACGCCCAACTAAATCGGAGCTGAGCGTTACAGTCCTACCACTTTCCTAGGGGCAGAACCAGGAGACAAGAACCTTAATTATTTATAGAGAAGGCAGCAAGACAAGGCTGTGGAATAACTTTGGAAGCCACACAACCAGAAAGCAGACAATCTGGAATTTAAATCCATGTTTCTAAGAAACGAAAACTCAAGCATTCTCTTTCTAAGTTTTTACTTCAATTCCAGCTAGTTAATGTAAGTGTCACTAGTTTAGTTGCAGGTGTAGAATACAGTGAGTCAACTCTTGCATACAACATCCAGTGTCAGGCTTTTAGTTAGAGCATTTCACTACTTCTCCGTGTGAAACAGGCTCTGGGTCAGAGTACGTGGTCACAAACATTATTTCCGTTTTCCGCCTACTGCATCTTCTAGTTACGATGAGAAGGGTTTATAATGTAAAGACTAAATGACAATAAGTTAAAAATAAATAAATGGTGTTCCTCTCAGCTTATGGGGTATTGAGGTCTACCTAAGAAGAAAGGCTGGAAGGCTGTCTTTCCGGAGACCTTGGTGGTAATGAGTTTAGTGCGGGGCATGGCCAAAGGTATGCGCATTATCTGTGGCGATGTTCACTAAGCTCGAGACCATTATGTAAACCTAAAATATCAGAGAAATATAACTTTTATGAGAAACAGGATGCTTGTGTTCCTAGGGCGAGACCATTTCATTTTAGTTAGCTGGCCCAAACTGGAATCCAAAAATTGCTCAGTCAACACAGAATTAAATGAGGGAAAATAGATGAATCCAAGTGTTAGAGCCTCAAGCTAACAATTGCACCTTCCACCAGAAATGTTCTCACTAATGGGTAAAGGTGTTCAAAGACCACTGGGTGCAACCCTTTGCATCCTTACATCTTCACCAACTCTTCTGTTATCATTTGGCTAAGGCTCCCTTCAATAGGACAGAGAGAAATGGGTCCTACCCATTTCTACCCCATTACCCATTTCGATGGCCCTTCTTTCCTGCTTCAGTGTCTCTATGGAAATAACTGTCCTTGCTGTGTGTTTACATTCATTCTGGTTGCCAAGTCTCTTAGGCCTCAGAGCTGTCCTTCACTCTCACACTTCATACTTTTGTACCTTTATATTTTATGTAGTATTTTAAGTGCAACTTTCAGAAGAAAGTAGATTCCCGTTATACCGAAATATTTCAGGATATCCTCTAGTATGATAATTAGAACAAAGTTGGTGATATAGAAACCAGGTTTAAATATTACTCCAGAATTACTTCTGGGGACTTTTGATTTCAGTGGAGAAAATACTGTTACAATACTTGGAGGAAAATTAGACATGTTTGTCAAATTAATAAATGTGCACTCTGTTTACTCTAAAATTGTTCATAAGTAATTTCTAAGATGGTTTCCTAAACTCAATGAGAACATCACTGTGAAAGATGTAGCTTTTAAAAATAACTTGGCGTGAGTGGGGGGGGGGACACATGGGAGGCTCAGTAGGTTAAGCATCTGACTCTTGGTTTCAGCTCAGGTCATGATCTCAGGGTCGTGAGATCGAGCCCCATGTGGAACCCTACCCCGGGCTCTGTGCTCAGAAGGGAGTCGGCTTGAAGATTCCCTCCCTCTGTCCTCCTCCCCCCGCCCCCGCACACTCTCTTTCTCTCTCTGTGTCTCCCTGAAATAAATAAATAAATATTTTTTAAAAATAAAAATAACTTGGCATGTGACCCAGGAAAGGAAGAAGTGTTAAGTGTCTAGAGAATGGGGAGAGAGGGAAATGGTTTTTAATCTCTTCAAATATTTACCCTATTTTCTACTTGTATCCTGACTATGCTATTCAAAAGTATCTCCTGTTTTTACACATATCTGTCCCTCCCCACCATAATGTCAAGATTATAAGATAAAAGACTACAGGAATTATGTCTTCAAGTGCTTGTGAAATATTTGTAAGGACTTGTTGACGTGATTGTGTATCAAGACTATGGATTTCTTCACGGGATGGTTAGGGAAACAGGGAATAGGGTAGATCTTTCTTCTGAGAAAAGGAACATATTTTACTTAAATTATTTTCTTTGTTCCTGGAAATGCCTGCTCTTCAAGGACAGCTAAGAAAGTGTTTTTCTCCCCTGAGTCTAATTCTTCCTATCTCTCTGAGTTGCATGACTGATTGATTGTTCTCTCCTCTATTGGAAGATGGTCACGCAGAAGTCAGGGTTGCTCTAGAGGGAAGAGAAGTTGATGGGAATGGGAAGGGAAAAACAACAAGAGAAAGATCTGATGTGACTTGCATCCAGTTTGTTTGCATTTTGATTCCTAACTGAATGCCAACTGCCTCCCATCTTCGGTTTAGAAATTTTCACGAACACTTGGTGATGTGGGCAACGCTGATTTCTTACATGCCATTCAATCTTTGATCCATCCAGATGTCTTCTTTCTTAATCAGACGTGAGAACATAACACCCCTGCTTAGGATTCTTACCTGGTTTTCTATTATCCTTGGGGGTAAATAGCCCGGATGTGTTTCACTGGGACACCTAATCATTTCAACCCATGCCTCATCTTTTCCTTTGCAATCATACAAACATATTTTTAAAGTTTGTTTACTCTCATCCTCAATTTTCGTGCACAATTTTCCCTCTGCCTGATAAAAATACCCTCTTAACTCCTCTCCTGGACTACTCATGCTCAGTCCTTTCTGGTCTTAATCTAAAAACTACCCCAGGTGGTGGAAGTCTCTAGGAAGTCTTCCTGCTATTGCCACAGCCCTCCATCCCTGGGCTTCTCAGACCGAGCAGTAGTAGCTGCTGACTAATAAGTTCATCTGACTAGACCTTCAACTTCATGAAGATGGGAACTGAGTCTTAGTGAATCTTCTATACCTAGGGCTTAGGACAGTGAGCGTAGATGACTCAATAGCTATACTATATCTCAGTGGCATGTTCTGTTTGGGGAAAATTACAGTTTTGAGTCTTTATGATTCATTTATACCACAATTAGTTGTGTCCCAAACAGCTTTAAAGCAAAAGCAAAAACTAAAACAAACAGAACACACACGCACGCACACGCACACGCACACGACTGTCTGAAGTATTTAGTTTGTGATAGCAGAGCTATCCTAATGGTGTATATGGGTATTGTAACTTCTTTTTCTACCCCCTAAAAGCATTTTATTTGAGCCAAATCAGGTAATAAAATCCATAATAAACTGTAAATGGCGAAATTCCAAAAATTCAGAAGAAAGGGATGAGCCTTACATGTGGGGAACAAGACTGAGAGGGGCCACAAGGGAGAGCCAGGGGCCCCTCTGTGGGAGATTCCTGGTGTAACCTGCAACCAGCCCCATACAGAGAAGGGAGAGAGAGATCAAAGAGGATGGAAGCTGGTCTCTCCAGGTTCACAGCTGGTAGGTTTGATAAGTAAGGGGACTGACTTACCAGGCTTGTCTTCGGCAGCTGCAAGATGAGTAGATTTCTTCACCTGCCTGCCAGGTTGAAAGTTCATATAGAGGCCTTAACTGGATTCAATAACGTACCTGGTCCAGAGAGCCTCCACACCACATTTTTATCTCCAGGCTGTATCTTCGGAGCAGCTTCGGGGGGATGGGGAAGGCCAGCAGAACAAATTCTGCAAGGAAAGTGGAGGAAGGGCCTCTAATTGCCTGGGTCTAGCTTGTGAGGCAACTGGTGGTCCCATCTTCTCAAGAACCTCCTCCAGCAGGTCCAGTTTGAAATGATAGACATTTGAGCCCACTAAGAGACTTCTGAGAATAGGACTGAAGACTTGTCCACCAGCTCTGTGCAGAGCCAAGTAATAGAGACAAAGCACAGACACAGATTGATCATTCTTGTGGGGTCAGTGGAGGAAAGACTTTACTTCTGAGCGTGGTCAATAATCGCAGTATTCGTTTAGGAGAACACTGCCTAAAACTACAGTGTTAGACCTCACAATCACGTGTCCCTTCCTTCTGATGCTCACAGACGTGGCCTTGACTTAGATGGCACTGGCTACGTTACACTTGCTTTGTGATGGAAACTCTTTTGACACAGACGTGTGTGTGTGTGTGTACCTCATGAAACCATTTTGATTACCAAATCGTAAGTGTGAATGCTGGTACAAATGAAAGGAAAGCCTCCAAATGCTCAATACTGAATCTAAGTTGTTTTTTTTTTTTTTCCCTCTAATATTTGACATTCAAGATCTATGTACGGGCATTTATTTAACCGCTAAAGCTTCAGAGTGATGGCCTAGTGCATCGACCTTGACCTTGTCACCGAAATTGAAATAAATTGTGCTCTTTGGTGATTAGGAAAAAAAAGCTATGGACCAATAAAACACGAATTGTATTTATAAATTACAGTTGGAGTGATCATTAATGGTTACAGAGCAATGGGGAACAGATCCAGTGTGTCAGCACGTGTATTTTGTCTCTGGTTTCAGATCAGGATACCCAGAAAAGGGTTGCAATTAGACAAGAGCTACAGTGTGTGGCTTCCTGAAGTCTCCTACTCAGCCTCTCTCCTTTGCCCAGAACTTTGCCCTGTCCCCACACGCCAGCCACAACCAAGCCTCTGAATCTCTTGCTCTGACCAATCTTTACTTTCTCAAAAGGGCCGTGGTAATTTTTTATATAAAAATATGTATATTATTCTTTAAAACTTTATTTGCACTTAAACCCATCGTAGAATATCTGCAAAATAAAATACAAAATAAAATACTAAAATAAAAAAAAATACTTAGAATAAGGAAGAAGGAAAATACACTATTAGTAATGTCTGTCAGTCTTTCCTTCTATATAAGCATATTTTGTCATGATACCATTTTTTCCATATGTATACATTTGTATGTATACATATGGAATACATATGTATACATATGTATACATATTTCCATATGTATACATTTCCACAAATGTATACATTTGTTTAAAAATACATTTGCTTAAAAATATGAATTTTTGAAATACTTATAAAATCATGATTTTTAGTGGTTACATAATGTTCTAATTTATGGATTTATCATATTTTGTGTAAGAATTTCCCTATTATTGGACTTTTATATTGTTTATAATTCTTTAATAAAGAAGAGGTTTCAAATTCTTTTTTTTTTTTATTTTACTTTATTTTTTCAGTGTTTCAAGAGTGATTGTTCATGCACCACACCCAGTGCTCCATGCAATACGTGCCCTCCTCAATACCCACCACCAGGCTTCCCAACCCCCCACCCCCCTCCCCTCCAAAACCCTCAGTTTGTTTCTCAGAGTCCACAGTCTCTCATGTTTCATGAGGTATCAAATTCTATAAATCTTTGTGACTCAGAGATTTTCCAAGTAATCCAACAATCCAGTTGCTGTCCAATAAATGCAGTTACTGTTTCAGACTATATATATTTTTATCCACTTCATACATTTTGCAAATCCCTTATATTTAATGGTAGTAGATACTGCTATCATTTATATACGAGATTGCCCAAGTCACTACATCCTTCCTTTTTTTTTTTTTTTTTTTTTTAAGATTTTATTTATTTCAGAGAGAGAGAGGGAACACAAGCAGGGGGAGTGGGAGAGGAGGAAGCAGGCTCCCCACTGAGCAGGGAGCCCGATGTGGGATTCTATCCCAGGACCCTGTGATCATGACCTGAGCCAAAGGCAGACACTTAACCAATCGAGCCACCCAGGCGCCCATCCACTGAGCTTCTTGAGTCTCTGCGTTTATAATTTTTATCATATTTGGGAAAAAATTGGCATTATTTTTTGAAGATTTACCTTTTGTTTCTCTGTTTCTTCCTTTTCAGGAATTCAAATTACACATATATCAGACCTTTTGAAATTGTCCCACAGCTCACTGAATCTTGGTTAATGTTTTTTCAGTATTTATTTTTCTCTCTGTGTTTTGTTTTAGATGTCTCTATTGCTATATCCCTGAACTTTACTTCCGTAATATTTAAACTACTCTTAATTCCACCTGGTTTATTTTCGCCTCATGCATTACTTTCAACTCAACAAGTATGAATTACGCCTTTCCACCTCTCTGCTTATCATGTGCAATTTAGCTTCTTCACATATGGAATAATTTTTAATAATTATTGTGATGTCTGTATTAGTTCTGTTATCTGTATTTTTTTCAAGGCCAGTTTCAATTGATTAATCGTCCTTATGTACTATATTTTTTATTTCTTTTCATGCCTGGTAACTTCGTATTGGATTTTAGCCACTGCTAATTTTATCTTCTTGGGTGCTGGATATTTTGATACTTTTCCATATATTCATGAGCAGTTAATTTATGTGAAAATTATTTGGTTCTCTTTGGCTGTTTTTTAAGATTCTTTAGGCAGGAGCTCTGCTTTTAGTCTAAAGTTAATTTTATTCCACTTATGGAGCAATCCCCATATTTCGTTCTGTACCTGGATACCCAGTGTGTCGGGAATTATGAGTTTCCATTCTTGCTGTTGGGAACAGGCACTATATTCCTGGCCCAGTGTGAGTTCGCCTTACTGTTCCCTCTAATTCTTTCGGAGGCTTTTTCCTTGGTCTCTGGTAGTTACATGCATCCACTAATCCATGCTTAGCTGAGGACTTGAGGGAACTTTCTGCACATCTCTGATCTCTCTCCCTTTCTCTCTGTCTCATTCATCCTCGGTCCTCCCAATCAGCAGCTGTTTTCTGTCTAGCCACCTTTTCCTCCCCATACCAGCTCTTTCTCCTTGGCTCTTCTTTCCCCTTGGCTCAGGGTAAACACTAAACTAACTGCTCAGATTCTTCAACATTGCACTCTAGCCTGAGTGCACTCCCAAAGAAAGAAGATTAGGACTCCCCTAGCTTGTTTCTCATCTTTCAGAAACACCCGTCCTTTATTACCTGCTATAATATCATGAAAACCGTTGTCTTATATTTTTTCATGGTTTTTATTTTTGGTTGTTTTGGACAGAAGGGCAAATCCAATCCCTGTTACCCCACATTGGCTAAATGTGGAAGTCATTTGTGCTTAGTTTTATAGTATGCTGAAAATCTTTCTATACCGTGTCAGTGGATATAGAATGTATCCTACGCTATATCAGGAACCAATGAAAAAGTTTTTTAAAATATCCTCAGATGTATTTTTTTTAACTATTTTTATGCATTTTAGAAGTCATTTGGCACCATCTGATCTGGATTTGAGAATGAGAGATGACATTTATGACACAAGTTAGGTATTTATCATGAATTCATAATTTGCATAATTACATAGTATTGTAAATTCTAAGTTTGCAAGACTTTTGAAGCAGTTCAATGGAAGTGGGAATGGAAACGGTGGGAATGAAAAAAGTTGAAGCTTATTTTAGAAAGTTACACAAAAGTGCCTTGGTGTAATGACTGTCTTAATTTGGAGTTCCATGAATGTATAGCCTTAGTCCAGAACCTTTGTGGAGAGAAATTTTTGAAAGTTGTGTCACTCATCATATTTTTTATTTACTTTGTTTCTCTCAATAATTGCCTTAATTCTCACCTTCCTTTTGAAATACAAAACATGGTAAGAACCCTAGAAGAATCTACCAGGTTGCATATTTGGGTTTCATGTTCGAAATTAGAAATGTCTCTGCAGCTGAAGACAGGTGATGCTGATAAACACAGCATAGGGATGTTTCTTTCACCTTAATTTGAAGATGTGGTTCCATATGAAGAGATATCTTGTTTCACAGTTAGGGTAGCTAGTGGCTAAGAGTGTGAATCTTGGTGTCATTCTGCCTAAATTCAGATCTGGACTCTTTCATAATAGCTTTGTGAACTCAGACCTGCTAATAACTCCTGAGTGTTTCAAGTCCTTACCTACAAATTAGAGATAACATGACTACCTCTTTCATGGAATTGTTGTGAATATTCAATGATTCAGTACGTGCAAAGTTCTTAGAAAGTACTTAAATAGGATGCAAAAATGTCTGGCTATTATCATTTTGTTAGCTCTAAAATAGTTATTTTTTCCTGGATAAACTTGGTACTGCCTTAATGCTACATGATTATTTTGCTGCAGTCTGCCTGCTATCCAATTACCATATAGAGAGAGAGGTTATTACTGTATTAACTACCCAACAGTAATCCCAAGGAGACTTTGTGATTAAAGAGATGGAGCTAACTTCTTTCCAAATAATTTGTGCTCTCATATGACCCTTTATGACTTTGGGCAGTAATATCTATGGAATAGTATTAGCATAAGATGTCACTTAATAATCACACACACACACACACACACACACACACACACACACAATCAGTTCATTAAGGATATTTTAAAAGAAGGAAATGCCTCATTTTCTTCTTAAATTTTATAGTGTATTAAAAATAAAAAAGAAAACATTGCATTTGATTCCTGCCTAGAACTATATAAAAAAATGGTTTCTCTGTAGTGTCTTGAGGTCAAACTAAAATGCAAATGTTTAAAGGTTTACCAGGCAGAAATGATGATGGTCAATGATCCTGCATTCTCTTAAGCCTATTACAGTATTTCTGAAATTTCTCTGCAGAGTTCCTGAGTCTAAAACCAGGAACTGGAAAGAAACACGTTCCCTGTGTGTCCAACGTACACAAAAGAAAAATGAACAAATAGGATGTACAGTGAATAATTCTTTGCTTTAGAGACCTGTTTCTCAAAGTAAAAATTAATCAAAAAGAAAGAAAACAGAAGTTAATCCTTTTAAGTACATGTTCTTAGAGAACCTAGAACACTAACTTATAAAACACATCATTTCAAAGACTTATTAGGTATTCTAATACTATAGAGACACACCGGCTAGCAATCATTTTTAAATTATAGGCTAAAGGTGATCGTATATTGGACAACATAACATAGGAGCATGAAACTCAAATATAGCTTTCTTTTAATGTGCATTTTTCCTCATTATTTATGAATCATTGATCATAGTCTTTGACATTTGACCTAATTCCTATTAGAATTCTCTAATACAGTGTTCCTAAATTTTACTATTCAGTAGATATGGATATCTGTTTTGATTAGTACTTTATTTTCATGCACAAGCAGTATTATAGAATTGAATATATTTGGGGGCTTCTTTCAGAAATTCCCTCGGTAACTATGTAGATTTTCACTTATGACATCTTTAAGGCTCCTAGATTTCTTAGTGCATAAAATCATAAAATACTTTAATTAGGTATCTTGGTTTGATGTTAATATCCATTACTTATCCCTGTGTGGCAAAAACCTTTTTAAGTGTACAACCAAAGGCATAATCCACAAAGAAAGAATGACTTAAGTTTGCTAAAAAACATTAGAGAATTCTGAAGTTCAGAAAATATAAAATATAAAACACATTGAAAGAAAAAAGACAAATAAGAATAACATGGTTGTACCAGATATGATATTGAAAAAGATTAATACACCTTAAAGGTAAAGAATTCATTTTTATTTTTATTTTTTTTTTAAGATTTTATTTCTTTTTTGAGAGAGAATGACAGCACAAGCAGGGGGAGCAGCAGAGGGAGAGGGAGAGACAGACTCCCTGCTGAGTGGGGAGCCCGACCCCAGGACCCTGGGGTCATGACCTGAGCTGAAGGCAGACGCCCAATCAACCGAACACCCAGGCGCCCCAAAAGTAAAGAATTTTTACAAACCATTAAAAATAAAATTACCATAATTTTGAAATGTCTTAAAAAGAGACATGCAACTCAGAAACATATTCAGTGAATCTAAAGGGAAGTTCACATTAATCTTAGAGAAGCAATTTTAGAGTAACTTCTATGGTTTTTTAAGCCCTTAATACATGCCAGGTCCCATGCTAAGTTATACTATTTAAATAGCAGAGCAGAGGTAAGCATTGCTGTAATACCTAAAATTATTCTAAAACCTGCTTTTAGGTAATAAAACTGAAGCATGAAGAGGACTATTAAGTTGCCCGAAGTTACTTAGTAGTAGGGCTGGGTCACAAAACTAGGACTGACCAACTCCAACACATGATCTTTAAAAAAAAGAAAACGATTTTATTTATTTACTTTAGAGAGAGAGAGAGAGAAAGAGAGCACATTGGGTTTGGGCAGAGGCAGAGGGAGAGAGAGAGACTCCCAAACAGACTCCCCACTGAGCGTGGAGCCAGACAGGGGGCTCGATCCCAGGACCCTGAGATAATGAGGTGAGCTAAAACCAACAGTTGGATGCTTAACCACCTGAGCCACCCAGGTGCCCCCACACGTGATCTTAACCACTCTGCTGCAGAAATACAACTTACCACAATAACAAGATAACTCTTAAAATTTTTGCCTAGCAAAGTAGCAGAGAATAAATAGGCATATATTCAAAGTTGGCAAAGATATAAAGAGATAGATCTTCTTATATACCGTCAGGTGAAACTGTACAGTGGAAGAGCTTTTTGGTCATCAATTTTAAGAAAATATATCAAAAGTCTTAAAGGGTGATTTCATTAATCAAATGACTTTGTATCATTAATGCTCTAAGATTATAACCAGCAGATTCTCAAAGACTAATCTACAATTGTTTGTATTATAGCATCGTTTATTAAATAAAAAAATTAAAAACCAAATACAATCTAATAACTGAGAATTCATTAAGTATGGTATTATGTGACATTCATATAATTAATGACTGTTAATCTATTCAAATTTGAGTTTTAGATAAATATTGAACATCACAGAAAAAGTTTCAATGTTTTTAAGAGAAAAAATAGTTAAATAAGCCCAATTATATACCCAAAACACACAAAACATGTACGATTAAAAACTGGAAGTCTATACCTTCAAAGTTAATTATGGCTATCCATGAATCATAGCATTACAAATAAGTTTTACATTTTTCTCTGTCCTTTTCTGTACCTTCTAAGTTTTCAAACAGGGTTTAAAAAAATGCTATTTTTCAAATTCTTAAAGAAGCTACATTAAGATTTATAATAGTCACACTATTATGAATTAACATTTTACATAATTTATATCAATCACAGTTTTATGTAGGATAAAGAAACAAACTTTTTACTCTTCTTCATAACCTGCTTAATCCCTTTACTAAAATTCAACCTTCTTGGGGCGCCTGGGTGGCTCAGTGGGTTAAAGCCTCTGCCTTCGGCTTAGGCCATGATCTCAGGGTCCTGGGATCGAGCCCTGCATCAGGCTCTCTGCTCGGCAGGGGGCCTGCTTCCCCCTCTCTCTCTGCCTGCCTCTCTTGCCTACTTGTGATCTCTCTCTGTCAAATAAATAAATAAAATCTTAAAAAAAAAAAAAAAAATTCACCCTTCTTGGGATGCCTGGGTGGCTCAGTCAGTTAAGCGTCTGGCTTTGGCTGAGGTCATGATTGTAGGGTCCTGGGATCGAGTCCCACAGCAGGCTCCCTGCTCAGTGGGGAGTCTGCTTCTCCCTCTCCAGCTCCCTCTGCTTGTGTTCTCTCTCTCTTTCTCTGACAAATAAATAAAATCTTAAAAAAAAAAAAAAATTCAACCTTCTTGGGGCGCCTGGGTAGCTCAGTTGGTTAAAGGTCTTACCCTTGGTTTTGGCTCAGGTCCATCTCAGCGTCACGAGATGGAGCCCCATGTTGGGCGATGTGCTGGGCACAGAGTGGGCTTCAACTTCTCTCTCTCTCCCTCTCCCTTTACCCCTACCCCCCAATGTCTCTATCTCTAAAATAAATAAATCTTTTTTAAAAAGTCAACTCTCTCAACATATTACAATTATGACATCAGGATTCATGAACCGTGCTTCCAAGATACTCCACGCCACAGGTCACTCAAAGGAAGGGAGGCTTGCTTATTCCTGTGGCTGTCTCCCCCTCTGCACGTGGGAGTAAATTTCCAGATAATGGGGCATCAGGATTTCTAAACTTTGCCATGTTATCAGCAAACGAAAGTAATTTTCACTTAGTAATTAGTTTCCTCAGATTCTTGGTGGTTTGGTCCTTAAACAACTTCCTGTTTTTTTCCTTCCTTGAAGTATTCTGGGGTGTGTGTAGAGATTCTTAAAAAAGTCATTGTCAATTTAAGTAGTATGATAAATTTTTCTTTCGTTTGCTTTGAGGACATAAAGTTCATGGGATGGCTGAAGGCATTTGTAAGTTTGAAAATGCTCGCGAACCATGGTCTTTGAATCACTCCTGTAATGCTGACTGGGTGGAGGCAGGAGGGGAAGTTCCAATCATTGAACCTTAAGTTCCGCTTTTCTGAATTTCTGTTTCAATTTCATGGCCTTGGGGTGGCAATCAGACCGTGTGTGGGTCCCCACAGTAATCACAGATTTGGTGACAGTCCCTAACCCAGCTGCGCTCGGAGCAAACATTCTCCTGACTCACCACCGGAAACCTGCATTTCACTGCGCTCGGGGCAGCGCCTGGTGCCGGGGGGAGAGATGGGCATTCTGAGGTCGCGGAAGGAGAACGGCGGTGTTTTGAGGTGGCTCATAAAGCTGTTGTGAGCTGTATTTTGAAACTGGTCTTGCTTAGCCCTGTTTCAGAAGCATAGACTCATCCCATTTCCTCGTTGCTTGGTCCCGAAGGTTTTACAAGGGACGCTGTATTTCCTGTGTTTGCCAAGGTTTTTAATTCATCTGCTGTCTTGGAGAAAACATGCAAAAGCATTATTTGCTATCATGATACCCTTGGGTAGCACTATTCTTTTTTTATTTTTTTCTTTAAAGATTTTATTTATGTATTTGTCAGAGAGAAAGAGAGAAAGCACAACCAGGGGGAGTAGGAGGCAGAGGGAGAAGCAGGCTCCCTGCCAAGCAAGGAGCCCAACCCTGGGCTCGATCCCAGGAACCTGAGATCATGACCTGAGCTGAAGGCAGGCGCTTAACCAACAGAGCCACCCAGGCATCCCAGGTAGCACTATTCTTAAAGAATCCCCATATGATTAAGTGATTTGATTCTAATACTGTACTAGCTACTTAGTTACAGAATGCTTTGAAAGTCTGGATGAAGGTGTATAGTTTAACAACAGATGCAGTAAAAGCTTTGTCTGTGAGCAGCTCAGGTAGAGAACAGTCGAGGATGCCATTTCAGGAGCATTATCTTGAGTTTAGGCTCCAAGATCTCTCTCCCACCAAAACGGCCTTCTAGCTCTCCCTATAAAATTATGCTGCACACTTACAAGGGGTGAATTATATGTGTAAGTTATTTTTCAATAAACTGTTAAAGGAGAACAAAACAAAACAAACATACCCTGGTCACTGTGTCCTTGGGTAATTTTTTTTAAATTTTTATTTATTTATTTATTTATTTTAATTTTTTTTAGTGATTATGTTTGAGAAAGAGTAATACGCTAGTTTAAGGAATGTCAATTGACAACTCAGTCATTTTAAACTCTGATGGGCTTTGATGCCAAAAATGGGAGAGGAATGAGAGGAATGCTTATAGCTAGAACCATCTCATGGCTCCCGCTTTTTCCCCGGGGCGGATCTCTCTCTGCAAGGACGTACCGCCTTCGAGTGTAAATTAGGTTCTCACACTGCAGCGTGCCACCTAGGCTGAAAACTCCTAATTTATACCCATTTTGAGCAGCTGTGGCGGTTATTTTATTCAATATTAAGCCCCACAGTCAATCATACATAATAAAAGTGAAGCCTTCATAAGTCACTGAGATAGGGCGCGAGCCAGCTCCGAGCACGCTGACAGAGCTTACAAACAACTAAATGGCTGTCACTTCTGAATGGCCCTATATCATAAAATTTATATTTTACTTGAATATAAAGGCAACGCAAGAACTTGGCAATTTTTGCAAAATTATAAGAATGGAGAATGGAGGGCCTTTTCAAAGTATCTGGTGTAAACGTGGAGACACACAAATTTGGGGGGAAAAGAACACATTTAAGAAACGTTGATATGACTTCCATATTGGAAGGAAAGGGAAGAGAAGGACGATGGGCAGCCAGGTACATTGAGATTCTAATCCAATAAGTAGCCCCCATATTTTTGCCTAAGTTTTTGTCAAAATTATGTAAAATCTTTAAAAAAAAAGACTCTGCAAATTATAAAGAAAATGAGAGCTTTTTAGAGGCTCAAATTCTATCAACTGGTTTTTATCGAGCTATTATTGTGAACCTTTATTAAGTGTTGTAGTAAATGCTGTAAACATGACAGAAATTTAGGTCCCTACTATTTTGTGAATCATGGTGGGCACGATGCAGAGGTTTTTGTTTGTTTGTTTGTTTCCCTGCTTAAGGATACAAGTCACCAAAGAATATAGATTAACCATAGAAAATCACGGCATGTGAGGACAGGCAGTAAATAAAATATTCACAAATACGGACTTTAAGCCAATTCTTAAAGGATTAGATAGGTTGTATTGGTGAAGGACGACGGTAGCTGGAAGGACTGGTTGGCTAGATTCTTAATGTAAGAAAGCTCAAACTGTGTTTGAAACTGT
Source organism: Potos flavus (assembly GCA_028534135.1). Lineage (NCBI taxonomy): Eukaryota > Metazoa > Chordata > Mammalia > Carnivora > Procyonidae > Potos > Potos flavus. The sequence goes on from CM052884.1 coordinate 1,954,497, forward strand.
AATCATTCACTTAAATTTTACTCTGAACCTCCTTTCAAATAGTATATATTGATATTTATAATTTGCTATTTAAATGAATAGCATTACTGGTAGTTTTTGTAATTTTAAAAGGTATCTTTCAATAAAAAGATACCTTTACTATTGAAAAGACCGTGTAATATCTGATAAAAATTAAATAACAACAAAACCCATAATCCCACATTATACTTACGCTTTTTAAAATTGACTTTTAGTGTTGCCATATAGACTTCCTTGCTTGTAGTTTTCAGGAAATTTGTATTTTTTTTTTTTTTTTCTGAATCTTGGATGTCAAGAAAAAAATTAATTGAGAAGTCAGGAAAGTGATTATTTTACAAGAATTAAAGCTTAAATCAGTGTAGAGACATGACTGGTTTGAAGGAAGAAAAGCTGCCACAGGGTCCACAGTTAAGGATGCTGTTTCTCAAGCAGGAGAGAAGGGATCCTGACCTCATTAGCCCATCTTGCCTGTATCCTCACTGTGTTATAGACATGTGTTTATGGTCCCATTTCTGCCTAACAGTGAGTTACCCTTGCAAATAAGGTATCCAAGAAATAACAAGTTTAGGCAACAAAGTAAATCCTTAAGATGGTGATTTGGAAACACTATTCCTTTGAATCCTCGTTCATGGGAAACACTGTAAACACAAGAAACACAATTTAATGTACAGTCTGCTTGTACAAACAAGCAAATACAGGCTGCCTTAGTTGTTCATCTCATATCTTTTCATTGTTTTCTTCCAATGCTTACCCATCACCATAATCAAGTTCTGTTATGTGACCTTCCACTGAAAGCAATGCGAAGATCTAAGGAATAGTTTAACTTTCCATGGGATATTCAAGGTTTAATCTAAATATTTTAGAATTATTTATTTTAAATGTATGTTTTTGAGGGTCTGGTTGGAGATTTCAGCATTCTCAGTTCATACATTATAAGAAGTAGGTTTAGGAAGTAGCTAAGAGAAAACTCTAAGAATTATAATAAGCAAGATGCATTTTGATAAGACTACAAGAATGATTTATCACTCAAATCAGGCTACATTTAATATCCTTGCTTGTCTTGTAGAAATTGACACATCACTTTTTCTTCACATTTTCTTCTGCAAAGCCCCCTGAAGCAATCTGTTTTGAGAAGAAGGTCAAGGAGGAAGAATGCTGTCTTCAGCATCCTTCTGATTTCAAGCCTAAAATTACATCTGCCCTGGATTCTAGAAAACATTTTTAACTAATAAAATGCTTCATCTAGTAAATCTGCTCTAATTCCACGGTCACATTTCCAGTGAATACTGGGAAATTTGAGAAATTGTGATCCACAGGTGATAGAAAATAATAGCTAACTGTGTATACTTACTTTAAAAAGTAGTTTTTTAGGAGATACTAGGTTTTTGACTGTATCACAGTGACATAATAGGAACATCCACAAAGATGATTCAGTAACGTGATGGGAGTCACTGATTTTACTCGTGAATTACATGACTGTTTCCATATGATGGTCATGTAGATTTTTTAATTCCATCTACTCAAAACTAATCATTTTCTTAAAGCGTGGAGAGTTACTGTCCGTGTATGTTATACATAGAAGAGCACATGAAACCTCTGTAAAATGAGGCCCAGAGAGCAAGGGGTGGGGTGCAGGCACAAGCAGGGCAGCTGCCGAATCTGCTTTTGATGGCAAGTCACCGCCATGGTGCCATTTATCTCAAATGTCCGCGAGCGATTCCCAACCTCATTGCTAAATGCAAACTCACTTGTTTCCTGCACGAGACGATAAACACACCCCAAACAACACCACCACTTAGCAGAGCTGAACTTTTTGTCCTGCATAGATTTGCAGCATGCTGGGCGGGGATACATGGTGAAACTGTGGACCCAGACATCACACTCCAAACTAGCTCACCGTGAGGCTGCTAAAGAAGGCCACGACAGTCAGAGGGGAACGTGACACGTAGGAGTGGGTGTCACACGGTGGTTTACCGTGAATGATGATTTGTCTTAGTGCCTACATTTTAAGTGTCATCCTAAAAAGTCTCGTAGAACAAAAACATTCATAACTTAAGGCATTCCAAATGAGCTAAAATGTTAGGTATCCTGGAAGGAATGCCTCCGTCAGTTGCCTCTCCTGGGCTCCTAACCGTCCGGGAAACTAGTAGAGAGGGTGTTCGTTCTACTTGCCCTCACAGACGCGTCTTCGGGGTGCTCTGCCATTCACTCCTGTCCCGATTGTCAAGGCTCAAGAGCCCCTGAACTTCGCTTGAACCCTGTGAACTCTCTCTTCCTTTACACCAATCCCTTCTAATTGCCGGAGCAAGAACTAGTTTAAGAACTGAATTATGATTTCTAGATTATCTTAAGATTAAAGAAAGGTCTTCCCCTGTCCTTGCCTTCATTGTCCTTAGTGGTTAGGAGTTTGGGCCTTGTGATCTTGGTGAAATTATCCAATTTTTGTGGTCCCAAGTTTCTTCATTAATAAAATAAGATTAATACAACTCTTTTTTATTAGGTGATTATGAAGATTCATTAAGATAAACTTGGCGAAGTGTTTATCCTAATGTCTGGCGTATAGAGAATACCTAATAAATAGTTAGCGGTCACTGTTGTGTTGCTGTGGCTGCCCCCGTCGTTGTCCCTGACATGGTCACGGAGGTGGGCTGCAGATAAGACCCCGCACCGTACCTATATGAGGGACCTGGTTTTACTTGTTCATCTCTGTATCCTTAGCAGTTAGACAGTGTTTGATAAGTATACTTTGTAATAGGTTAGTAGAACTTTCCTATGGATCCTAAGATATCACTCAGAAGGCAGGCATTTCAGATCAGTGAAGAAGGAGAAGAAATCAGCTGATGCTAGAAGGCACGAGGTGGTGCCCAGGGGTGTGTCTGGGAGTGTGCCCCCCTCCCCATGCTCCAGCACCTGCGGCCAGTTTGTGGGCAAATCTGGGGTCCGTTATCCCGCCTGCTCTTAAGGTTTGATGTTTTTCCTCCCGAGAACATACACAGTTGAGCTCCCATGGAGGGTGAGGGAAGTAGTATGAAGGGTGCAGGACAATAACACCAACAGCTAGAAGAGTTCAAGGTGAAAGGTAAAGGCCCATTACTGCAGATGCTCAAGGTTATTTTTCTCCCAACTTTGACTGTCGGATGATCCTTTATTGTCAGTGGCAGAAGCTGCGATTCACGTTTTCTCGTCTTCATGGCCAGGGTACACAAATGGCTCTTGTTTGTGGATGAGGAATTCCTACTGTGTCTGGAAGAAAGCCTCTGGGCACGTTTTCTTCTGCTCTACATGACAGGCAACAACTAGATAAAATACTGCACTCGCTGAAGTGATCTGCATTTTCTACCAGATGCTGGGCCACGGAAGGGACATCAGGCCCTGTTCCAGAAGTTAGGGTTTCAACTCAAACAAGGAACCTATAAGTGGGGCCTGGCTCCCTCATGATGAAATCCTGGGGAAGTTACCTTCCTGGGCCACACTTTTATCATATGTAAGATGAGAACAGTAATAGGATCCATCTTACTAGGTTGTTTTGGAGATTAAATGAGTTAATCCCAAAAGGCCACTTAGAACAGTGGCTGGTCTGTATCCCTGCTCATTCAGTAAGAGCAAATAGAAGTAGCTTTTACCCTCCCAGAAAGAATCACCTTCTCGTCATTCGGTTATTAAATGTCAACAAGTCAGGGATTTAGGTAGGTCTCTTTATCAAAATCTCGGGACTAGTAGTTAGCCAATGTCCACCAAAGTCCTCATTTAACACCACATAAAATTTGGTCCTGTGTCTCAGTTTACAAGTCAGGTGTGAGAAACTGTGCCTGGTGGGGAGATGGAAGAGTTTTCATATTCTTGCACATCTCTCTTCTCCCCTAAAACAAATGCCTCTGTGCAACTCACTGGGCTCTGCTGAAGAGGAAGATTTAAGTGTTGCAGATGGCTATTGATTGATTGTAATCCACAACACTTTACTTTTAATAATTCTTGAGAGACTAACAAAAACATGGACTCCCAAAGCTGAATAGGGCTCTCCAGGAGAATCTGGAACGAGAGTTCTGGTCCTTAGCCATCACTTGGCTGCTGCGTGCACTCCCGGGGACTTGACCTGAGTGTGCCTGCTGAAGGCAGATCAGGGCAAGGCCCGGACGGCTCTGCTTTGCCAAAGGCCGGGTGCCTCGTCTAACCTCCCCCCCCCCTGCATTGTGTGATCAGCAAGCCCACAGGTACCGTTTCCGTGGCACAAATTGATGTGAAGCTTCTTGAGTTCCAAAGGACAGTGTGGTAAATGTAGCTATGAATCCCTTCTTGACCTGGAATTCCCTTGAATTTATGAATGTGTGACCTGGCATTAAAGTGTTGTAGACTTTACACTATGCATATCGATGTTTATATCTGATTGCTGTGGGTTCTGAGTAAGTGGGCCCCATGCCTGGCAGTGCTGAGGTTTTTCAGTTCAGATTGGGAATGGCGGGATGACAAAGATGAAAGTAAGTAGTGCATTTAGTGCCCTAATAGATGACAAAAGTCCAAATCAGGGTAGAGTAAATCCGCACAGCAGTGCTCACAAATACTAGTACGCATCTGGTAGACCAGTCGCCGGAGGGAACGTGATGGCCCAGATACTGCAGATGACAGCTCTGGCCCGAGGTGAGCAGACAGCACCCGGCCGCATCCCAGAGGGCAGAACACGAGGTTCTCTGTGGCCGTGGCGTTTTTCTAAGCTGTGCTCGTGGAGTTTTCGGCTCCCGTGACTTCTCACAGGGAGGACATCACATTCTGATACCACTGTCCCAGAAAAAAGAGAGAGGATGGCTTTACATGCCTAGGAAATGGAAAAGGGGAGTGTTAGGATTATTTTATTATTGAGTTTAGTGCATTTTTATATTGCCAAAAAATAAACTATGCATGTGTGTGCACATAGCATGTTAATAGCAGCTGGACCCAGGTCATGTCTCTTATTTGTGAATATTCAAATAGTATTTGAAAGCTTCCTCTCATCTCCAATAAAGGATGGTAATGGAATTTTCAAGATTAATATAATAAACAGTTCAAACAATGAAGGAAAGCACATGTATCTTATATAGTGATATTGGGAGAGACAGGAGACCAAATGGAAGATTACTGCTTTGGGGTTTTTTGTTTGTTTGTTTGTTTGTTTGTTTTTTCCTTTTTCATTACATATGTAGAAGGGTTTCTTTTTCTGACACTGATTTTTCTTCCTTAAATACTTGCTTAAATACTTTTCTTGATTTAAATATAAAACAATTTTGTAGGGCTAATGACTACCATCTGTACACAACTGTATTAACGGAAGTGATTAAGAATATAGATGATCCGTAAGCAGTATTATTTTGATAAGTAGATAGCTTTGTACTGCGTTGAAGAATACAGACAAGACAAGCAGACGCATGCACATACCCCTTAAACACACACACACACACACACACACAAATAAAACTACATTGCATTGCTACAAATCACAGATGCAAAAAAGAGTTGTTTCTTTTCTTTCCCTCAAGTGCGAGGGCATATACTCTTGAAGGAAATACTGAGGTCACTGTAGAGATTTAAATGAAATGGTAATATGGCTAGGACATAAGGTATGAAAGTTTCCCAGTGAAACAACTGCAACGTTGTCATCTCGTGAGTGACATCGTCTTTCTAGGCCTCTATGCAATTCTGCAAAAGATTATTATGAACTACAGGTTGTTAGGAAATGGTTCACTCCATGGGAATATCCTCACCTCTCAGTTCTCAAGACTTTATGAGAAGGAGCTCTCAGCCAGAGCTGCCAAGCACATTAAAATAATCTGGAAAGATTTTTAAAAAATACTCGCAACCCAACTCCACTTAATTTTCATTTCCTGAAATATTAGGAAATGCAATATACAAGAAGAAACGCGCTCTGACTTTTAGACCTCAGTACTCCAGTGACTAACATGTTAGGTAAGTCAGTTAATATCCTGAGCACACATATTCATCTGTAAAATAGGTTCCCTTATTTGCAAAATAGTAAATTCTTATGGGGTTGTGGAGATAAGGGATGTCATAGGGCCTCAAAATACAGAAAAAATCATACAAGCGTCAAATCTTATTATAGGAACTTAAAATTTTTACATATTTTACTCTGTAGGTATTATATCTTTTCTCTATTTTTTACCACCTCAATCATTTTAAAGAATACAGTTCATAAGTGTTAAATCTCCATTATGTGTTTAAACTTCTTCACTGAGGTATAATTTTTTTTAAAGATTTTATTTATTTATTTGATAGAGAGAGAGAGCGAGATCACAAGTAGGCAGAGAGGGAGGCAGAGAGAGAGAGGGAAGCAGGCTCCCCACTGAGCGGAGAGCCCGATGCGGGGCTCGATCCCAGGACCCTGGGATCATGACCTGAGCCAAAGGCAGAGGCTTTAACCTACTGAGCCACCCAGGTGCCCCTTCACTGAGGTATAATTGACAAAATTCTAAGATATTTAAAGTGTACAATGGGATGATTTTATATACATACACATTATGAAAAGATTCCCCCATTTTGAATTAATTAATACACTCATCACTTCATATTTTTACCCTTTTTTATGTTGAGAATATTTAAGTTACTTTGTTACAGATTTCAAGGATATGATACAGTGTTAATAACTATAGTGACCATGTTTTACCTTAGATGATCAGACCTTATAAATCTTACAAATGAAAGTATGTGCCCTTGGGGCGCCTGGGTGGCTCAGTGGGTTAAAGCCTCTGCCTTCGGCTCAGGTCATGATCTCAGGGTCCTGGGATCAAGCCCCACATCGGGCTCTCTGCTCAGCAGGGAGCCTGCTTCCCCCTCTCTCTCTGCCTGCCTCTCTGCCTGCTTGTGATCTCTCTCTCTGTGTCAAATAAATAAATAAAATCTTTAAAAAAAAAAAAAAGAAAGTATGTGCCCTTTACGTACTTTTCCCTATTTCCTCCATGCCTCACGCATTCAGAATCACATTTTTATTCTCTGTGTCTATGAATTCAACTTTTTTTCCCTCCTTGTTTTATTTTTTTTTTCAGATTCCACATGTAAGTGATACACTACAGTATTTGTCTTGTCTTTCACTGTCTGGCTTATTTCACTTTACATTATGCTGTCCAGGCTATTCCATGCATATGGCAGGATTTTCTTCTCTTTTTACAGCTAAATAATATTATGTATTACATATACCGCATTTTCTTTATCCCTTCATCTGTAGGTAGGCATTTAGGCTATTTCTGTTCCTTGGCTATTGTAAATAATGCTGCACTGGATACGGGAATACAGATATCTCTTTGAAATAGTGGTTTTGTTAGTTTTGGATATATATCCAAAAGTGATACTGCTAGATCATAAGGAAGTCCTTTTTTTAAATTTTTTGAGGAAACTCCATTCTGTTTTCCATTATGGCTATACCAGTTAACACTGTAAAAGAGCTGGCTTCCCTTTCTCTGCATTCTCACCAGCATTAGTCATCTCTTGTATTTCGCTAATAGACATCCCAACGGGTGTAAGGTGATAACTCATTGTGGCTTTGATTTGCATTTTCCTGATGATTAGTGATGTTGAGTACCTTTTCATGTACTGGTGGGCCCTTTGTGTGTCTTTTTTGGAAAAATGTCTGTTCAGATCCTTTGCCCATTTTTAGTCAGATTATTTGTGTGGTTTTGTTTTGTTTTGTTTTGGTTTTTGCTGTTAAGTTGCATGATTTCATTATGTATCTCGGGTATCAACCTCTTATTAGATTTATGGTTTGCAAGTGTTATCTCTCATCTCATAGGTTGCTTTTTCATTTCGTTAATGGTTTCCTTTGCTATGCAGAAATGTTTATAGTTTGAAATAGTCCCACTTTAATTTTGCTTTGGTTGCATTGTTTCTGGGGTCAAATAAAAAAAATTTTTTTACTAGATCAGTGTCAAGGAGCTTACCCCCTCTGTTTTCTTCTACAAGTTTTAGTTTCAGGTTTTACATTCAATTCTTTAATCCATTTTGGTTGATTTTTTTGTGTGTATGGGAAAGATAGGAGTCCAGTTGCATTATTCTGCATGTGGCTATCTAATACTCCACAAACATTTATCAGAGACACTCTTCTCGCCATTGTATATTCTTGGATCCTTTGTTGTAAATTAATCGACCATAAACTCATGCATTTATCTTTGTGTTCTCTATTCTGATCTATTGAGCTATGTGTCTGTTTTTATGCCAGTACCATCCTGTTTGAATATTATCGTTTTACAATACAGTTTGAAATCAGGAAGTGTGACGCCTTCATCTCTGTTCTTCTTTCTCAAGATGGCTTTGGCTATTCAGGGTCTTTTGCAGTTCCATGCAAATTTTAGGATTGTTATTTTCCACATCTGTATAAAATACAATTGGAATTTTTTTTTTTTAAAGATATTATTTATTTACTTGACAGGAGAGAGAGAGATCACAAGTAGGCAGAGAGGCAGGCAGAGAGAGGGGGAAGCAGGCTCCCTGCTGAGCAGAGAGCCTGATGCGGGGCTCGATCCCAGGACCCTGAGATCATGACCTGAGCCGAAGGCAGAGGCTTTAACCCACTGAGCCACCCAGGTGCCCCCACAGTTGGAATTTTGATAGGGATTGAATTGAATCTGCAGATTGCTTTGGGTAGAATGGACATTTTAATAATAGTAATTCTTCCAATCCACGAACACAGGGTATCATTTCATTTACTTGTATATTCTTCACTTTCCTTTATCATTGTCTTCTAGTTTCCAGCATACAGACCTTTTAACCCATGTGTTAAATTTTTTCCTTTGTATTTTATTCTTTTTGATCCAATTGCAAATGGGATCATTTTCTCTGATAGTTTGTTGTTGGTGTATAGAAAGCTGACTTTTGTATATAGATTTTGTATCCTACAACTTTACCAAATTTGTTTATTATTTCTAACAAATTTTGATGGCCTCTTTAGGTTCTTTTCAAAAAATATCTCATACGTTTTCTGCAAAAATAGGCAGTTTTACTTCTTCCTTTCCAATTTGAATGCCTTTTATTTACCTTTCTGGCCTAACTGGCTAGGACTTTCCAGTATTATTTGGTATCAAAATGGTGACAGTGGCGATCTTTATCTTATTCCTGATCTTAGAAGAAAAATTTTCAGCTTTTCCTTATTGTGTATGATGTTAGCTGTGGGTTTGTCATCCCTGCCTTTTATTATGTAGAGGTACATTCCTTTTATACACAGTTTGTTGAGACTTTTTATCATGAAAGGAGGCTGAATATTTTTTAAAGTTTTTTTTCTGCATTTGTTGAGATAGTCATATGATTTTTATCCTTCATTTTGTTAATGTAGTGTACCCCACTGATTGGTTTGTGGCTGTTAAAGCATCCTTGCATCTCTGCAATAAATCTCACTTGACAAAATGGACTTTATACCAAAGATTGTAATGGGAGATGAAAAAGGGCATCATAAAATGATAAAGAAGTCAGATTAGCAAGAGAATATAACATTTGAAAATATCTTTGTACCCAACATAAGAGCACTTAAATACCTAAAGGAAATATTAACAGATATGAAAGGAAAAAACAGATAGAAATACAATAATAGGGGATTTCAACATCCCACTTTCAACAATGCATAGATTATCCACACAGAAAATGACTATAGAAACATTGGACTTAAGCTCTGTTAGACCAGATAGATCTAATAGACATATACAGAACTTTGCAACAAATAGTGGTAGTATATACCTTCTTCTTGAGAACACATGGAACATTCTCCAGGACAGAGCATATATTAGGCCATTAAATAAGTCTTACTAAATTTAAAGGAGATTGAAATCATATCATATATCCTTCCTGACAACAATGGTGTGAAATTGGAAATGAATTACAAGAGGAATATTAGAAAATTCACAAATATGTGGAGATTAAGCAACATGGCTCTGAGCAACCAGTGAGTCAAAGAGGAAATCAAAAGATCAATTAAAAAATACCTTGAAACAAATGAAAATGGAAATACAACAAATCAAAACCCATGAGATGCATCAAAAGCAGATCTAAGATGGAAGTTCAGAGTCATAATACCTCCATTAGAAAGGATAAAGATCTTAAGTAAGCAACCTAACTTTGCACCTCAAGAAGCTAGAAAGAGAAGAATACATTAAGCCCACAGTTACTAGAAGGAAGGAAATAACAAAGATCAGAATGGTAATAAATGAAATGGAGCCTAAAAAAGGCAGTATAAATGATCAATGAAACTAAGAATGGGCTTTTGGAAAAGATAAGCAAAATGCACCAGTCTTTAACTAGAATCACCAAGAAGAAAAGAGAGAGGCCTCCCACAAATAAAATTACAAATGAAAGAGGCGATGTTACAACTGATACCACAAAAATACAAAGACTCGTAAGAGGCTACTATGAATAATTTTATGCCAAATAGTTAGACAACCTAGAATAAGTGGATAAATTCTTAGAAACAAACTGAAGTCTGAATTAGGAAGAAACAGAAAATCTGGACAGGCCAATCATTTGTAGGGAGATTGAATCAGTAATCAAAACCTTTCTAATGAAAAGCAGTCATGGACCAGATAGTTTCACTGGTGAATTATACCAGGCATTTAAAGAAAAATACTAATCCTTCTTAGGCTGTACCAAAAAATAGAGGAGGGAATAGTTCCAAAGTCACTTCACAAGGCCAATATTACCAAAGCCAGGCAAGGAAATGACAAGAAATGATAACTACAGGCCAATATTCCTGGTGAGTAAGATGCAAGAATCCTTAATGGGATATTAGACAACCAAGTTCAGCAATTCCTTAAAAAGATCATGCACCATGATCAACTGGGAGTTATTATAATTAAAATTAACATAAGACATTGAATAATCAATAAACCAGTACCTAAGTGCTCCTGGAGAAAAAAAAAAATCAGGGCTATTTGTCAGTGTATCTAAATTTAGTATGGAAGCAGAGGGACTGTGTAGAATGAGAAAAGAAAATACCAGAATTTGGAAAAACAATGATATTAATGGGAGAAGGTATGAAAAAAAGTAAGTTTCGCTATGTTACATAAAATGCTATGAATTGTCTACATATAGCACAGACTTCTAGAAATTATTAATTCTAACCTTTCGTTGACTTTGGTCTATTTTACAAGTCTTTGTAAATTGTAGGTCACTGATATCCATGCAAATTATGTCTTGTCTGGTGGAGTTTTAATTATCTTCACTTCTACCCCGTGGAAAAACCAGTCCTACCACCATTTACATATCCATTTCCATACTCTTGATCTATAAATGTGCCCGTTTTTTGAAATTATCTTTTGAACTGGTTATAACATCTGTCTGATCCCCTCACTAAATTAGTTGATCTTTAAAATATGTTCATTTCGAAAGTCATAATCTTATCCTTTCCTGAAAATTATATTTTTCAAAAATCAGAAAAAAAGTCAGCTGAAAAGAGGGCAATTGAATGATGATTCAGAGAAGCAAAAAGGATATGGAGGGTGAGATGTTCCTGAGATCAAGGGAGGAAAAGGTTTTGGGGAGTGAGGGAGTACGCACACAGCTCCAGGGGTGTCTCCTAAGTTGAAAGAGTTTAAGAGGATCACACGCAGCAACCAAGGGATTGTTGCTATGTCTGCAAGAGTATTTTCCTAAATTGGTGGGGTTATCAAGTACAGCGTAGAATTTGGGGGAATGAATGAAATATGAAAAAAGAAAGCTGTAAAGAGAGACCATCTTTTTCTGGCCTTTTTTTTTTTTTTTTTCTTTTAACTGTTATTCTGGAATCATAGAAATGATAAACAGGCCCTGTCAAAAAATACATAATCCAAAAATACCTGAAAAAATTAATGCAAACCCCACCTGAAAACACACTGATACTTTCTGAACATCTTCCTGTCTGTTCCTTTAAAGTACACATGATTTAGTATAAGTAGAATCATAATACATCTCCCTGCTGTTAGGTCTCTAACTGAATTTTTTAAGCTGTGTTTTAGTCAATCTTCTCAAACTTTTTGTTTCTATTTTTAGTGCTTTAGTTGAAAAAAAATATACTTCTGGCAAAGAAAAGCTAAAAAACAAGATAGGTAATTTGAATCTGTTCACATGACAATTAATTTCTTCTATTACTCATATCTGTATAGTATTTTGCTATTTACAAAGCATCTCCCCTTGTTTCATTTCATTTAACCCTCAAATTCTTTGAGGTATACTAAGGAGGCATTATTGTCTTTATTTACAATGAGGAAGTTGAGCTTTCTTTTTTTTTTTTTTAAGTATTTATTTATTTGACAGAGAGAGAGACAGCAAGAGAGGGAACACAAGCAGGGGAAGTGGGAGAGGGAGAAGCAGACCCCACTGAGCAGGGAGCCCGATGTGGGACTCCATTCTAGGACCCCGGGATCATGACCTGAGTGAAGGCAGATGCTTAACTGACTGAGCTACACAGGTGCCCCAAAGCTGAGCTTCTGTGTAAATACCTTGCCCAAAGTCACAGAACTAAGTGGCCATCGTATATACAAACATAAGAGAAGTATTCTTTAAGCCACTGATTCACCAAAAATATGACAGAGACCATGAAAATAAAAATGAATAGAAAATGGTTTCTTCTCTCCTATCTGCAATTCAAAATTTAGTGACAAAGGCGTATAAACAAACCTAAGAAATCACTCTGAGAAGTCTGTAGGAAAGGCTTGACAACTCTTGGGGAGGGAAGTCACTTCTCGTTCGCTGCTAGGATTTGGGGCTCAGATCACAGTAGAATAAGTATGTCATGAACTAAAGAAAAAAAAGATTTGGATAAACTACCTCAAAGGAGATCTGGTGAGAGATGAGGTAATGCCTTTGTTAGGGATCTCTTCTTTAGATATGGATTTGTCTTTAAAGAAAAAAAAAACCCAACATGTTTCCAATAATTTACTAAATTTTCATGAGCAAGCAGAGCAAAATGAAGGTGCAAGTCTGTGCACTTGTTTTCAAGGTCAGCCTGTCATGGAGACACAATGAAGATGAGTTAGAGGGTTTCACCAAAACACTGTTAAAGTATGCATGTCATCTCTTCACTTTCAAATATTCATGCTTTCTGTCCTTACCCACAAAAACTGGCTATTGTTAAGGAAAAACTCTTTGGAGCTGAAATATTCAGCAAGCTTAGGCAATTTTCAGATCTCTCTTAAACCGCACAGATAACAGGATGCCTCAGCTTCTGACCTGGTTCGAAGCTCAGAAACATTCCTGTGTAAGCAGACTGCCAACGTCAGCGGTCTCTGTTCAGGGAGTGAAGAGGCAGTGACTGGTGGCAGAAGGGCAGACAGTGTTCGCTGGTAAAATATAGAAGTGAAAGAGAACTCCAGAAAAATAAAAGGGTCTACTCAGAACTGGCCACAGACACTACCCTATTTGAGGATTGAATTCTGAGTTGTTTCAAAGAGGTTTTGCTGACTTCCTTACATACAAAGAGTTTCTTTTCTTTTTTCTTTTTTTCTTCCAAAAAACAATATGAAGGGACACCTGGATGGCTCAGTTGGTTAAGCTTCTGACTCTTGGTTTTAGCTCAGGTCATGATCTCAGGACCCTGAGATCAAGCCCCATGTCAGGCTCGGTGCTCAGCGGGGAGCTTGCTTCTCCCTCTCCCTCTGCTCGTCCCCTCACTCATGCTCACAAAATAAAATAATAAGATAAAATTAAAATTAAATAAAACAAAACAATATAAAGATAACTCTTTAAAGGACCATCAGAATGACTTAGGGACATCAACCTAGCCTAGAGATACTAGGCTATGTTATAATCAGTTGACAGTGTTAGAAACACACTATTGTACCAACAATGCAACACATTAATATTCTTTCTTCGAGATCTGGCACATTCATTATTTTAAGGAATAAAGAAAATTTAAAAACATATTTTGAAAACTCATCGTTCAAGCCCCAAGGCTTCACTAAGTCTCATATCAGAATTTACATCTTTTTCAAAGAACTCACAATCTTTAATTTTAAGAATTCTTTAATTCACCTCGTAAGAAAGTTATTATGCATTGTAAACTCAGCTTTGTAAGAAATAAACAAATAAAAATAAAATACTAAGTATCATCCTTCCTAACATATGTTACATCTAAGTAAGCTAATCCTAAATAAAGCATTATATCACCCTCAGTGGGAAAGAAGATGGGGTTTTTTGTTTTTTTTTCATTTGCAGTCATTCTACTTTTAATTTAAACAGATAAAGTCATCTCTACATTTTTAGTTCAAGATCAAGAATGACATTTTCTGCATTAAGATCTTCTCCAGGAAAATAATTTATATGTAAGAGAGCAGATTTTATGAATAGGGACTGGGGCTTCATATTTAATTAACTTAAAGCTCAGATGCAGAAAATAAGTGCCATAATACAGTGGGAATATGTGCATCAAATGACACTTATAATTGATGTAACTGGAGGAATGTCTCTCATTTTTGAGAAGGCTTTCCATTGTGTGAATCCTATAAAAATGCTATAAAATGCAGTTTGAAATATAAAACATGAAATTTATAAGTGACTTTAATATTTAATCTCTTTGGTTTCAAGATGGGAATCCATCAGTCACTGCTCAGTTACTATCGTGTGCCTGAAGCAGATGTGAGTTTTGATTTACAAACTCAGGTAAACATGTATTTCCTTTGTTTTCTTTACCATGAACCTGCTTAATTTCTCCTCTGAGCACAGTCCCCAGAATTGGGTGGGAGCTCTACTGTGGTTCTTACTCTTCGGATGGTACTCTCTGTCCCAGTGTTGGAGGTCTGCTTCCATTCGGAAGTCTTACTGGGCACCAAGGCATTAGCTTGTCTTGGCGACGAGTCTCTGCGGACACTGATGGTTGCTAGGAATCCCGGTGTCCTTCCCTTTGAGAAACATCGGGGCTGGCACGGTTCTGCTGCTAGCACGTCGAGACATGGGGATCTCTGAGGAGGCTGGGAGTCCCAGGCCTGCCCCCAGGACTCCTGGTACACACGCTGCTGATTCCTCAGTGGTGCACCCCCCTTCCCGTGTAGCCTGCAAGCTCGGAGAGGAACCGCCCCTTTCCAACCCGCTGGTGCTCACTGGCCCCCACATCCCCATCTCCTTTCTCCCACTCGAGTAATAGTGTTTGAATATTACCAATCGCACTCCCTTCATAGATTTTTCTCCAGCTTCTGGAGGATAAATCCAAAAACCCCTGCTACTAACTTCTTAAGCATATATGAAGCAAGAGGCCTGCCTACTTGCTAGAATGGAAGGAATGGGAGAAGAAGGTGAGGATAATAATAAACTCAAAAATCGCTTTTCCATACTCTTAACCAAGAATTTGATTTCCATGCTGTTTCTAGATCCACAAAGTAATTTACTAGTTTTAATGGATCTGCTGTTAGAAACAAGCCCTTCTCCCCAACCAAAAAATCCAGTTGGCCAACTCCTTTCACTTCTTCAGACCTGGATGTATAGTTCAGCCAGCCAAAGCTGACATGAATGTAAACATGGACTTTATGTTGCAGTGGGACAAGATAGTATATTTCCTGTGTGCATGTGTGTGCGAACATGCATATTCACAGTTTTTCTGTGAGGTCAGTTACTCATGTACTCTATGGAAATACTTCTCCAACACCTTCAGCTATCAGCCTGGAGGAAATGAAAATACTCTGTCTTTGTTTCCCATGTTCCCTTTGTACTGCGTCTTCTTTTAATGCCTCGTCCCATTCTCTTTTGCTTATTAAACAGATGATTGCATTTCTTATTTACCCTATTTTCTTTAGGGTAAGCTCTCAAGACAGGATTTCAGTTTCAATCCAAACGTGTTCCAGTTCTGTGACATTGAAAAGCTTTCTGAAACCTCAATCTCTTAATTTGAAACAGATTATAAAAACTGTCTGGCAGTGTAGGACAGGGGATTCTGTAAAAATAGGAAATGTGTACAAATCTGTTAGCATATTTTCAGAGACATGATTGGCACTCAATCAATATTATATAGTTACTTATCCAACCACCACATAGCTATTTGGTTAACCGGTAGATGGAGTGTTCTTCTCTTTTCTATAAATATATATGCATATCTAGAAATATATAGATAAACATCTACTTTAGCTTATTTCTGATCTAAAAACATAAACAATTTTGAATCATATGATGGATACTAAATATTAATGACTAAGGTATCCCTACATTTGGCATTTTTAAAGTGTTTATGCTAACCAAGAGTCTGGTCCCATCTTAATTTGAAATACGATCTTGGATTTTTAGTCTTCACTGCAGTAAGGTTACAATATACTTTATTTTTTTTTATTCTGTTCAGTTAAGCACTGTATAGTACATAATTAGTCCTTGAGGGAATACTCAACAATATACTTTAAAGACTCTGAATTTTTTTTAAACTGACATGTGCAGATAATTATGTTCCATAGAGTAATTTGTGTCATGGCTGAAATTAAAGAAAAACAAAAGAAACAGGAACCGCTGCCTACTTAAACACATCAGTCAACCTTCTCGTGGTCATCTCTACTATCCTGATAGAATCTGCCGGTAAAGTGGTCATTCTTGGCCAGTGGATTATATTCAGTCTTTGTTGGTTCAGCTGGGGTGTGTTTTATTCCTTGTCTTTCCTCATTGCTCTCACTGTAGAAAGTGTGGACTGTCTTCCCTAGACGTTATGGTATGTTTTGTCTTCCGTATATACAGTGTAATACTTAAAATCTGAGCGTTCTCCAAGTTGCTACCAAAAAGTATGTTGTGGCTCATTTTTTTTCATTAATCACGTGCTACCTTATAGTATATGCATACTTTTAGCCTCACATATGCTAAAGCACCTGGAAAACATACTCTGATTTGAAGATGGATGTGGAGGAAGTTTGTTGGTGAATATTGACCAGAAACAAGATTCATGAGGATGCAGAAAACAGGACTGGGCTGAGGGAGGTGAAGTGCGTCTCCCCTGGGGTCCTCAGCCAGTCTCATGGGGCACATATCCCTGAGCTGGGATCAAATGTTAAGGACATACAGTTTTAGGGGGCTGTTCCTTTGTACCTGACCCCAACTAGCGTTTAAGTGTGGGCTCTACCCAGGGAGGAGACATGCACTTGGTTTGGCTGTTGTCTTCTTCGCAGGTGAATTCATGGGGATAGGCTCCGTAGGGAGCCCTCAGCAACCAGCACTCTTTGCATTTGAGGGAGAGAGTGCCTCAGTCATGGAGAAGAGTGATCCGAGGGGCATAAAACAGCATCCCCACTGAGCCCTTCAGAGACACTTGCTTTGTAAAAAAAATAAGTATATCCCTTCTAGCAACAGCTCCTTCAGGTTTCCAAATGGTCTGGGCTTTTTGGTAAGGGAACTTAGATAGAGTGGGAGGAAAGATACCTCCAGCCGTAGCTGCCACTCCCAGGGCTGCACTTAAAATTCATCATCTCTGTCTCCTCCCCTTTCTATTTCCCTTCACACTCTGCCAGCATCAGCTAGTTTTGGAGTACTATCTGCTGGCAAGACCCAGACCCACATCACTAAGGGAGCCAAGATCCAGTTCAGCCCATATCCTTCTAAGTTTCTGGCTGCTGTACGTCTTTATGCCGTCTAAGTTAAGGAGGGGAGTGCCAGGACATGCCCCCAGTGAACCCCTGGATGCCAGCTGTCCTGCCCTGTCACCCCCAATGTATAGCCCTGTCTTCTGAAGATCAGGTTACTTACCCATACCTGGAAGCTGACTCCATTCCTTGTCCGATCGTCTTTTGGCCCAAGGAGCCCAAAATGACGAGGCAGCAGTCATAGTTAAAAGGTAATAAGATTCTTCCTGGGCACTCTAGGAGAAACATTTGTCCTTTGGAGGCTTCTACAACCAAGGATCTCTGCGTTGTAGGACAAAAGAGCACAAATTCTACTTACGAGCTGTTAGAAGTGTCAGGGAAAGGAACCACTTTCTACTTCTACCCGTAATTCCAGGACTCCTGTATTTTACCTAGTTGAGTACATTGCACCATCAAATAGTATTGATTTAGGGTATAGCCTCCCTCCTGGAGATTGGTGTGCCATTTTTACAGGGTGTGATATCCAAGCTGGCACCTCTGTTGCCCTCCGAAGAGGATCTTTCATTATTCTTTCAGATTGGCCTTTATGTATTGTGGTATGTATTAGAACTGGTAGATTTCATGATCACTATCATGCCCATCCCCCTGCTTCCTTTTCTGTAAAGTGGATTCCCTTACCGATGCAATATTGTGTGGGAATCGTAGGTGGATGGAAATATGTATTCCCTTGGATAGTATACTTGTTTAGGTCTTGTGGATAGGAAATAAACGTAAACTTAAACCAAGAATATTTACTTATTTTGATCATGATGTCTCACTGTCCCAAGATAGAAGGGATTCAGTGTGATCAACATGACAGCAAGCGCCTTGGTGTTCTCCTCTGAGGATAATGCTTGTATCAAGGGATCATCATTGGTCTCTATTTCTGACAGATTGGACGTTTGACCATGACAGTAGTCTTAGATATATCAGTCTTTGTGGATACGTGATAAACAGTTTTGGTTCTTACTTCAATAGGCATAATCTACCATTGGAGATCTAGCCCCAAGTGAGCTAGCACAAAACCAAATTGTTCTGAGAAGAAAGGGCAGGAAGAACATTAAATGCCCGAAGAAGGAAAAGATCAAACCTAGATTAACAGATTAGTCAAGAAACATCCAGTAATGTTATGTTTGGAGTGAAATGCTTTGTGATGTGCAAAATAAATTCTTCTGTCTCTCTTAAGAGGAAAGAAATACTAATATTTTTACTCCACACTAAAATTTGTGGTATATATTTTCTTGGGGAATGCCTAGAAGGGCTTTTTTCCTGCTTCAAGGCTAGCTTTAAGCAGAAGGAATGTTGCCACAACAGAGAGTAAGTAGACTTTACTATGCTTATATACAAAAGAGTGAATGGCACCCTCTTGGAAGCACAGGGCTGAGCAGAATTAAATAACTGGAGTTTACTACCTCTATCTTCTCTGTAGTGTATGTATGTTTCATTCTGTATGAGTTAGATAAAACAAGATATACCTAGTTTGCTCATTTGTTACTAATGCATCCATTTGTTCAACTAATATTTATTGAACCTACTTCTATTTTAGCATTATACTAGTAATCAGGGGTGGACAATGTGTTGTACTCTTTGTTTAACTGCGAGATGTTCCATCAAGCAACAATTAAAATATAGAATAATAAATGCCATGATGGGAGATATGAAGGTGCTGATACTTACATGTCCTGGAGGTGAATGTAAAAAATCAGAAAAGGTTCTTACTAGGAAATTGAAGACTGATATTAAGGCCAAAATAATGGTTAAGAGTGACCCAAAGAATGGGGGAGCAGAGATGTAGAGGCGTGGTACATGTCTGAGGGAAAGCAACAAGTGAGCTACAGAGAGGATCACTTGTGACTGGATATTAGGGTACAATGTAGACAGTAGCTAGAGACTATGATAGAGCTTTATAATAAAGTCTGGTATTATTTTATCTCATAGACAGCAGGGAAATATTGGAGAAATTAGAGCAGGAAAAATATCGTAGAGACAAGGAGTCCAGTAAGGAGATATGAAAAAAATTATCCATATGAGAGACTATATTGGCCATAATGAAAACTTTGGAAGGGGAAAGGGAAATAATGAGTGACTTTGAGAGTCATAAGATTTAGATTGAATTGATTTGGATGAAGAGAGAGGAAGAAGACAAGGAGGGTGACTTGTTTCTGGTTTTGTTGCTGATACCATTAACTTCAACTGAGAAATTAAGATGGATAGCAGGTTCGTTATGCAGGGATAGGATGACATCACATTTGAACTTGTTTTTGTTTTTGTTTAATTTTTTTTTTTTTTTAAGTTTTATTTAAGTAATCTCTACCCTCAACATGGTGCTCCAACTCACGACCTGAAATCAAGGGTCACACACTCTTCCTACGGAGCCAGCCAGGTGCCCCTGAATGGTTGTTTTCGAAACATAACCACTGGAGAGGTTGAACAAAGGGTTGGATTCAAGATCTAAAGCTCAGGAAATACAGATTTGGGAGCCATCCCTGTATATATGACCATCGAATCGTTTGAGGTAAATAACGTATGCTCGGTAAACCATGTAAAGCAAGACCTAGAAATGAGGAAATGAGAATATCAAATAAAAAAGGAGCTGTAAAAGGAGAGCCTGCCTTTGGGGAAATCAAGAGAGAAAGGCCATGGAATCCAAAGAGTCCAGGAGGTTAGAAATCAGCCATGACATTTGCTGGAGAGAAGTCAAGTAATTAAACATTTTTACTTTGAGTTTAGGAATAATTGGTGACCCTGGCTAGAGCATTTTCTGGGAAATAGCTGTGAAAGTGGTCAGACTGCAGAAGCTTGAGGAATACGAAAACATGAAAAAAAAGTGGGAAATGTCAATTGCAACAAGCTATTGCACGCTGCCATTGTGCAGGAATTTG
>CM052884.1:1975409-1990733 GCA_028534135.1 Potos flavus
AAAAAAAAAAAAAAAAAAAAGAATTTGCATATTTTAATGACATGGAGAGACGCTTGTGGTAGTTCAGGTAAGAGATGATATACTTTCAGCTTAGGCTGAAAGTACAGGATGGTGAGAAATTGATGAGATTGAGAGGGAGTCAACAGATCCAACTGACCAAATTTAAGTGGAGTTTGCAGGAGAGAAAGATGTTAAGGATAATTCCCCAGTTTCTGGATCTACACATGTATCATTTACTAAATGTATGTGAGAAGACTAGAAGAGGAGTAGATTGAGGGAGCAGGGTCAGGGGGATACCTTTTTAACAAATCAAAGGCTTGTGGCCACCCTGCATCAAGAAAATCTTTGGCACCATTTTTCCAACAGCATTTGCTCACTTCCTGTCTCTGTGTCACATTTTGGTAATTCTTGTAGTATTTCAAACTTTCCATTATTATTTTTGTTACGGTGATCTGTGATCAGTGATTATAACCCACTGAAGCCTCATATGGTAGTCAGCATTTTGTAGCAATAAAGTATTTTTTAATGAAGCTATGCACATTGTTTTGTTTTGTTTTGTTTTTCTTAGACATAATGGGACTGCACACTCAATAGACCGCAGTATAGTGTAAGCATAACTTCTGTCTGCACTAGGAAAACAACAAATTCATTTGATTTGCTTTATTGTGATATTCGCTTTATTGCAATGGTCCGGAACTGAACCCACAATGTCTCCGAGGTCTGCCTGTAATGTATGCAAATTCAGTTTCGGAATAGTGCTCCAAGGGAGATACTGAGTTGCTATTTAGTTAAATATTACTGTGAAACTTAGAAGACAAATCTGTCAAGTAGATACAGTGAGAATATTTCTACATATAGATGATACTAAATACCATGAAATCGAATGATATCATCTAGGAAAAGAATGTGGAAGGGAAGAGAAACTCAATGAATCAATATTATAAGCATATATACATACATATTTATAGTGTACTCTATGCAGGTTGCATTGTTAGTTTTATAATACATCCATTTAGCTAAGCTAGAACTAGGCTTCTCAAAATTTCCTTCCATGCAAATTTTCAGGATAGCTTCACGCACATGAGATCTTTTTCATGAAATTTGGAAGATTTGGAAGCAGCGGCCACATGCTCTTTAAACACGGAAGGTCGGTGAAGCGCATAAGCTGCTGCTCACGTGCGTGGCTTGGGAAAATAGCCAGGCCCCAACTCCTCCAGGTCCAGCCAGAGTTTCTCCTTCAGCTTTTACAACTCTTGGGTTAGATGAATGTTTAGCTTTAAGTAGGAGTTTAGCGTGAACTTCTCCTATAGGACATGTCCATTTCTAAGTTGGAGGCTTGGACACAGTGAGAGGCTGACGACCGTTATCTTGGTTTCTGTCTGATCCTCGCAGGTTTCAGCTTGTCTTGCTCCCTTCACTCACGTCCATCTTCAGTTGCCCAGTGGACTTCTGGCTCCAGCCATAAAGAAAGAAGCATCAACCTCACATAGACCACTTTACCAACTTCCAGAGGCTTCTGTCTTTTGATTGAACCATGAATGATACAGGTGAACAGCCTTTCTCTTTATTATTTTGTCGTTGGGCTGCTGCTGCTGGTGGTGGTGGTAATGGTACTATAGCATCAAGAACAGAGGAGCAGAATGAACTTGACAAGCTACAGAGGACAATGCCAGGCTTGGTCCTCTTCTCTATGCTACTGGTTTTGGTTTTGGTTTTGATAACTTCAGGTCCTTCTTTTACTACCCCTCAGCTTTAGAACTGGCTGCTAGATGCTTCCTTTAAATTTCACCTTAGTGTTTCCTCCGTATTCCCTCTTTTCGTTTTCAGTTGTTAAATATAAGACTGCAAAATCTCTATATTAAGTTTAATCTCTTCGTCTATACGGAGTGGTGTCCTTTGTCTTGTGTGGACTCTGTCTGATACATCTTGCCTCTCCACACATGTGAAAACATGTTGGAGGAGTACCCAATAGTTGGGAGAAAATTATCAAAGAAAATTTCTTTAAGGAGCTGGTGTCTGAGCTGAAATTTCAATGAGGAAATATTTATAGAATGTTTACCAAGTTCCTAGTACAAACAAAAACATTCAAGATGAATATTTTTTCTCCTGTTTGCACATATTGCCACTGTGACTGCTATTTTTGATTATTATTAACACTACTATTATGAGGAATAATCAGGGATTAGACAGCTAGAAGGGTACTAGAAATGGGGGATGTGGTCATTCTGGGGCATGAGATGAGGACACAGAAGGGCACCTAGAACATGTAGATACACGGAGAACATGACATAGGGAAGGGCAAGTCGCTCAGTGTAGATGGGCTTCCAGATGGAAGAGGAGAAGTCAAAGGGAGTTAGGACACAACAGAGTGTGTGAATGGTGAGAATAGGTTTGCGTTTGGTTCTGAGAAGGCCAGGGAGCTAGTAGACCAATGGCTGACTTTCCGTACAGAGCAGTCTCTCTGATGGAAGTCCGGTTACATTTCCGAAGGAGACACATGGGTTTGGTTGACCAGGGGAGAGGTGGTTGGACATGAATCGGTGAGAGTGGGTATGGGGAGAACAGAAGGGATTTGGAAGTCAGAAAGTGGAATTTTTGCAGTGTCGGTGACTGATTTGGTATAAAAGGAGAAAAATAAGAAGAAATTAACTTGTGGAGCAAGGTTTCTGGTAATGACGAGTGTGTGCATGGAAGAGCCAGCCATCAGCACAGTACTTCTACAACGAGGAACAGAGCTGGACTAAGAGTCTTAGTTGAGTTTAAACCCTGACATGCGTATTGGTCCATTTGGGCTGCAAAGTACTGTAGACTGGGTGGCTTGTCAACAGCAGAAATGCATTGCTCACAGTTCCGGAGGCTGGAAGTCTGAGACCAGGATGCCAGCACTGTCTGGCGAAGGCCCCTGCAGACGTGTCCTTGAATCCTCACGTGGGGGAAGGGGGCAGGGATCTCTCTGGAGCCTCTTTTATAGGCACTAATCCCCTTCCTGAGGGCCCAGCCCATGACCTTAAGTACCTCCCAGGGACCTTCTAATACCGTCACCCAGGAAGTAAGATTTCAGCACGTGAGTTGTGGGGACACAAGCATTCAGACACTAGCCGTGTGTTCTAGCTATCTGTATGAGGTAAGCTCTGCAGATGTAGCACACATGTCTGTCTCGTTGGCGCTTACATTCCTCATAGCTACTATTCCATCAGGAGACAACAATCACACCAACACTAATCATGAAAGGAATGATCGATTGTGAAGGAAAGACTGTATTATGGATTTTTAGCACATAAATAATAAATGTTCCCAAAGAAGACTCTAGGGGGAAAAAAATAAGTAGGTTTGATAAAATAGGAAAAAACAAAACAAAACAAAAAACCAAAAAACTAATCACTAACTTAAAAACACACACACAAAAAACCGTAAGTTTTATATTGTCAAGAAAACAGTTTGTATTGCAATACCCATTTGCAAAAATGTGTATTTTATCTCCAGAGCTCCACAACATCATGTTTTGTAGATGGATTCATTCATCTCGTCAAAAAGTGAGTGTCTGCCCTGGGCCAGGCACTGCTCTTAAACTCTGTGAACCCTTGTAATCCCATAACAAGGACAACAAAGGCGATGTCCTCATGGTGCTTATATTCTCGTGGGATGAGATGAACACACAATTAGCAAATTATGCCGTGTGTCATAAGCAATCAGTCCCGTGGAAAAATAATCAAGAAGGGTAAGGACGGAGGGAGTGTGAGAGGTAGGGCAAGGCTGGCGGTTGCATTTAGAGCAGTGAGGTTGCTGATACGGTGTTCATTTAGTGGATGCCCCAAGAAGGGCCGCGGCAGGTCAGGTCGTTGTGGGGATGAGAGGGCTGATTGGTTCAGGCAGAGGGGCGAGCAAATTCTCAAGTAAGGTCATGCCTCTCGGGTGAGAGGAGCAGCCCTGACAGGGTTTGAAGCCGCAGCGGCGGCCCAGCGAGCACCTCCTGTAAGATTACGGCACACTACACAGCGCTGGTGGACGGAGAGGAAGCCCCAGCTAACATTTAACTAGTATACGGCGACCTACGAGCATGGGAAAGGATGCTTAACCGAGTTAGAAGCAAACAAAAATTAGAGTAATTTGGATTTTGGCCTGATAAATGAACAAAACAGATGATGCATTATGCTGGTGAAAATATAGGAAAATGGGCCATATAATATTCAGCTCAAGGGGAGTGCCCATGTGGACAATTTTCGGAGCACTACCCTACTTAGAAAATTTTAAATTTTAATGCTTTGGGCCCCGTCATTTTAGTTCTGAGAGTTTATTCCAATAATACTATAAGAGAGAAACTTAAAGATATATTTATGAGGAAATTCTTATTATAAAACTGCATAAGATAATAACAAATTTGGAAATTCCCTAACTTAGTAAAATGCATTCTGATACCTCTGTTCAATAGCCATCAAATATGGAAGCCGTCTCTGGCAGAGACCGTGGAAGAGCCCCAGTATCTGTTTTTTCCCCCTTTCATGATCGAAACTCTGTTTTTAGCTAGGCCTTTCTTTGGCCTCGTGGAACAAATACTTCACTTCCCTGTTTCTGTGCCGCCCTGAGTTACTCTGTGACTCAGTGATTGTTCTTGGCTTCCAGGAAGGGGAAGGGCCCGTGTCTTCTGTGTCTTCCTCTTGTTGGCTGGACGGCTGCACTCGGGTGCCAGTAAGAGCTGCATCTCTGACCTACACGGGATCTCTGAAATACAAAGTGCTCGGTGACAAGGACAGGAGGGACAGCCTGAGGACTGTCCCCACGCCCCAGTCAGCCCTGGATGGCTTTCCCCTGCCCCTGCTCACTGTTTGCCTTACTCATCAAAATCCTCGGCGGTTATTTTGAAAAAAAGAAAAGTGCAGGTCATAGAGTATCGTACATGGTTATGTTTCTAAATGCATCTGTGAGTTTGTATATGTGGGGAGAGAGAGAGAGGCCACAGGATGGAGGAAAGAGAGCATAAATCATTTCATAGAACACATGGTTTTTCACTTCCCTCTTTATAAGTTTCAATTCTAAAGGGATATTTTTATATAATCGTATTGTTCTCAAGATTAAAACAAAGTAAAGCTTTTTTTTTTTTTTAGTGCTTATATAAATTGGCCTTCATTTGCAGTATGAATGTTAAAATAATGAATATACAGATGCAGATAGATATTGGTAATTAAAAAAATATTCACGTTCAGTGTTGAATATTGGAAATATTCAACATGTTGATATGTTGAATATATCATATTGATATGTTGAATATATCAACATTCTGATAGTTTTTTTAAAATTACCACTTAGGAATAAATTCACACTGTCATTTATATATGTTTTTAGGTGAACTTAAAGTGAACTCAGAAATAATAGATTTTTGACGTTCTAGTGTAGTGAACTACACTACTTGTAGTTCATTACAAAATATTATTAAAAATATCCTATGGCCAAGTTAGACATAAGTCAAAATTAATGAGAACCCAGTCTATAAATATAAATGTGGGAATTCCAAGTCAAATATCAGTAACATGATTGCAAATGGAGAATGAATGAATGACTCTCTATGACAAAGGTGTCATCTCAAGAACATAATCATTGCTTAATATCAGGATACCTATTAATGTGATCATATTATTTATCCGTTAACTATTCTTTTCTGTTTTCTATGCTTAAACTTTGTTTTGCAGTGAAAATGATTTACTTCTACAATAAAATGAGAAAACAAATATTATTTTTAAAAAATTTATTAAGCACTAACTCAGCAATGGTATGACCATGGATTTTGTGTGGCGTTGGTTGAGGGTGGGCAAGTGGGAAGTTTAGTAGAAAAATATTCACGACCAAACATTAACCTTTTAATGTAGTAGATTCACAGAAAATGGAATGGCTCAATTTTCCTGGAAAAATTAGAGAGAAGAAAACATAAGTAAATTTATCATTGGAGGTAAGATATAAATATAACTAATCTCTACTATGAGGTGGGCCTTCACAGAAGGGCTATGGGCCCATCATCCCCAAAGGGGAGGATCTGCGCGGGAGCCTCACCATCTCAGCACGGACCCAGCAGCCATCTGTCGGCCCCACGGTCCAGGCGGCCCTCATCACAAACAGAAAAGGAATGAGACTCAAGCCAACTGATTTCTTGGGGAGAAAGCCACATGTCAGCTGTCTCTGCAAGGCCATTTTACGCATGTGCTGGAACTAAATATTTTCCACTCACTAGGTAGGTCCTTGAGAGACATGAAGACTGAAGGATTTTCTAGCTGGCTACCATTCGACGTACAATTTCTGATAATTTCAATGGAAAGCAGGGTTTACTGGGGCCATTAAGAAAATGCAGAGGGGACTGTGGCTAGTGGGCCGCCGCTCTCCATCCCTGCTTTCCACTCTGTCTAGGTTATATGTACGGACTCTGAGCAGGGAGCATCCCCGTCCGCTTCTTGGAGACGTTTACCTGAGATGCTTCAGATGGATTTTAATTCCCAGGAAAGAGGTAGAAATATCGTGTCATGGATAATCTCTCAATCGTGGGCATCTGGATCATTGCATTCGGCTTCTCAAATGCATTTTGAACCTGAGGTAGTAAAGAAAATCTTTAGAGATTAAAGCTGTGGCCAGGTGGTATACACAGGAGAAATTTTTAGCTTTTTCTTGGCTGTAGTGCACACATGAACAAAATATATCATCGAAAGCATTTGCTGAATAAGCAAGGCTATCAGAGTCAGAGAAACTCACACTGCTTCCATGTGATACTTCAAAAAAACCTCCTCTTTAAGAAAACCTGGGGTACGGGAAGATGTATCATGATGGCTTAAGAACTTTCAGGATTCCCAAAAAAAAGGGTTTGAAAATGGTTGCACAGTTTTCCGGGTCATAACAGTGAAAAGACAAGAAGACCCCTACCTTTCGGAAAATCTCCTCCAAATGGTGACAACAAGAATACTCTCCTAAGTAGTGGATAAGTTGGGAAATGAAGACAGAGCCCTCTGTGTTCAATCTCCAAGAAACATTATCTGCAAATAAAAGGCATTAAAGTTTTGGGAGATGTGGAGGACTCAGAGTCATAGCTTTTGGACACGGTTTGATTTCGATGCTTTGGAGGAGAGAGAGACAAATCTGGATAAAGCTGGGATGTCAGGTTTCCTCAGCAGGTGCAGAGAAAACCGTCACGGATCCTCAGTCATAAACACCCTGCACTTTCGTAGGCAGAGCCAAAGTTATCCCCCTACTGCTGCAGGGAGTGGGAAAGGACAGAATTCCTTTCAGCACTTACTACATAATCAGAAAAAAGAACCTAAATCCTGCCATTCCTTGAGTCTGGACCTCCTCTTCATCTGCACTGTTGGCTACTCTAATATTTTGCTCATAGTTTTTTATCGCAAACATCTTTTGAATGCCTACTTCTCGTTACCGTTGCAGTGTGATCCAATGTGTCCCTTCATCAAAAAGCCAGTTGTCTCCTGTTCATCCCTTTGCCTGCAGCTGCCTCCCTGTTTCTTCTTCCTTTTCATCCTTAACGTTCCTCAGGCTTGTCTTACTCACCATGTTCATGCCTTCCTAGCCTGTGCGCTGCAAGCTGCTGTCTCCCTACCGCCCTAATGTCACACAGGGCTCTCCCATGGCCAGCTGTGACCTCCAAGTCATTAAACCTCACAGTCACTTACTGCGCCTCACCTTTACCTCATCCTTCATTCAAATCAGCAACTGGCCGTAACTCCCGTAGATTCTTTCTGGGTAACTGACAACACATACTCTTCTTACTTGGCTTTCTTATCCTCCAACCGTACTCTCTGAGTCCACTCTGCAGACTGGGACTTCTGTCTCTCCAGTTCCGACCTCCGCTTTGGAGCGGAGGACCCTGAGATCATGACCTGAGCCGAAGGCAGAGGCTTTAACCCACTGAGCCACCCAGGCGCCCCTGTGTCACCCCTTCTTACTCACCCACCATATCCACTGAACACCAGGTCATACAAATTTTCCGTCCTAATTATTTCTGGATTCAACAGCTATGTCTTCCCAAGCCTGGCATTATCACCTGAGGCCCGTGATACTGCGGTCACATTTTAACCTGCCTCCCCATATCGCCTCTCGCTATGCGCATACATAACCCATTCCCCACAGAATCCCCAGAGTGGTCATCTGAAGATGTCAGTCTTATCATTTCATGCCATATGTTGCACCAAAATTTCCCATTACTATTAGTATAAAGTAATAGTAGCAATAAAACATGTCAAGATTAAAGATCAAATCCTTCCCTGACATATGAGGCTTCAAATTCTATGGCCCCTGACTACCCCTCCAACCTCCCTCTTGGTACCGGCCCCTGGCTCGGTGCTCCAAACACACTGGCCCTGTTTTCCAAGCTCCTCTCTTTCCCAGGCCCTCTGTGTCCACTGTCCTTCTCTGACCATTGACACAGTTCACTCCTTCATTTTTCAACACATTTTTCCTGAAAGCACGTAGCACGGTTGACAGTCATGATTTATTTGTGTGAGGCTGTGCATGCATTTTCTGCTCAGTCCATCTCGGCCCCTCTGCTCTGACTATAGTCCGTAAGGCTCAGCAAGCCCGTCTGCTTCAGCTGTACACCACGTGCCCTGAGCTAGTCGGTCTCCACGCATCGCTATGTGTACAGAAAGGAATGGAGGACTTACACATAGGAGACTCCCTGCCCTTAACTTAGGTAAACAGTCTCTTAGAGCACGCATCAGGCTGCATATGCCTTCTTAACTTCCTTTAGTAGCTAAAAGTAGAGAGCTCTTCTTTCCAATAAAACTTTATTCAAACTCCAACGTGTAAGACAAAGTAGAACAGCTCTGGGTGTGTAAGACGAAGTAGAACAGCTCTGGGTGTGGAAAGGGTGTTCCTGGCACGGCCTGTCTCCTGTTTCCCCAGACTAGAGTCAGGGCATCCTCTTGGGCCAGCAGAATCTCAGGCCCTCCCTGGACCCACGAATCACAACTCTCCATATAATGATATTCTGTGCACATCCAAGTTTGTATTCACTACACCAGAGCCCTTAGAACTGTGACTTGTGTGGGGCACCTAGGTGGCTCGGTCGGTTAAATGTCTGCCTTCAGCTCAGGTCTATGATCTCAGGGTCCTGGGATCGAGCCCCGCATCGGGCTCCCTGCACGGCGGGGAGCCTGTTTCTCTCTCTCCCTCTGCCTGCTGCTGCCCCTGCTTGTGCTCTCTCTCTCTCTGTCAAATAAAATAAAATACAAAATACTTAGAAAGAATTGTGACTTGTGTAAACTAGGTTCTGGAAATTGCTCAGGTTCTGTAAATCACTCATAAAACAAAATCACAGATGACTGTTAAGTAGATTCCCCACAGGTTTAACCGTGATCGACTCGGTGTATCTTCCCTTTCTTTCTTCTGCTATGTCTTTCCTGCCAAAGGAGGATTTTCAGTCATTGGCTACATTATACTGAAGTCAGGCATTTGAATGTTAACTAATTTTTAAGACTAGATTCAGAAAACCAGCCAAGAGAGGTTCTAGAATGTGTGAAGCAAGTATTACAGTGTTACTGATTGCCTTGTTTACTTGCTAGTAGATGATCAGGTGACCAAACCACGGGACTAAAATACACTTCTGTGCCATTGCTATATTAAGCAAATAAGCAAGCAAACAAACAAACAAAAAGCAACTCTTCATTTATTTATAGTTACACTGTTTTAAGTTCGGATCCTCACGAAAGTCCGGTTTACTTTGAAAGTTTCCTCCAAAATCAAGACTTACGGCTTTCGAGTTATAAAAGTAATCTCAATGTTTTAAACCTCTTCTCTACAGAAAACCTATCATTAGAGATCAGGTGGGATCAGGTGGGATCTTAGCCAAGCTTGTGATCTGGAAACTGGTAGGAGGTTGAGGGACTGCCCTCTGAAGTCACTTACGTGGAGTTGAAGATTTGAAAGCGATGAAGTCCTTCTCTACGTGGGTCTTTTTTATGGCGTCGCTGGAGACGAAGCGCTGCGAGGGCTGCTGACACGTCCACGCAAATGCTTCTCCCATGTCGGTCACCCAGACGGCCCCGTCACCTCCTGGGAGAGACACCCTTGTCTTACGAAGGAAGTGACACACACAGACACACATACAAAATCTCTTCTACCGGGCTACCCTTCCTGCGGTACATTCCAGTGTGGAATTCATTAAAAATGCAAGTGTGTTACTACTAGAAAAACCACCTCACTGACTGGGGAACATACAGAGCCCACTTACATTTAGGACGACCTAGTCCCAAAGGATCAGGACATTTGTTATTATTCTAGTGTGCCTCACACGTCTTAAAAATTATTCAGACTTAATTTTTTTTTAAGATTACTTATTTATTTTTTTGAGAGAGAGCAAGCAAGCGTGTGAACACACAAAAGAGCAGCAGAGGGAGAGGGAGAAGCAGACTCCCCGCCGAGCAGGGAGCCCGATGCGGGGCTCAATCCCAGGACCCTGGAATCATGACCTGAGCCGAAGGCAGGCGCTTCACCGAATGAGCCCCCCAGGCGCCCCCAGACTTAATTTCTTTCTTGACTGGACATGAGTGCGATTCTAAAATGTTGTCTCAGTCGCTCATCCCTGGGAAAATGAAGGCTAGCTGCGAGGCGACTAGAAGAAGGTTCGTGGCCCCTCCCTGGGTCCCCCACCCCGACTCACTGCCTCGGCAGGCCTGCGTGATGATGACCTTGGGCTTGTCTTTGAGACTCCAGCAGCTACGGTTGTTGAAAATCTGGAAGATGGTGTCATCGGGAAGAATGTCCGGCTCTTCGTCTCTGTGCTTCCTGCCACAGATTCCGTCCAGGGTGCCGTGGGACATGAACACCAGGAACGTGCTGTCGGAGAACCGGTGCTCGGGGCGGGCGGCGAAGTGCTTCAGCTCCATTATCATTTCCTGAAAGAGTCTCCGGGTTACTACTGGGAGCGCTCCATATGCAGTTTGTACTCAAATAGTAGACGGAGCAGGCATTAAGGAATCAGACGGCGAGGACAGAATGGAATTGTAAGAGAAATCTCATTCCAACATAAAACCAGAAATTTAGACATATAGAATGTAAAGGTTAGCAAGGGGTTTCTTGAGGTTTTTTTTTTTTTTTTTTTTAAGACTTAATTATGGATTTGAGAGAGAGAAGGAGAGAGAGAATTGGGGGAGGGAGAATCTCAAGCAAAGTCCATGCTGAGCACAGAGCCCAACACAGGGCTCAATCTCAGGGCGCTGAGATCACGTACTGAGCCGAATCCAAGAGTGGGATGCTCAAACCACTGCGCCCCTGAGGCACCCCTAGAGAGTTTTCCATCCAGCGTGGAGCCCACTGGTTTTCAGTGGAACCTTAGGCTGGGGGAGGTGCTGGGGGGCGGAGTATAAGGAGGGACACGTGAGATGGCAGGTCTCCCACCAGAAGGCTTTGCTTTCATCTGTATTACATGTTGGGGTTCCCCTAAGTTTTTACTAAAAAAGAGTGAGACAAAGAGTAAGGGACCATTTCCAATTGACATAAAGTAGAGACACTTAACAAATTCCTTCTGAAGTTTAAAATGGTTTGTCCAAAGTCACCTGTGATATTTCTTCGGTAGAGCCAAGATCACAACTTTCTGTGTATGTGTGTGCTCACAGTCTTTTTTTCTTGACTGCGTTCTTTCCTTTACATTTAGATACATAATATTGAAATTAGGAAGGCCTCAGAGTTGTGTCTCACATAGACTACCAAGTCATCAGTGCCCTCTAAATGGAGAGCATTAGAAAGATCCAACATTTTTAGTGAAGTACGACTCTAGAAATCTTTGCTAATGAAAATGTGCACTGGAAGAGGCTGAAGCCCGGGGGTGCCTATTCTGGAGAAAGAGAGTTCCTGTAACATGCACTGTGTTCTTCCAGCTGCGAAGGAAGAAGTCCAGGAAGGAAAGGGAAGGAAGAAAGCTTATCCCACTGTCCTAAGCCATTACCAGAGCTGTGAGATTTTCCTTTATAACCACCGAATATCCAAGGTTTTCAAGCAGGCCTTGCATCCCCAAAATGTCATTTTCAGAGCCTTCTCGCTCAGAAAGATGGTCAAATTCTTTGTTGCAAATGATGAGGGCTAGGCGTGTTCGGCCCTCCTTCTCCATCACTGGATATACCTGCAAATAACAGGCACAGGGCGAGTTACATGCAGCCTCCCCACTCTTGCCTCCGAAGCCCACACAAAACAGACCCTTAGAATTACAGAATGGGTGGCTGGAGGACTTGGGGATGGAAATAGGTGCTCAGGAAGAAAGACACAGGACTCTAGACTGAAAGCATGCACTACAGCTGAGCATGCGCTCTGGGGACCTGGCTTTGGTCGGTGGTGGGGAGGAGTTTCAGGGATGTTGGAGGATGGGCTGAAACAGACAAGAAATCGGATGGAAGGGCCACTTAATTAGATGACATGATTAAATAACATCCTACGCCTTCTGGGCTGATCCAAAGTCATCTATATCAAGAACTAAAATTCCCAGTGAGTTCCCACTGGTGTGGTTTGAGTGGCCAGTCATGTGTGTTCCCACTCCGAAGCATGTTACCTCATGGGCTCTCACAGTCTTCGGTTCTTGAGAATGCTTGCAGGGACACATCTTCAGCATGTCCATTGAGGAAGTCTGGATTTCCTGAATAACTATGATAGAAAAAAATAACTCTTGAGGGAGTAGCACCCCCTGCCTTGCACTTAATGAAGAGCTTTTCACTGGGCTCTCATTCTTTGGAAACACTCACTGCCATCCCTTCAAATAGCTTAATATAACAAGAAAACCATTCTGTATAAAAAAAAAAAAAAATGACAAAAACCAAAATCTTGAGTGCTCTCTCTTTCTTTTTGCTTCTTGCTGACCTCACCGCCAGTTTTTGTTTTTGTCAGTGGTCATGACATGGGCTAATATTTCATACCCAGCACATTAGACTCACTTACAGTACCCAAGATTTGGAAGGAGGCCTTTTGCTCATCTGGCCTGCTCAAGTCATTATTCAGATATCTGAACTCCACTCACAATATCCCTACTGTGTTATTACTGCTAGTGAAATGTCTCCACTAATGGGGAACTTGTGTGTTCTAAAGCACTCTGAAAAGTCCTGAGGATCACAAAGAGTGAACCTTGTAGGCACTGGTATGTATTTCCTGCATTGGAACCATCCAGAAAAACGTCCAATTCCTTTCCCACTGAAAGCTCATGAATATTTCTATGGCTTCGATGTATCTTACCTTGTGTTTTGATTATCTTATGTAAATGCCCCTAGAACAACGATTATATTTTATCTTAATTGTGTTTACTGTATGGCAAGCTTAATTAGGACAGGGAAGGTGTGTTTAATTTTTCTTATTTCCAGCATCTAGAATGATTGTCTGGCACAGATTAAAAGTTTATAACTGATCGTTAATGAATCGTTACCTTCAAATACTTAAAGATAGCCACCCACTATCCACCCCACCCCCCACCTTTTGTTTTTCCATAGGGAAACAAGCCTTCTGTTCCTTCCACTATTTTTGTGTAAGAATGATTTCACCTTTTGAAGCAACCAGTTTCTTAATTTGCCTCCATCTCTCTCCATCTACTGTCCTCCGGCTCCCAATAAAAAGAAGAAATACACTTCCTCCTGTCTAAGTGACTCTCCTTGTGCCCTGAGTTCCAGTTCCTCTCTCCCATAAGAGCTTGACTCAGGCGTTTATTCAGCTCTGTCCTATCCTGCCTCCCTGTTCCCCCTACTCTCCCCCGGCATACCGTGTGCCTTCAAACCCCTCTCTCTCACAGACACCTCCCCTCCACGCCCTTCCCCTCCAGCTGCTGCCTGGTGGCCGGGCTCCACATCTCATCACAACTCCTTAAAGGTAGTGTCCCATTGCCCTGTGTCCAGTTTTTCAACTCTTTTGTTCTTGTATGCAGCGCACACTGGCTGTCACTGTCACCCTCGGATCCTTGGGATCAAGGCTCCCACTGACCATCTGTTGCTTTTTCAGCATTTAACCTGGAAGAACACATCTTCTCCCTTGAACAGTGTTCTCCAGGCTTCTGTGATGCTGCGTGTTGTGGCCATTCTTCCTCAAGCTGCTGGCTCTTGCTCTCCTGCCATCGAAAAGTTAGATCTTTCTACATTGGACCCTCTGTTCTCCTCTGTGAGCACCTGGGCCCAGGTGGCCTCTTCAGCACATCATCTTACCTACTGTCTACGTGCTCCTGAATCCCCAGAGCTATTCCCGGGCCTCATTCTTCTGTGAACAGCTCAGTTGAACCCACCTGTGTGTTCTGTGTCTACCCTGGGATGTACCACACACATCAAAGTGAACATGTACCAGGAAAGACGCCTAGTATTTGTCTGTGCCTAAAGATCTGGTTCTGCTGAGTTTTCCTTCAACTACAAGTTTTCTTCTACCTCAGTTAATTGTAACCTTCACCTACTTGCCAACCCAAACCAAGATTCATCCCAATTCCTCTTCTTCCTACATTGGCCAACAGCCTATCCATCCATAGTTTTTTTGACTCTACCTCCAAAAGAGGTCCAGATGTCACCACTTGTCATCCTCTCCATTGGTACAACCCCAGCCTAAAAGCTATTATCTCTTAACTGAAATATTTGAACACCTCTGGCCTTTCTTTATTGCTCCTCCATTTAAAAACTCCTAAAGACTTTCTATTGCAAATAAAATCCAATTCGTTCTCACTTTCAAAAAGGCCCAAAGTAGTATGGGAGCTTCAGCCCGAGTCCGTAACAGCTCCTCCTACCGTGTCCTCCCAATTTGCTACTGTCCCATCACACTGGCCTTGTGACATGACACGTCCATCTCTGCTCAGCCCCCTTGGGCTTGCTTCCCTTCCAGGGCGTACTTTTGCTTTCGAGTGTGGCATGCCCCCCTCCCTCTCTGTTATTCAAGCATGTACTGAGATATCACCCCAACTGAGTTCTCATCATTATTCACCGTGGCCCACGTGCCTCACCTTTTTTCTCTTGTCCATTTCCTGAATTGTACTATTTATTTTTTTCATGTTTACTGTTTATGTACCTTCATTACAATGTCAACTCCATGAAAGCAAGGTCTTGATTTATCTTGCTTACTGCTGTAAACAGTGATTAGAATAGTAGACAGTAGGCGTTCAGTTCATATGTGTATATGAATGGATATAACAGTGACTAAAGATTACAAAGTCTTTATGCCTTTTAAGCTTGTCCCGAACTTCTGGAAATATGGTACTCAAAGCACAACACTCCAGTAACCCCACTCTAGACACTGCGATTCCTTAATGTGGTTCGGTAACTCACGCGTTTCTTTAGTGGTCACACAGTATGTGCGTCTAGTCCTGTTGTGTGTTTTTTAACGTCCTTTTCTTAA
>CM052884.1:1991233-2009179 GCA_028534135.1 Potos flavus
TTTTTTGTGTTTTTTCTATTGAGCATTTTACATGTGGGAATAACTCTGGAGTCCAGAGTGTGGCCAGAGTAGCACAGATTAGCCAAGAACTGTCCCTGAATTTACTAGAGCTCAGCACCATTTATGCATTTCACAAGTATTTACTGAGCACCTATTATGTGTCAGGTGCCATTTACATGAGTTGGGGCTCTCTTCATAAACAAAGCAGACAAAGCTCCATGCTTCATGGAATTTACATTTTATCAGGGGCAGATATAATACAGTGAACAGGAAATGTTAAGGGATGATTGAAGGTGACAGTTGCTGAGGGAAGACAAAGAAAGTACTAAAGATGCAGATAGTTTGTTTTCCACTTGCAAATAGAAAAACGACAGAGATTGCATAGGAGGGCAGATAAAGAATAAGTTAGTAGTCCTTTCCCAAGATACTCACTCAAACTCAGCAGGCTCCTGGAATTGATGAAATGGTCCATAAATACTTGACCTACCACTTGAGTTTTCTCAGAGAGATCATCAACCAGGTTTTCAGTCTTATTCACGATGAAGTTCACTTTTTTCCCTATTGTTTGTAAGTCATGTTTATCTAACACCTTCTTTTCCTTCAAGTCCTCCAAGAAGGTACCAAACATGGTGCTGGCAATCATCTTTATCTCGTTAACTGGATCTTGTGGTGATCTCTTCTCTGAGAGAACAACAGGATTTTAGGAATTGACAGGACGTTGGATCTCTGATTTAGGCCCACGGTTCTCAAATTTAACAAGGGAGAGAGTATCCGGGAGCTTGGTAAGCCAAGCTTCCTGCACCCCATTCCCAGAAATCTGATTGATAGGTCAGGGTGGAGCGCATGAGTCTTTATTTCTACCAATGTCTTAGGTGATATCAAAGTTAACTGTTCTGAGGACCACATGCAGAGTAGCACCAGTCTTCCCCAAACCTATGTTTTTTTACTGATGGAGAAAATGAGCCTCTCAGAAGGAAAGCAACTTCATTAAGGAGCTTAGTGCTGGCTGCCTCATTTCAGCTTGGTATCACCCGTGATTGCTTTGCTTCCTGTCGCTTTGATCAATACCTCTTTTAAAAACACACTGTAGTTAATATGTGTATAAGTAAAGCATGGAAGTATTACCACCTATGGAAAAAGGCCCGTTTGTTTCCCTGGCCAGCGCTGGCAGGGCGGGTCTGTGTTCTGAGATTGAGAGCACACATTGCGCTGGCTTGCTCACTGCTGGAAACGAAAGGTCCCACAGAGAGCAGAAATATGGAGGAAGCGAAATACACTCTCTTCAACTGGATAGCCCTCCACCCGGATGAGAACGCTTAAGAAATGGTTAGAAAGCTCAGTCAGTATGAGTTCAAAGAAAAGACTAAAATCACAGGAATGTTCTGAGAATGTAGGTCCAGATTTTTTACACTTCTTTTTTTTTCCCCCCCAAAAGCTGGAGCTTTTCAGCTAAAATGCTTTGTCTGCTAACACACTTGCTTATCGTGCCCCAAGCTCCCACCCCTCACATTCCCAGAGTAAAACAGTCCCGTCTCATGAGAGCCCCCTCCGGGTTCCGTCTCCTGTCCTGCACTCCTTCCTCCGGAGCTGTAACTCCCCCAAAACACAGACATAAACGACAGAAAACCGGACACTCACCAGCCATTGCTGCTCTGTGTCTCTGGGCAGGAACAGTGAAAATGAAAGCAGCCTTCTCCCTTTGCTCTCAGTGGACTGGTGTGCTGGTGTTGCCTAAATGGGAAACTACAGCTTTTCAAATTTTCTTGTCCGTGCAGAGATAGAATTTGACTCTTCTTCTAATATGTATCTCACTTCCTTTGGAAAACAGGAAGCAAACCTGTCTTTTCTCTTTTTCTCACACAGTTTCTATGTTCTGTTTTGCAGTCTATTTTGAAGTCAAATGGACCCTCCGGGCCACCCCGTAGCCACTAAATGGTAGAGAGGCCTCACCACGGACACCCACTCAGCCCCTGGAGCGAGGTGTGAATTTGCAAGGCTTAAGGGGAGCAGGAAACTGACTGGAGCCCGACAAACAGTGCTAATCCTGACACTGTTTTTAAAAACCCAGGTATGTGATCTCTTCTCTTCTCTCTTTCCTGATCTGTGTACTTGTCAGTCCTGGGAAAATGTGTGTATTTCAGTTTATTGACTCTTTTACTTAAGATTAGTTTTTTAAACAATATAGATGTTTGCTATCAAAATTAAATAATGAAATTTTTATGAAACGGAGTAATATCATTGGCCGCCTTCTTTTTTTTTTTTTTTTAAAGATTTTATTTATTTATTTGACACAGAAAGAGAGAGATCACAAGCAGGCAGAGAGGCAGGCAGAGAGAAAGGGGGAAGCAGGCTCCCCGCTGAGCAGAGAGCCTGACACGGGGCTCGATCCCAGGACCCTGGGATCATGACCTGAGCCGAAGGCAGAGGCTTTAACCCACCGAGCCACCCAGGCGCCCTGATCATTGGCCTTCTTTAATCTCACACCACAAACTAACCACTATTATACGCTTAACTTACATCAGTGAGAATTTTTGTCCTGTGCTTTTAAAAAGCACTCAGTATAGTACTGATGCTATTGATGGCCCCTGTCAGAAGTCTCTTTGTATCCTTTGGTCTGGCTATAAACTCAACTCTGACTTGGTTTTGCCATCGTGATACAGTAAATGGACACTGTGAAGCTCTTTGCCAGGTCAGCAGACATGTAATCCATTTCTCCCTCTTGGACACGTGACAGCCCACGTGAACAAGCCTGGGCTGGCTTGCTAGAGGATCACAGACATCACATGGAGAAGCCTACCCTGTGTACAGATGATCTCAGACACATGGATAACCCCAGAGACAGGAAGAACCACAGGGTTGATTGATTACCTTGTGAACAATAGTAAAGGCTCATTGTTTTAAGTCACTGTGTTTTGGGGCAGTTTCTCACCAATAGAGAAACACATGCTTACCGATAACTTTTTTCCCATATCATCAACGATTTGGTTTTTATAATTTCCCAATATATGACAGACATATTTAAGAATCAACACCTTAGGAACTATTTCATTTTTTTGATGACCATATAGTATTAACAATGTTGATAGATTATAAGTTTTAAATGTTTATCAAAGTAATGTATGCAGTAGGCATCTAATTCAGTTGTACAGAAAAGTGTGTAATAAAACCCATATTCTCCAGTACAACTCTCCCATCTTCAGTCTCACATTTTACATATAGTTTCCCTAAATTATTCATTTTTATTTTCTTGTGCTAATTTTCAGATCTCTCCATAACATGCCTATTTTGTCCCTCTGTTTTTTGATAACACCAAGTACAAACAATGCTCTTGACTACCT
Source organism: Potos flavus (assembly GCA_028534135.1). NCBI lineage: Eukaryota > Metazoa > Chordata > Mammalia > Carnivora > Procyonidae > Potos > Potos flavus. The sequence goes on from CM052884.1 coordinate 1,994,572, forward strand.
CTTACAAAAAACAAGATGTAGTTCACTTACACTGCCCTACTCCCCATGCTGCCTAATATTTGGTGATATAATGATTTTCAATTCTTTTCTTGATTTACTTTTAAATATTAAATAATATATTTAAAATCTGCAAAATACACAAATAAGGAAATAATCCTGAAAGCAGCAAAAGAAAAAAAAAAAACACACCTTAACCTACAAGGGAAGACAAATAAGGTTGACAGCATGTTTCTCCACAGAAACTTGGCAGGCCAGAAGAAAGTGGCATGATGTATTCAATGTACTGAATGGGAAAATAGGCAGCCAAGAATACTCAGTCAGCAAGGCTATCATTCAGAATAGTGGGAGAGATAAAGAGTTTCTCAGACAACCAAAAACTAAAGGAGTTCATGACCAGTTAAACAGCCTTGCAAGAGATATTAAAGGGAACTCTTTTGAGTGGAAAAGACCAAAAGCAACAAAGACTAAAAAGAATAAGATAAAATCTCCAGAAACACCTAATTTATAGGTAATACAATGGCACTAAATTCGTATCTATCAGTAATCACTCTGAGTGGGGTTACCTGGGTGGTTCAGTAGGCTAAGTATCTGACTCTTGGTTTTGACTCAAGTCATGATCACAGGGTTGTGGGATCGAGCCCTTTGTTAGTCTCTGTGATCAGTGCGAGTCTGCTTGAGATTCTTCCTCTCCCTCTACCCCTCCTCAAATAAATAATTAAATCATAAACAAATAATCACTCTGAATGTAAATGGAGTAAATGCTCCAATTGAAAGACATAGGGTATCCAAATGGATAAAAGAAAGAAAGAAGGAAGGAAGGAAGGAAGGAAGGAAGGAAGGAAGGAAAGAAAGAGAAAGAAAGAAAGAAAGAAAGAAAGAAAGAAAGAAAGAAAGAAAGAAAGAAAGAAAGAAAAAGACCCATCTCTATGCTACCTATAAGAGACCATTTTAGACCTAAAATCACCTGCAGATTAAAAGTGAGGGGGATGGAGAACCATCTACCATGGTAATGGATGTCAAAAGAAAGTTAAAGTAGCCATATATATAACAAACTAGATTTTAAACAAAAGACTCTAATAAGAGCTGAAGAAGGGCACTATATCATCATTAAGGAGTCTATCCAACAAGAAAATCTGACAGTTGTAATATATAAATCAATTAATAGCAAACATAAAGGAATCAAACATTATCAAACTACTCATTGATAATGATATAATAATAGTAGGGGACTTTTAACACCCCCACTTACAGCATTAGACTGATCATCTAAGCAGAAAATCAACAAGAAAATGACACATTGGACCATGTATTTCCTGTAAATGACCACAACAATGAATGACACACTGGAGCATGTGGACTTAACTGATGTATACAGAACATTTCCTCTTAAAGCAGCAGAATAACCATTCTTTTCAAGTGCACATGGAACATTCTCCAGAACAGATCACATACTACATCACAAATTAGGCCTCAACAAGTACAAAAAGATTGAGATCATACTGTGCATACTTTCAGAGCATAATGCTATGAAACTTGAAGTCAACCACAAGAAAAATTTTTGAAAGATCTCAAATACATGGAGGTTAAAGAACACATTATGAAAGAACGAATGCATTAACCAGTAAACTAAAGAAGAAATAAAATATATATATTTGTGGAAGCAAATGAAAATGAAGACGTAACAGTCCAAAACCTTGGGAATGCAGGAAAGGCAGTCATAAGAGAGAAGTGTATAGCAATGCAAGCCTTCCTCAGGAAACAAGAAAAGTCTCAAATAAACAACCTAACCTTATACCTAAAAGACCTGGGAAAAAAACAGCAAATAAAGCCTAACACCAAAGGAAGAAGAGGAATAATTAACATCAAAGGCGAAATAAATGATACAGAAACAACAACAGAAACATAGAACAGATCAACAAAACTAAGAGTTTATCCTTTGATAGAATTAACAAAATTGATAACTCCCTAGCCAGACTTATCAAAAAGAAAAGAGAAAGGACCCAAATAAATAAAATCACAAATGAAAGAGGAGATATCACAACCAATACCACAGAAATATGAACAATTATAAAAGAATATTCTGCAAATTTATATGTCAACAATTTGGGCAATCTCGAAGAAATGGATACATTCCTAGAAACATACAAACTACCAAAACTGAATCAGGGAGAAATAGAAAATTTGAGCATACCCATAAGCAGCAAAGAAATTGAATCAGTAATCAAAAATCTCCCAAAAAAACAAAAGTCCAGGGCCAGATGGCTTCTCAGGGGAATTCTACCAGACATTTAAAGAAGAATTAATATCTGTTCTTCTGAAACTGTTCCAAAACATAGAAACAGAAGGAAAACTTCCAAATTCATTCTACAAGGCCAGAATTACCTTGATTCCAAAACCAGACAAAGACCCCACTAAAAAGGAGAATTACCAAAATCCCTGATAAACATAGATGCAAAAATTCTCAACAAGATACTAGCAAACCGTATCCAACATAACATTAAAAGCATTATTCACCATGATCAAGTGTGATATATTTCTGAGCTGCAGGGGTAGTTAAATATTCACAAATCAATCAATGTGATACACCATATTAATGAAAGAAAAGATGAGAACCATATGATCCTATCAATAGATGCAGAAAAGGCATTTGACAAAATACAGCATCCATTCTTGATAAAAACCCTCAACAAAGTAAGGTTAGAAAGAACATACCTTAATATTATAAAGGCCATATATGAAAAACCCACACATAAAATCATCCTCAATGGGGAAAAGCTGAGATATTTTCCTCTATGGTCAGGAGCAAGACAGGGATGTCCACTCTCATAACTTTTATTTAACATGTTTCTGAAAGCCCTAGTGTCAGAAATCAGACAACAAAAAGAAATGAAAGGCACCCAAATCAGCAAGGAAGAAGTCAAACTTTCATTCTTCACAGACAACTCAATACTCTGTAAAAAACATGGAATTACTAGAACTGACACATGAATTCAGCAAAGTTGCAGGATATAAGATCAACATACAGAAATCTGTTCATTTCTATACACCAATAACGGAGCAGCAGAAAGAGAAATCACGAATCAATCCCATTTAAAATTGCACCAAAAACTGTGAGATACCTCGGAATAAACCTAATCAAAGAGGTAATGGATCTGTACTCTGAAAACTACGGAACACTTAGGAACTATATTGAGGAGGACCATGAAATGGAAAGGCACTCCATGTCACGGATTGGAAGAACAAATACTGTTAAACTGTCTATACTACCCAAAGCAATCTACACATAATGCAATCCCTATCAAAATACCACCAGCATTTTTCACAGAACTAGAACAAATAATCCTATAATTTGTATGGAATCACAACAGATCCTAAATAGCCAGAGCAATTTTGAAAAGGAAAAGCAGAGCTGGAGGCATCACAATTCCGGGCCTCAAGCTGTATTACAAAGCTGTAGTCATCAGGACAGTAAGATACTGGCAGAAAAACAGACATAGAGTTCAATGAAATAGAATAGAAAAGCCAGAAGTGGACCCAAAACTGTATGGTCAACTAATCTTTGACAAAGCAGGAAAAAAATATCCAATGGAAAAAAGACAGTCTCTTCAACAAATGGTGTTGGGCACACTGGACAGGAACAAGCAAAAAAATGAAACTGGATCATTCAACACCCCAAAACCAAATCATCCAGTTAAGAAATGGGCAGAAGAGATGAATAGACACTTCCCAAAGAAGACCTACAGATGGCCAACAGACACATGAAAAGATGCTGAACATCACTCATCATCAGGGAAATACAAATCAAAACCAAGATGAGATACCACCTCACACCAGTCAGATTGGCTAAAATTAACAAGTCAGGAAATGAGGGGTGGTGGTGAGGTTGCAGAGAAAGGGGAACCTTCTTACACTGTTGGTGGGAGTGCAAACTGGTGCAGCCACTCTGGAAAATAGTACAGAGCTTCCTCAAAAAGTTAAAAATTGACCTATGCTATGACTCAGCATTTTCAGTACTAGGTATTTACCCAAAAGACACAAAAATACTCATTCGAAGGGACATATGCACCCTGGTGTTTATAGCAGCATTATCAACAATAGCTAATTTATGGAAAGAGCCCAAATATCCATCGACCGATGAATGGATAAAGAAGATGTGGTGTATACATACAATGGAATATCACTCAACCATCAAAAAGAATGAAATCTTGCCATTTGCAATGATGTGGATGGAGCCAGGGAGTTTTATGCTAAGTGAAATAAGTGAGAGAAAGACAAATACCATATGATCTCACTCATATGTGAAATTTAAGAAACAAAACAGAGGAACATAGGGGAAGGAAAGAAAAAAGAAAGAAGGAAGCAAACCATAAGAAACTCTTAACTATAGAGAACAAATTGAGGGTCGATGGAGGGAGGTTGGGTGAGGGATGGGCTACATGTGTGATGGGTATTAAGGAGGGTACTTGTGATGAACACTGGGTGTTATCTGTAAGTGATGAATCACTAAATTCTACTCCTGAAACCAGTATTATACTGTATGTTAACTAAGTAGAATTTAAATAAAAATTTTGAGCAAAATGCTCTATCAGTTGGCATATGGATAGACAAACAGAGGCCCAAAAAAGAATACACAGGATGAAAATGAACAACATAGACTATGTCATGTTGCAGAGGTAAAATAAAAAAATATTCAAGAAATCAATTTGCAGAAAAATACACAATCTTACATATATCCTTGTTCTACCTCAAGTCTACACAAGAGTATATGCCACATGGAGTAAAGACCTCAATGTGAAAACCGAAACTTTTAAGTTCTCTGAGGAGGAAAAAAATAGAGGACAGTGTCTTTATGAGATTTGAGTATTGGGAAATTTCCAAGATTCAGAAAGTACAGTGCATAAAGAAAAAAATTATAAAGTTACACAATAGAATTTAAGAACACTATATACAATGCTAAACCTTCACTGCAGTGATGGTATCACAAGGGGATGTGCGTGTCCAGACTCATCAATATGTATACATTAAACAAGTGCAGTGTTTTGCATATAAATTATACATCAACAAAGCTTAAAAAATGAAAATAAAAGTGAATTCAAAGATGATAAAAGAAAAAGAAGGTGCAGAAACCAGGGGAAGGTTTTTTTATTTATTCGTTTTTTTAAGATTTTATTTATTTTAGCGAGAGAGAGAAAGAACATGAGCAGGAAGGGCAGAGGTGAGAGACTCTCAGGCAGACTGTGCTGAGTGTGGAGCCCAACACAGGACTTGATCTCATGAACCTGAGATCATGACCTGAGCTGAAACCAAGAGTCAGACACTTAACCAACTGCACCACCCAGACACCCCAAGGGAAGCCCTTTTAAAATGCACAAAATCAATAAAAGATTCGTTTCTTCAGTAAACCTACAAATAGTGAATAATGACTGTATGTAAGGCATTGGCACCAAGCAGAAAACAAAGTTCCTGTCCTCGTGGTGCTTGTAATTTACTGGGAAGAGAGAGATGTAGAGACTGTATTTATATTTATATTATATATAGAAAAGAATTTATCAGTAGAATAAGACCCGATGAAAGAGAGGGAGCTGGCCATGAGAAATGTGAAGGAAGAACATTCCAGACAAGGGGAAAAGCAAGGAGAAAATGGCCTGAGACAGAACTATGCTTGGTGTGTTTGAGGAGGAGCAAGAAGGTTCGTGTGGCTGGAACCCATGGGCAGAGAGGAGTGGGGGAAGGAAAGGACATGAGATCAAGGAATTGCCCAAGGTCCAGACCACAGAAGGTGCCATGACTATAAAAGACCTTTCATTTTTGCTGTAAGACAGAAAACTACCTGAGGATTTTGAGCAGATGAATAAATTATTAGAGTCACATTTTATCAAGCTCACTTTGGCTGTGGAGTTGAGAGGACAATGAGAAGGATGGGGCCAAGGAAAACCCACAAAGAAGACTCAGAAAGCTACTGCAGAAATTCAGAGTTGATGGTAGTCTGGATCTGGATGAAAGATGGAAGGGCAGAAAGCAATCTTCATGTTGGAAGGTAGAGCCAATAGGATTATCTCTCAACAATGAGAGAAAGGATGTAAGAATTAAGTGTTCTACTCTGGAAAACTGAAAGAATAACATGGAAAACCCTCTAACAGGTGGTAGGTTTAGGGGGACCGAGATATCTACCAGGTACTCAAGTAGATGCCCATTTGATACGTGTGACATTCAGGGGACCAGGTATAGGCTGGAGGATAAAATTGCGTGCTGCCTTCCTCTATATCAACAGTATTGAAACCCAAGTTCCTGGATTGCACTGCTGAATAAGTGAGGGCACACCGAGAAGAGGCCTTGAGCTACAAATTAACTGGCGAAGTCCACTAAGAGGAGCAGTCAGTGAAGTAACGGGAGAACCAAGCCACGGTTGTGATTTGGAGGGCAAATGAATGAAGGGTTTCTGGAAGATGTAAATAGCACTATGAAGTACTTCTAATTGGTCAAAACAGTGATTGAGGATTAAACATTTAAATTGGCAATGTGGAAGACACTGCTTACATCAACAAGAATTGTTTTTGATACAAGGATAGAGACAAGAAAGTGACTGGAACTGATTGAGAAAGAATAAAGGGAGTGTGGGGAGCTTTGAGGAGTTATGGGGAAGAGAGGTTATGTGTGTGTGTGTGTGTGTGTGTGTGTGTTTAATGGGCTCATTATAACGTGTTTTATGGCTATAGCAATGACATCATTCATGGGGAAAATGATGTAGGACAGCAGTGGGGCTATTACTGAACAATGTCCTTAGGTCGGCGAGTGTGAAGGAGTCAAGTGGGAACGGATGCCTTAGCCTTAGAACTGTAGGAGAGAAGAGCAAGCATGTGCGACCAGGTAATAATAAGGTGCTAGATCTTGAGGCTAGAAATACTCCCTCTGAATGGACAATTACTGGAGGGATCAGCCCCCAAAAGATGGAAATACAGTCCCAACCTAGTACTTGTCCAGAAATAATACACATAGCCATGATAATATAAATGCTTTTCATCGTTTAACATTTAGAGTTATTGTATGAACAAAGCACAGAACATGGTTGTGGATGCAGAAGTAAAAGAAAATCTTAGGACGTTAGACAATGGAAAATAAAGATATAGGTTAAAAATAATAGTTTAATTCTAGGTGAAGGAAATTGTATGGGCACAACTATTATCAACTTGTATACAGAGAATTACATAGGGAGAATTAAGCTACTGAGCAACATTTACAAGAAGAAACGAGGGTTAAATTACTTATTTATTTTTCATTTCAAGTTTTTATTTAAATTCTAGTTAGTTAACCTAAGTGGTAAAGTTGGTTTCAGGAGTAGAGTTTAGTGATTCATCCCTTACACACAACACGCAGTGCTCCTCACAATGAGTGCCTTCCTTAATGCCCATCCCCCACTAGCCCATCCCCTTCCATCACCTCCCTCCATCAACACTAGTTAGTTCCCTACAGTTAAGCATCTCTTATGGTTTGCTTCCCTCTGTCTTTTCTCCCATTCCCCTGTCTTCATCTGTTTGTTTCTTAAATTCCACGTATGAGTGAAATCATACGGTATTTATCTTTCTCTGACTGACTTAGTTCATTTAGCATAATAAATTCTAGTTCCATCCATGTTATTGCTAATAATATTTCATTACTTTTTATGGCTGAAAACATTCCATTGTACATATATATATCACATCTTTATCCATTCATCAGTCAACATTTGGGCTCTTTCCATAGTTCGGCTATTGTTGATAACACTACTATAAACATCGGGGTGCGTACCCCTTAGAGTCTGTATTTCTGTATCCTTTGGGTAAATACTTAATAGTGCAATTTCTGGCTTGTAGAGTAGTTTTTTTTGTTTTTTCAGAGAGAGAGAGAGAGAGAAAGTGTGCAGTGGGGGGCATCGAGGGGCAGAGGGACAGAGAATCCTAGGCAGGCTCCACACTCAGGGCAGAGCCCGATACGGGGCCTGATCTGATGACCCTGAGATCATGACATCAGCCAGAATGAAGAGTCAGACCCTAAACTGACTGAACCACCCAGGTGTCCCCTATTTTTACCTTTTTGAGAACCCTTTATACTGCTTACCAGAGTGGCTGCACCACTTTGCTCTCCCATGAAAAGTGTAAGAGTTGGATTATTATTTTTTTGGGGGGGCGAGTTAAGTTTGGTAATTTCTTTACAGATTTTAGATACTAACCCGTTATCAGGTATGTCATTGCAAATATCTTCACCCATTCCATAGGCTGCCATTCCATTTTGGTTTTGTTGATAGTTTCCTTCACTGGGCAGAAGCTTTTTATCTTGATGGAGTCCCAATAGTTCGTTTTGCTTTTGTTTCCCTTGATAGAGCTTTATATCATGTCTTGATTTGTATTTAGACAGTCTCCATCCCTTTAACACAAAATTGTTTTTGTAGCTCTTCTTACTATTTTACTTTCTAAACAAGGTGTATAAATAAACTATCAAGTTCAAGAAAATTTCCTCTTAGGTTTTCTTTGTTATTCTGTTGGGTTTACAGATTAATTTGGGTAGGAAATTGAAATCTTTACATTTGTCTTCTAATCAATGGTGATATCCTTCACAGTAGTTAAATCTTTTTTTCATGTCACTCGGTATTTTTTTTTTTAAAGATTTTATTTGTTTATTTGACAGAGAAAGAGATCACAAGTAGGCAGAGAGGCAGGCAGAGAGAGGGGGGGAGCAGGCTCCCTACTGAGCAGAGAGCCCGATGCAGGGCTAGATCCCAGGACCCCGAGATCATGACCTGAGCCAAAGGCAGAGGCTTAACCCCCTGAGCCACCCAGGTGCCCCTCACTTGGTGATTTTTTAAAAATATTTTTCCATACCTACCTTGCAAGTATTTGTTTATAATTACCTTCAAATGTCTTATGATGTAAATTGCTATTGCAAGAAGAAGCTTTAAAAAGCAAACACTTCCTATCATCTTTTAAATACAAGAATGCTATTTAATTTTGTATATCGATCTGAATTCTTACAAACCCAGGGAATATATTATTCATTTGAAGATATTTTTAGTGAATAAAATCATATTTTTCAAGAACAATGATGATTTTATTTCTTGTGTTCCATACTTTTTGCTTTTGGATTTATTGGCTTGGAACTCTAGTGCAAAAATGAATAGAAATATTTTTTACTTGTATCTAATTTAAAGGTGATACTCAAATATTTCTGCATAAGGAGGCTATAGATTTTCACACATTGTTTTTCCTTGTACTTCTATTTTGTTAGTTGGCTTCTTATTAAATTTATGCATTAGATTAAGGAATTGATTTTCTTCTTGTTTTCCTAAGATTTTAATTATTTTTTATCGTAAATGAATTCTCCGTATTATTGAATGCCTTTATAAACTTAAAATTATTGCACCTACTTTTTAATCTTTTTTTTTGAGGAAAACTGTCCTAAGTATGTCTCTTATTAAACTGTAACCACATTCTTAGAGTAAATAGTAGTATCATCAAATACTAACTAATAAATATTAATATTATTTCAGATATGGCTAGATTTGCTTTGCTAACATGTTTTTTTAGGATCTTTACATGAGTGTTCGTGAGAAATCAGCCGATATTTTTCTAACTTTTCCTCTTCTTAATTTCGTTTCAGTTTTGTATAAGCCCTGTAAAAGAATTTAATAAGCATACTTCTCTTTTTTTATGTGGAAGTGCTTATTGAAAGTAGAGTTTATCAGTTTCTTAGAAGTTTTGTAAGACGTCTTTACAACCATTTGGGTCTGCTAATCTTTTTTGCAGACAGATATGACAAAGAAAAATTAATATGTTTAATGTTTATGGATCCATTCAGCTTTTTATTTTATCATGTATTAAGTTTATTAATTTACCTTTTCTAGAAAATTTTCCATATATATCCTCTGTGTTATGTATGATATTCTCTAATTTTTTTTTCTGTATTTATGTCTATCTGTCTTCATCATACCTTTTTATCTCGAATATTGCCTTTGTGCTAATTTTTTTTTTCCGCATCCAGTCTTGGCTGAATATCTGTGATTTCATTAGTTCTTTTAAAGGGCCAGTGTTCGCTTCAATGACCTGTGCAGTCCTTTGTTTCATTACGATTTCATTCATGTGTTCTTTTCAATCTGTATGATTTGCTTACTTCTATTTATATATTGGTTTAGTATTTTTCTGACATAAGTTGAAAGCTTAGTTCATATGGTTTTCTTCCTGTTTTTTGTATGTGCATATATGTACATATAGTTTCATGTTTGGAGTGTGTGTATTTCAGTTCTTTGCTATGTGCAGATGTGAGGCAGTCTTTCTGTTATTGGGTTTCTGATATTACCACTCAGTAGTCAAAGAATGAGGCATCTATGATACATATTTTTGAATCTTTATGATGTGACTTATGTGTTTACATGAGCAGGCCCAATCCAGAAATAAAACCAGCGTGAATCTTTGTAGTGTTAGTTAACCCTTGCAATTCAAAATTCAGCTAACCCTACAGTTCAGAATCCCTACAATTTTAATCCCTCCTTGCTTTGGAGAAACAATACAGCACAATGGTTAATAACTCAGATTCCAGAGTAAGTCCAGAACATTCACTTGCTAACTGCGTGACCTTGGACAGGTCATTTAAGCTCTAAATTATCTGTAAACGGGGATGCTGATAGTAATTACAAGGCTGTTGTGAGGCTTAAATTAGTTACTTATACACAAAAATCCCTTTCAATAATCGAAATCTTTACAGTAATCCTGACATACAATTAATTTATATAAATTTTAACTATTATGTTTATATTTGACACCTAGAGCATCCTTTTATTTTTTTAATTTAGTTCAGCTATGTACTAAAATGTCTATCCAGCATTCTCTGTTGACATAGCAGAAGGGGTATATCTCCTTACATAGTAGTTCCAGTGGCCGTGTAGCCAAATTTCCTCTACCAACATTCATCCTTCCAGAAGAATGGACGTTACTCCTTCCACTGCTGACACTCCCTTGCACTTCGCTGTGATGTATCTAATTGTATTTGTATGTCTGTACAAATATACTGAGTTTATGCCATCTTAGACCAAAGCCCAACTTATTTCAGATGACAGCCAAGGGCTTGCTAAAGAATAAAATTTTCCTGAAATGTAGAAAGTGCAGAAGTCTGGGGAAAAAAAATACTTAACAAGAAAAACATAGAGCAGGAAGAAAGATACATGTGATTAATTTGCTGAACTCATAGTTTACTGAAGGAAAAAAAAAAAAAAAACTCCACCTATAATGTTGGTGAAGTAATAAATTAGAAAACTTCTGGATCATTCCATAGGTCCAGGGTCTGATGAGCATATAAATGAGTTGCTGACCAATTTCTAGTTCTTGTCTCTGGATAGGTACTGCCTCCCGTCACCCTGTTGCTGAGGGCAAGTCACGGCCAGTTATATTCCCCCAGGAAATGCACACACTCTGAGTCATAAAGCTGGAAAATCCAGCCCTTGTCTTCCACTTCATTTCCATTCAGCCACCATCTTAACTGAAATCCTATTCTCTGCTAGAGGATATAAAAGACACAATTCATTTGTTTTCACTTTTATTGAAATACAAAAGGTCACATTAGAATGCCGTGCTAGCCAAGGTGCTTTCTGAAATTGGTCAAGAAGGGCTGGACTGCCCGCGGTGGCCTGAAGGAGGGAAAAAGAGCAGAACATCAAGATAGCAGTCCCAGGAAGACCTCAGTCCGGCCCTTCTCATGGTTCCATTCCCATCCTCTTCCGGGTGCTTTTTGCCACTTCCTTTGGCTTCTATTTGTGACTCTTGTAGTCTACTCACCCAAAATTACTCCAGGTGATCTTTGCAAAATCTCAGTTACTAGATTATGTCTTTTCTGTCTGCAAGAGCACTTGAAAGGTTCTCTCCGTCTCACTCGGGGTAAAACACTTAAAACCTTTATCTCATGGCCACCAAGGTGCATGTGAACAGGCTTCCCACCACTTTTCTGAATATGTCTCTGCCATTTTTTCCCCAATCTCATTCTCCTCCAGGCTACTGCCTCTTGGCACTTCTGTAGACAAGTGAAGCACGTTTCTGCCTCAGGGTGTTTGTACTTGCTGTTCCCTGAGGTGGGACACTTTTCCCCCCACAGGTACCACAAGGTTCACCACCACCCCCTACAGTCTGTCCATTCATTGTTCTGACTTTACCATTTTATCACTTGAAGGAAATTTTGCCTGAATAATCTATCTGTAGCATGACGGCACCCACCCTCCGGGTCTCTTTAGCCTCTTCATTTCTCTTAGCTCTTTTCCCTCTCAACACAGGATCTGTTTCCTTGTGTAGTTAGAGTCTGTCTCCCCTCGCTCGAGCATGGGCTTTCTCAGAGCAAGGACTCCACTTATTTTGTTGCCTGGTATATTGTAAGCATCTGGATCAGAACCTGGAACATAGTGTGTGCTTGATATATACTAGTCCCACACATAATTCAACCCCTAAACGCAGTTCTCTTGGACTAATTAGGCCTTACAAGCTGTTATACTGAAATATCTGGGCAACTGCACCGTGACTGTGTCAGAAACCAGGGGTAGGAGATGGCATGGGCACATACTGAAACTACTGAGATCAACCTCATGATAAAATAGAATTTAATGATGTTTCTGAGAGGGAGACTCATAGTGCTTATAATGTAGAGTGATATAAAGCTGCTGTGAGTCAGTAAAATAACTTAGGGTCTAACTTTGATGTACCCATTCTAAAATATTTTGACTAAAAATAATAGCAATAATACTACTACACGTGAACTTGGGTGCTCAAAGGGTTTGTGAGCAGCATGTGCAGGTGTGAGAGCACACTCTGAACGTGAGACCCACTCCTTGGGAGTGGTGCAGAACCGGAGTCTGCCTCCATACAGGGCAGCTTGTATACTGTCTGACAATGGTAGCTCAGAGTAGCGATGTGATGCGTATGCACTCAGAGGACCAGAGTCCTGCCTTCTCCCTGCTCCTCTGTTTCCTGTGTTCTCAGGATCCGAGGCAATGTGTGGTAACTCGGCATGTGGGAGGGTTGGGCAAGGGAGGGAATGAGAGAGATGAAGGTAAGTCATAATGGAAACATGAGGACATTTCCAATTTAATAATTGCTACGCTGTGTCCCGCATAGTTCATTACTTCCTGACTTGGTTTCACTCAACTCACCAATGGCTCGATTGTGGAGGTGGAGGTAGGACCCTGATGCGCAGAAGTAGAGAAAAAAACAGCAACTAACTGCCAGACTACATCAACAAGGAGCACTAATGGGGCCACCTAAGCTGTCAGCTGCCATTTGGTCATTGGACCTCACCACCAATATTACTCTCCCATTTACTTCACCTGCCAACAACTCTTGGCACTTACCATTTTCAGTTGCCAGGGAAGAGATAGAAAGGTCTTGTCAGAGAACTTCGTTCAATGGTGGGCATCTGCGCTTTGACATTTGGGTTTTCAAATGATCGTTGTACCTAAAAACAAAAAGAGGGGCTAGATGACGCCTCTTACGAATTCTCAGAAAAGATTTTCCACCGTGAGCCAGAAAATTCTGGGAATTCAGGGTGCTCCTAGGGGTGATGGGGCCAGCCCCATGGACACTCAGACTCTTTGCTAGTGCTGCCCTACCTCTTAAAAGTGACACCCCATGTCAGAAGATGCTCTTTATCTCAAACAATTTATGCCTAATCCAAGCCCTTTCAAACTCTATTTCCTGTTTTCTGTTTCTGATCTGACAATCAATTTTCCCTTGGGGTCGTTTCATGAGAACTGGATCTTGAGAATTCTCTACTTTCTACATCCACCAGGGTTAACTCCTCAATTCAGTGAGAATCAAATCCTAGGATTTTGTTCTCAAGTCCAGAACACTGAGTAACTTTCACATCCCCACCGCCAAGCTGACTTGAGGTCTTTTGCCATGGGCTGATCAATGAGATCCTACTTAACCTAGATCGATTATTTCTAGTCTTTTCCTGGAAATGCCCTTCCAAGTGCAATGTCTAAATCCTACTCATCCAAAGGACTTAACTTGCTAAGTTCCTATTCAGAGACCCCAACTCATGTCATGCTGCCGTCTTCTCCAATTTACTAGTGGTATAGCCTTCTTCTTCTGGAAGAGTACAATTGTTCTCTGTTTTTGAATGAAAACACAACCACAATTTTCCATGTTCTTACTAGCAATCCCTTGTTGCCTAAAAAGGGGGGGGGGCATCTATTTATTTATTCAAGCATTTATTCATTCAATGAATATTCATTCCTATGTGCCTGAATGTTGAGGCGTTTAGCAAATTCCTGCCTTCGTAAATTCACATTTGAGTGAGTAAATGCAGGTAAAAAACGGAACCCATAAATACATATACTAAGGGCTTGGAGGGGAGAGCCACAGAGGAAATAAACAGGGAAAGGGAGCGACTAAGGAGTGTCCAGAGCTGGGGGAGCAGCATCAGGTCTCCTTCCTGGAGCACTCCATTCACAGACTGTCTTCTCCCATCTTCTCTTTCCCGTGTCCTCAGTCTTTTTTTTTTTTTTTTTTTTAAGATTTTATTTATTTATTTGAGAGAGAATGAGAGAGAGCACAAGAGGGGGGAGGGTCAAAGGGAGAAGCAGACTCCCTGATGAGCAGGG
>CM052884.1:2009679-2067045 GCA_028534135.1 Potos flavus
CCCTTTGTGGCGTGTCTCCAGGATACATTATCTATGAAGACAGGAGATGGTAAGCCTTGGGCTGTGGCCTTCACTCTTACTCTGTTTACAGTTTTTTCCTGAAGCATAGCTTGGTAGTTATCTTGGTGTGTTTAGGAGAAGCAGCTATAATCCTACATTAACTCCACTTTCCACAGGCAGGAAGCAAATAAATAAAAAGCTAGCAGAGGCTGTGCTAACAGGGCAGCCCATCAGAACTGCAGAAGATGGCACAGCAGTTCTGTCGTATTCTTAGGACTGACTGACCTTGAACTACGTGCCCTCTGTTCATCCGCTTGGCTTCCAGAAGAGGTCTGAGAGATCATTGGAATTACCCCAGTTTACAGAAGAAAGGCTAGAAGCTCAGAAGGATTCAAGCCTGTCACCATGTTTACACAGGTGGCCATTTACAGACCATTTACCGTGCTGTCTTTGACAATATCATAAACAAGATGGGTGAACAGACCCAAAGGAAGCTCTTGGAGGGGATGGATCTGTTTATGGCATGGCTTGTGATAGCTTCACGGATATGTACTTATCTCCAAACTCATCAAGTCCTAGAAGATGTCAATCATATTTCTATAAAGTGGTTTAAAAAGACTGAAAATAAAAATTTGCAATTTAGAAACACCCAAAGGTACGGCTTCTTCAGATGATTACGTAGAGGTCAAGAACTAAACGCTGCTCTACTGTCAGTAGGTCGAATACGCCCCAACGTAGCATTTTCTATTTTTCTTAAAGGGGCATCCATACTGGTCTGGGGCGTGTGGTGACGCCGTCCAGACAGCACGGGATGGGGAGTGTGGAGCAGAAGGCTTGCGTGATCATCTGAGAAAGGGCAGCCAGTCCCAGGATCCATAAAAACTCTCCTGAGACTGTTGAATGGATTTAGTAGAAAAATGAATCGATCATTTGTTTTAAAATGGTATATGGGAAAGGGGGTTCCTTGCATTCGGTTGTTTTAATGTTTAGAGTCCCTTTGACTCTAAAGCACAACCCTGAGAATGAAAGTACAATCTTAGAAAGTAAGGGGAAAAAAACAGAGTCTTCGTCTCCATAGAACAGATGAGACAAGATTTAAAGTATATCGGTGACACTTAAGATTTGCCTCAGATCACTGCTGCGCGGAGCCTATCTTGATTTTCTAGAACCGTTCAGAGGTGGCCTCAGGCCCACCAATCCCTGTGCGCACCGGAAAGACACATACGTGGGGTCGAGGAGCAGAAAGCAACGAAGTCCTTCTCCACGTGGACCCTGCGGACGGCGTCACTCTCCAGGAACAGAGGTTGATGTGGAAAGTCGCCGGCGGAGGCCGCTATCGAGTCACTGACCCACGCTTCCCCAAGATTTTCTGTGGAGACATCAGCTTTCTTTCTACACACTGTGCGCCTCTCAGGATGACTAGAGCAATTGTCCACAACTTTGTTTTTAAGTAGTTATTCCAAGCAGTTACACACACACAGCGTTCTGCCTTTCTCTAGGGTCCTTCAGCAACGTGCCAATTAACGCTGAGAACATCACAAAACTAGAAGGACCCGTTTACTAAGAAGAGAATAGAAGTTAAAGCCTTATTTGCCTAATTTCAGAGAGCACAGTTACATTTTTTTAGCTAAGTTATGTTTGTTTCCTTTTCCCCCCAAACATTGCCCCACAAAGCTAAAGGACAATTGGAAGTCAGGAGGGAAAAAGTGTTTTTTTGTCTGTTTTCTGACTGCCATCCCAAGTTCCCTCACCTTCCTATTCATTTCCCTTTCAATATGCCTGAGGAAAAAAAGGATGCTGCTAGTACATAATCTGCTCACTTTCAAAGGAAATTCTTCTGAAGCCAGAGATTGTCAAAATGACTGTAAAACATTAACAAGGAAAGCCCTCTTTAAGATCATTTTGTTCCAGAATTTGAATATTGGTGTTTAACTTCGATTTAGGAATTCTAGTGGTCTTCTTAAGTTGAACAGAAATTCGTCCGCTGATGGGACAAATGCTCCTGATACCAGCCCTCTAGGGCGAGTTTCCTGCTATTCAGTCTAGTTTATTTGCCCTGAATGGGGTCTAAGATCGTCTCTTCTAGAAACAAAGCACACATCACTATTCTCTGCAGACACCTTCAGGACCTCTGGGGTTTTCGTCTTAGAACTCACCACCTCTGCAGGCCTGGATGATGATGACCTTGGGCTTGTCCCTGAGGTTGAGGCAGTTGAGGTTGTTGAAGATCTGGAAGATGGTGTCATAAGGCAGCACATCCGGATTTTGCGGGCTGAACGCAGTCCCACAGATTCCGCTCAGGATGCCATGAGACATGAGCACCAGGAACATGCTGTCAGAGGACTTGTGCTCTGGGCGGGCGGCGAAGGCCTGCAGCTCTGACTCCATGTCCTGGAAAAAACCACAAGCTCTTACTTTGATAGGAGAAGCATTTCAGTTGGTCTCACGTCCTGCTTATCCCAAGCAGCAGCGGAAGAAACATCCGGAATGCTCCGCCGCTATGCCTTCAGGCACTGCTTGCTCCAGGATGGCTTTTCTTTCTATAATGGAGCAGCGGGTAGAACTTTCCACTCCTGATGGCAATATATAAACTGTCCTCCTCATATATTTTACGGTCACTTTTTGTCACATACTTTTTCCTTTCTGTCTCTGTCTTTCCCCTCATTACTTGATAAGAGTCTCGTGTCATAAAGGCATCCTACCAGTTCCCTTGTAAAACCGTTCCCACTGTGCTTAGAATGAAACCAAACCTCTGCTGTACAGATACTCCTCTCTCCCCCTGCCTCGTCTCCCCCACGTTCCAGCCAGCCTGGTCTCTCGGTACGGCTCCCGTGTGGCTTCCGTTCAGATTCGGGACACAGGTCACCCACAGCCATCCAGAGCTGTGCGGTTCCCCAGACTCAGGGCTCTGCTCCTGTATTCACTCCCCAAAGACCCCACCTAATGTCAGGTTTGCTGGGATCCCCACTCACCAGTTTGCTCTCACGTTTCCTTTTTCTTTTTCTCTTCACTTACTTTTTCTTTTCGCTCTTCCAGAGACGCACCAGATCTGTGACATTTTCTGTTTTGCTTACAGTACAATTATCCCACACCAAGCAAGCCCAGAGCACTGGAGCTGGGGGCTTCCTGTCTCATTCACAGACCTGTGCCCAATGCCGGGAAGAGCCCTGGGACACAGTTGGGACTTGGTACGCACATGGTGAGTACACTCCTACGAAATATACATCACACTAGGATTTTCTGGGGACTGTTGGGACTGAGTCCTAATCATCCCACTTTGGAACTAAGGATTGTCTAGATACACATGCCAGTCACTTTGTCCAGTTATGGAACTGAGGATATTTAGAGCTCAAAAAAGACATAGATTTTTCCGTTTCTTACTTTCATGTTTTAAACACACACACACACACACACACACACACACACACACACACACATAAGAATGTCAAAGTATTTGCCTAATATGCTAAAGCTAACATGTTCTTAGTAGGGTGTGTGTTGAATATATACTTAGGGGCAGGTGAGGGGCCCCTACCTTAGCAGTGAGTTTCTGTTTCACATCCACACTGTAGCCGAGGCCTTCCAGCAGATTCTTCATCCCTGCAATGTCAATTTCAGCCCCATTCCTGGGAGGAAGATGATCAAACTCTATATTGCATATGATGAGTGCCAGACGAGTACGATTGTTTCTCTCCTTTATTGGGTAGATCTGCAGGAAATGGATAGATAGGAGTTTGATTTACCTCAGTCTCCTTTGAAACCCTCACCTGCCAGTCACTGTTACTGTGCTAAGGGCTCCCTGAGCTGCCCTATCCCACGTCCGTACCTGAAGACCCTGCCCTCTTATCTTTGTAATGGATGAAGTTGGCAGTAGCAAGAAGTGCAAATTGGAAGCAAGTTATCTTTTAAGAGCCCACAGCAGGACCCAGTATATAGCTGGGATGGTTGCTCAAGAACCTTCGGGAGACTAGAATACTTCCTCCCTTCTCCCCCTCCTCTCTCTTCTCCACTTCGTCAAGTCTTTCTTCACATTCAAGATTCAGATCCATTTTTGTAGAAGCTGAGAGACACTTGCCACTGGCTCCGGCTAAAAATGAATACATCAGTGGTCCTTCTTACTTGGTAATATTATTATTTTGGAACTTTTTTTTTTTTCTTGAGAACACATCAACATTCAATGCTATTCAGACTTTAATTATATTTTAGAAAATGCTTTATGTCTAGGCTTTTCAACTAGAATGCGAACAACCATTACTCAGCCATACTCTTTTATAAATATTTTGCTTCTGTAACTCTAGCTAAAGTTGTCCTAAATCTCAAATAGATTCAAGAACAAATAAATGAACAAGATGAGAGATCTGTATTCTATCGTGGGGTTGAAAGAAAATTGGAGTCTGTATAGGGTCCACAGGACTTCCTCCTTGCTCAGAGCACCTATGAATAAGATCACCGCCGTCCCCACTCCCCAAGTCTGCCATCAGTGTTTTAGGAAATCGTGTAGTGAAAACAGTTGTTTCTCTTATTCTCGATGTCATGGACTGAGCACCGCACCTCTGCAGCCTTCTTTTTAGACAGTTTCACGAATTCTTCATGAGGACAAAGCTTGAGAGTATTTGGAAGTTCGTCTGCTTCAGGTGGCCCAGGTATGAGGTCGTCAAACTCTGCAGGATATATCACGGATCATAAATTAGGATATGTGCCTTTGGGACCCAATTTTCACTTAAGAATACTGACACAGAGAAGGGAAATCATGGGAAGATCTTTCAGGATATAGGGATTATAATTATGTCCAACCTCTAGTGTAAGGGGATGCATTTTGAGTAGGAAAGAACAGGAAGGTTGTTAGTAGAAGAAGCAGACCCACCCGAAAATGCAAGTGTAGGTTTCTGATAATTCTGAGGAAAACACCTTCATGATTTGGGGTCAGATTTAGCCTTTCCATATTCAGCAAAAGCAGTTTGATTTTTCCAATGGTTTTACTCTAGGGTCCTCACTTGTCCATGTGGACCTTCTGTTGTCTGTGAGGGAGAACATCTTGAGTTAAGATTTACGGGAGTGCTATCCCTTAGAAATGAAATTGAGCCACATGCGCAATTCAAAATTTTGTCATGTCCATGGTTGGAAACGAAAAAGAAACCGGTGAAATTAATTAATAGGAGTAATTAATTAATAGGATGCAAAATCGCATCCTCTCAACATGTGGTACTGGTCACAGCTCCAGCCCTGAGTCACCGGGGGTGGCTGGCAGCTGTCCTGTCGGAGAGGGTACAATCCCAAGGCCACTCCCCCCTCAGGTGGCACATACAGACACCCACACACGTGTGGGATGGAATCTCCAACTGTTGCACACTAGTGACCTTCGCGGAGGAGACAGGCTGTGGTGGCTCCTCCCCGAGCTGTGAGATCCGTGACTTAAAGGAGAAACGCTATCTAGTAAACCAGCCCCGCGCCCAGGGTCGACCAGATGGTTGTGTGTCAGGGATCCTAACGTGCTCTGGGTGTCCTGGCCCCCAAAGTGCGAACCAACCAGCACATTGTTTTCCGATGTGAGAAAATTCCTCCTCCCACATGGAGAAGTTTGTCTCTGACTCATCCTGACCTAATCCTTAGAGAAATGTAAGACTGTCAGACCCTGCTTGGCCTCACTTAACTGAGATTGTGCAAGAAGCTCGGAAAGTCCAGAGCCCGCCCTTGGAGAAATGAGGAAGAGGACTTCATAGACAGAACTGAGCAGTTTGCCAAGAGCTAATGTAACATGATGTAACATGTAACATGGAAGGAATAAACCTTTGTGTTCAGTGACACGAGCCAACCAAGAAGTCCTCTGATTTTTTTTTATTGAAATGACAAAAGCAATGTTGTCCTGTATAAAATTTTCAGTTTTTATATTTTACACTTTTTTTTCCTATTTCATTCGTTTGTTTCCATTTGTTTTTAAGTCACATTTTTGCGATAAATGTCTTTCTACACTGAATGCTAAAAACCCGACCTCTGGAGATGTAACAGATTCTAAGTCTTTAAGGAAAGCAGGCGTTCTGAACATTTCT
Source organism: Potos flavus (assembly GCA_028534135.1). Classification (NCBI taxonomy): domain Eukaryota; kingdom Metazoa; phylum Chordata; class Mammalia; order Carnivora; family Procyonidae; genus Potos; species Potos flavus. The sequence continues at coordinate 2,015,727 of CM052884.1, forward strand.
TAAATAGAGACACGTGCTCTCCCTTTGTATTCCAGAAGATTCCACCAAAGTGAGGTCGTCCAGGGCCCTGGGCTAGTCTCTGGTCAGAGGGTATGTTTTCTCAGCAAAAGTCTCCTCTGTTCCCAGGTTTGGTGAACATCCTAATTAATAAGCATCCGTTCCTAATGACCATCTTGTATCTGTGTACAGACACCGTGTTTGCAAATAAAATTGGGAATTAGATAGGATTTCGAGCTCACATTTAGTAGTAAAGTTAGCATGAAAATTAGTCCCTTTGTTACAACATAATAAATACTGTAGTGCAGCGTGCTGCCTGAAGGGGGTTCCATTCGCCTGGCGGCACCCAAAAAGAAATGAGAGAATTCGGAGTTCAGATAAAAATTTTAACATTTGTATTCTCTGTGACTTAATGAAATGCTCAAGAAACCCCTAGTAAACTGATACAAAAAGGAAGAGACTGGCCCAACGTAAGACAAAGCCATCTCCCTTGGCAGGTAGGCGTCCAAGTAGTTATTGCTCAGACTGACAGTGCTCGTTGCATCGTATGCACATATATGAGTTTGTTAATGAAATCAATCAGAATGATATCTGTGTCCAGAAGGCCTGGCCAAGGTCTCTCCGTCTGCGAGTAGCCCAGCTCGCCCAACCCCCTGGCCTGCGGGTGCCTGCCTCTGGCTCTGCCGAGGCCTGAACTTGCTTCAGTTTGATGCTCGTGGTGATTCCTGGGGCTTCAAATGATTTCGAAGCTCCTATGACTTCAGTTTCCATTCTCATTTGCTGAGTGATCTCTGAGTTTTTTATCAAAATTGTTTCCATTCCATCTCTGATTTAAGAGGAAGTAATAAACCTGCCTAAGGGCTAGCTCATACATTAATGAGAACACAGCCGAGGTCATCACACTGGAGACCGGTCCGACCAGCATGTGTGTCCTGGTGGACAGAGCCTCCCTTCTCCATGAGGGACTCGTTGAAAAAGCATATCTGCTATAGTGAGATTGCTTCAGTTTCTACTGCCTTTTGTGTATTATTGCTTCTTATTATCGTTATTATTATTGATCTACTCTGAGATTTCGGGGCTGAGGTTTGAGCTTAACCTCTGTAGTAGATCGAGTCTGTCACTGGTGAACTTGGGCGTCAGGCTACTTAGGCTCCAGTAATATTTATAATTCAATCTAAGTCCGAAGTCTTAAAGAGTTTTAATAGATTGGACATTTTACAGGTGTTCTCCTGGTCATGTTTTTGTAACATACAGAAATGAGTAAGCACTAGAAGGGTCTAAATATTAGAAGCGAAGTAATACTTGTGAGAACTGATATTTCCTGCCCGTTCTTTATCTGTCGTGTTCATCCTGTGTTTATTCCATGCCTCGCATGTGGTCTGCGCTCTGCCGAGAGCTACTCTTCCCTCGTGAAGAAAACACTTGTGCTCCAGATAAAGAAACTTGGTGGATTACAGTCCTGTCTACTGAGATAGAAAGGGATTAGAAGCAGAACAGATCTGATGGGGGAATCAAGGGTTTAACTCTATGGATGATAGTTTTGTGAGGTCAGGGGAGTCTTTGGGTCAAGTGTTGAACGGGCAGCTAGAGCTGAGTGTATCTGGAGCTCAGAGGAGAATTCTGGCGGAGGGCTGTTGTCTTTGGAGTTGTTCGCTGTGCCTGCCGTGATGTCCCTGGCCTGTGAAGAAGTTACCAGAATTGTCACCACTTCACAGATGCAGAGACTGATGCCCAGGGACGTTAAGAAGCTGGAATGAAATCACAGAGTGTCTACAGTGGCAGAACCCGGGTTCACGTGCCGGCACCCTTTACTCCAGAGTCCACAATCAGCTCTTTGTATGAGCAACAGGAGCACAGGGACCTACCTTCCTAGCTAATGGGGAAGGGGGTCCCCTCCCACAAAAGGCAAGGTGGCCTCTCAGAGGACGATGACAAGTTTAGTAAAAATTATATGTTAGTAATGGAAAGATGGCAGGATTATGGAGGACCCTTGGAGGGACCTTGGAGTTAAGGAGAATCTGGAAAATTCGAGATACCCATCGTTAAGTGACTTCAGTTTACCTTTTACACTGGTGGAATATTTGTCCGTATTAATGAAAGTTTGGACAAGGGCTTGACCTGCCTCCTGCCGTTTCTGTCGCACAGAGTTCAGAAAGACCCGGGGCTTGTCTTCAGGTTTAGCATCATAAAATTTTTTCTTTTCTGCTTCCTCCAATTTCAGAACATCTTTTTCCAACAAGCCATGCAAAACACCAGTAATGAGTTCTTTGCCCACAGTTTCCAAAATCTTAAATGGGTTTTTGTCGTGTTTGTCTTCTGTCAGAAATACAAACACTCTTTGAACCATAGGCACAACTTAAAGAGTTTTGCCCTGTCTCTAGAAAGTTCCCCGTGATGGGAAATACCCCTGCAAAGGCCTTCTGACTATTTCTCCATCTGTCCCATAAAGTATGTTTTCTTTCATCATATCCATAGAGTTTTCTGGGCCCATCAAATTCACACTGGGCCGTGTTTAATGATTCATCCCCATTGAAGATTTTGGGGAGGAGCTTCTCATCTTTATTCTGTGACACTGGGCCTAATGCTAACTTCCTGGCCACCTACTGCTTTCATATTTCTCTTTCTCACGGTGATGATGATCCATTTGTAGTATATGCTCCAAGGAAAGGCCACACTATTGCCTAGAACAGTAAATTTTTTCCACTAGATGCTAGGATCTTTTCTTTCTTCTGTATTGAATTTCCTTGGTAAAAGCACAATGTCTTTTAATCCATATCTTTGTACCCACATCTCATTTCCACATCTTTGTGCTTAAAATACTTATATACATGTATATGCTTACTGAATGTATAAATTAATGAATAAATGAATGAATGCATCTAGAGTCCTAATATTTTAAGATCTTATCTCAATAAGAATTCTTAATTGAAAATCATCTGATGACTAATCTTTCAGTAAGGTAGATTCACTAGACACCAGGTTAACTTACTACTGTCGGGGATCATCTTAGCTGATATGGTTGTATGTAGTGTCATTTCTATCCCAAAATTTTTGACTAGCTTTAATTTGATGGTGGAAATCCTTAAATACCTGTTCTTTTATATTTCAAGTATTTTTATGAGATCAGTAAAAGCAGGAACCTTGTTTGTCTTATTCATTCCTCTCTAAACCGTCCTTAGAGTAAGATCTATAACACAGTTGACGTGTATCCAATATTTTTCTCATGGCCTAGCCTACTGGCAATTTTGATGATATTATTCAGTGAAAGAGTATTTTAACAAACATTTATTGCGTGCACATTGAGCCAACTACGGTGATGGAATCTTACCTACAAATAAACCAGGTGTGTCTAATTTCCTCATAAAGTTTAAAGTCCAGTACAGGAAAAGGATAGATTTAATTCTTTAATGACAAGAAAAATATAGTAAGAGTTACAGCTGAAGAACCATAGGCCACTGTAAGAACCAGGATTCTGAAATTTAGTAGCAGCAAGCGAAGTGGAGAGCAGGTTCTGGATTTGAGAGAGAAATCAGTAAGCTTGGCCACTGCTTGAATGTTGGAAGTGAGGGAGAAGAAAACCCAAGATATTTCAGGTTTCTGGTTTGAATGACTGGATGATAGTGGTACCATTAACCGGGACAGGATAAACCTAGAGGAGGAGCGAGGGAGGGGAAGGACGACCGGCTCAGCTCCCTGAGGGAACCGTGAGTGCCTACGTTCAGTAGGCACTAGAATGGTCAAGTGTAGTCAGGTTTGGGACACATGTAGATTTGTGCATATGAACATGGTAGAAAGCTACAGGAATGGCCTCTGCTAAAGCACAGAGATTAAGAAGAGAGAAAGGCATAGGATCAATCTATGGGAGTAACTCATCACCCTCTCACCCTGGGGTCATCCCATGAACTTAGAATTCATGTCAAGAAAAATGAGGATCAAAACATGTTCTTGCTTGGAAAATACCGTTACCTGGTGAAGGAGGAGTTGCTACTTGAGAGTCTGAGTTAAGCTGATTTCCAGATGACCCACCTGAGGAAAGATTCAGGACGTAAAAACGGTTGCATATCATCTCTGGAGGCTCTCACCTGACATGCTGGACCCTCCCTAGCGAACACACCTTCTGCAGGCCTGCGGCCTAGAACCACACCCGTCGCTGAGAAGCCAGAGCCTCCCGCCTGGCTGACTCAATGGCTCTGGCTGACTGAACTTTCCCCCTGGAGGCAGAATGAAGGAGTGTCTGCGAGTAACTCTCCGTTTCTGCTTTCTAAGATGAAGGGGAATCCAGACAGTATCTGAGGGAGAATCAAGAGGTCTCTTGATTCTCCTGTTTCAAGATGGCCCTTAGGGTGACCATGGCTGCCTGACAAGGGCGCGCCATGTTGAGGGTCTAACTCAGAGCTGGCCTGGACTTGGGAGAGGAAACGAAAAAGAACAGGCATGTGTCCATGGACACTCAGCTTTGCGAAGACGTATCACAGCAGAAAATGAGGATGAGGTGACCCTTGGCCAACCCTCAATCAGTGAAGTTTGTTTCCCAAGTGTCATTGAGCAGGAAGGCGATCAAGCCAGGATACCCATGCAAACCGTCTTCATCATCATCTGTGGGCTTCTGATTAGTACGCTACTCCTCCCGCCCACCAAGGCCACCATCTGGGGACGCATGGGCCGGGATCCCTGACCATTACCTCCGTAATCTACATCCATCCTACTAGTGGCAGAAGCCATACTCGGAGGAGGAAAACAGTGGGAAGCTGCAGTTATGGTGTTTGTTGCATAAAATCACCCAGACCTATACATAGATCCTCTTGGGTCCCTCTTATGATTGTCAATTTTAAGGACAAGAATTGAATTTAAATTTGTTGAAGGTCTTCTGAGGATCTCAGTATGACAGTCCCCACCTGAGCAGCTTATTCTAGAAACTTTCAGAATTGGCATAAGCTAACAAATGAGAAATGCTCCCCGATCTTCATTTTGTAATACTTATTGAAGATGGGATTTCCATAGACAAAATATAGTGCATTTCCCTGCTCTGAACGGAGGGGAGTCAAAGCGTCAAGCCCAAGGCTACACACGACAGTTTGTCCCATCCTTCCCATCTAGACTGCTGGAGCGCATTAACCGTCAGTGAATGCAAGATCATTCTCTGGAGGAGACCTGCTTATGGCAACAGGAAGTAGGTCTTCTTACGACCGAGAACTTTCTTTTAGGAAGATCTCTCCCCTTCAAGTGCCTCCAAATAGTCTATCTCATTGTCATAGTCTGTGGAACTACAACAGTTGGCCGACGAATGAGGGAGAGACGAAGCCACGACGACCCTGACCGGGGAGGCATCACGTGACGACTGGAGAGGTGGATTCCAGGCTGGGGTGACCCAGGGGGTTGGACAAGTGCCTCCAGGACTGTGCAGGGACAGGAACGGGGGCAGGATGAGCTCTCTGGCTCTTGTAAAAGTATTCTAGACCCTTACCATTATTCCCTGGTTGTCTTTAATTTGGGGGGATTTGTTAAATGAAAAAGTTACTGAAAGAAAAACAAGAAACTCATTATCCATCCGTGGATGTTTGCTACGTCACTTGGCCGGCATAGGCCTCGACCAATCCCCAGGAAAAAAGGCTTCTCATTTTCAAAGAACACCTGCTCTTTCTAAATGGCGTTGGCAAGTGCCAAAGAGACCAGGGGCTGGACTCCACTGGACCGCACCTGTGTTCACTGTGTGGAGGGACCGTGACCACAGAAGGGGCCGTTCAGATGTCTGCGCGTGGTCTCGGGCTCTTAGAAGGACTGGGGGTGCAGGGGCCGGGCCTCATAGAATGTTCCGCAGCCCAGAGCTACGCTAGTGGGCCTTCTTACTCAAAAGAGTATGTGAGAGGGTAACTAGAAGGAAGAGTCCACTTAAAATCCTTACTTTTCTGTAAGCACTGAATTTATTCAGAGTGTTCCACCATCCCTGAAATATATTTTGTTCCTCCTGGAGAGCCAGATTTTGAGAGATGTTAGAAAAAGTATCTGAGTCTTTACGTGAGATGACTACGTAAGTTCCCAGGGAGCCCTGGACTTTAACGAGAGAGAGTGAGAGAGAGAGACTGAGTCAGTGCTTTGCCCGGATGGCTGGACAGTATAGTAGGAAGCTTTTCAGATTGCCCTCACGAAGTCCCACAAAGCAGCCACCACATGCTCAGATCAGGAGAAGAGCTTCAATCAAAGGAAGGCTCCTGAGGTCAAAGGACCAGGAACAAAAAGGAAGAAGTAAGAGACTTGCGGTATAGCTACTGAGCCAGAAATGGGGCCCCGCGGCCAGGAACCGGAGAGTTGTCTGCAAATGAACCTGAGCGAGGAAGAAATCAAACACTGGGCACGAGGACACGGGCCCTCCCTCCGTGCCCTCGGTGTGAGGCACCGACCCTTACCTGAGAGCCCCAGCTTCTCTGCAAGGAAGGAATCCTCTGTACAAATAAAAGAAATAAAAATTTGGGACGCCTGTGGCCCTTTGCGAATGACAGAGTCGATCAGAGCTCGGGCCTTATCCATCACTGTAGCATTTTCACATCGCACTCTCTCCATCTCCTCCTGGTTGAGCACTTTTCTGTCTAAGAGCTCATCCAGCAAGCCGTTGAGGGTCCCGGTGTTCACTGAGCTGACAAACAGCCTCCGACTGTCCTTCAGGGTCTTGTCTGCGTGAAGCACAAGGATTCCGCAAGTCATGAAAATAGTCTCATTTCTCCTCAGGTCAGCACCAAGCAGTAGCCTGCTTTAGATTGGATTGGAAAGACGTCCCTCCCCCCGAGCCCTGAAGACCCCCGCGTCTCCCACTGCCCCCTCAGCACTGACCGTGGTCGCTCACTGAGCAGCCCGAGGACAGAGGTCCTCGCCTGCCATTCACGTCTGAAAACCCGGGGTCGTCCCCATATGCCCCACCTGTATCAACTCCACGTAAGGAAATAATGAAGTTGGGGCGCCTGGGGGGCTCAGTCGTTAGGCATCTGCCTTCAGCTCAGGTCATGATCCCAGGGTCCTGGGATCGAGCCCTGCATCGGGCTCCCTGCTCGGCGGAGAGCCCGCTTCTCCCTCTCCTACTCCCCCTGCTCGTGTTCCCTCTCTCACTGCCTTTCTCTCTCTGTTTAATAAATAGATAAAATCTTAAAAAAAGAAAAAAGGAAAAGAACATAAGTGATGTCCCATTTCCTTTCCCGGGCTACTTCTGCACCCTCTGTCACACTAGGGCCTTTGACATTCAGCTGGGACCACAGAGCAGCCCCAGGATGCCGGCGGAGCCCCCCAGTTCCCTCCTGGCCCTGGCCTTGCCTTTCTTCAGGCTGCAGGGAGTCTCCAGGCCCTCCGTTGGCCCTCCCGCCTATCCCCCCCCAACGGCCCCCCCCTCCGTTGTGCCCACTGGAACAGTCCCAGAACTAAAGACCAGCTGGGACCCTTTTTCCCCCCAGACACGCCCTTTCAGCCGGTCGGAAACTCACCAGCCATGGCTCTTCTCTCTCAGCCTCGACGTGCAGTCTGAAACTGAAAGCTTACCCACGTTCCCTTTGAGCAGGGCGTGTGCGCTCGTTGAGAAATACCCACAGCTCATGCACAGACATCCTGTTTTGTTTCCCGCCCCCCTCACCTCCATGAAAAATAGTCAGTTCCCCGAAACCCAGCCTGCATGGAGGAGAGTATCTTTGGGGAATTTCTTTCCTTGGCACTTGGGTAGGTCAGAGAAGGAGGGGAGCGGGGCTGGGAGAAAAAGTGAAAAGTGGGCAAGTGCACACGGAGTGTGACTCACACAGTGCTGCCTCTCCCGTTCCTTTGGAAGGAGGACGTGTGATCTGGGAGAGTCCCACCTCCTTTGGCAGCTTAGTCCATCCAGGCTGTTAGCACGAAATACCATGGACGGATGCTTCTAAAGGAGAGGGAGTGGTTTCTCAGGGCTCTGGAAGTCCGTGCTCAGGGGCCAGCCCGGCCGGCGGGGCTGTGTGTGCGCCACACTCGGGGTCGCAGGCTGCTGACTGCTCGCCCACCCCGTCCTCACCTTGAGCAAAAGGCAAAGGGTCTGTCTGGAGCCTCTCTCCTAAGGGCTCTGCCTCCACGACCTCATCAGCTTCCAGAGACCCCAGCTCCTCCTACCATCACCTTGGGCATCAGGATTGCGGCACACGGATTCTGGGGGGGAGCACAGACATTCAGTCTGAAGCACTCGGAGAAGCTGGACGCCTGCGTCCTGTGCCCCAACCTGCGGCTCGGGCGGCATTCCTGCAGAGCCCTGTCGCTTTTAGGAGTGGAAGCAGTTGGCACCAGAATCCACATTTCTTGTCCTATTGCCCTCCCATGGCAGGTGGCTCTGTTCTCAGGGACACCACAGAGACTCCAAGCCAGGCTCCGGACTCGGAATGGTGGATGGAGCCATTTAACCATCCATTCCTCCCATTGCCTGATTATCTCAAGAGAATAAGGACCCAGAGTTATAAAAATATGCTGTGTGGGTGTGTAGCTGTGTGCACATGTGTGAGATGTGTGAATTAAATATTCACAGCTGTAGCACTGTCCTTCTGAAATTCTTGTGTAATTAAAAACAAACTTGCCATTTGACGTGTGAGTCACTAGCTTGGCTCCCTGCGTTCCAGGCTAAGTGTTAGATTGCTATTAATTAGAATAAAATTCACTGCGTAGATTCTAATCGGAGCTTTTTCTCGGGGTGCTTTGATTTTACTTTGCTTCTTATCGCACGCACTTTGGGGTACAGGGAAGGTTTCAGGAATGGAAGCGGGAATGGCAGGTTCCTTGCCTCCCTGCCACTTTTTTTTTTTAAAGGACAGTTTTCCTTTCTCCTTTTTTTAAAGATTTTATTTATTTATTTGACAGAGACATAGTGAGAGAGGGAACACAAGCAGGGGCAGAGGGAGAGGGAGAAGCAGACTCTCCACTGAGCAGGGAGCCCAATGCAGGGCTTGATCCCAGGACCCTGGGATTGTGACCTGAGCTGAAGGCAGATGCTTAACGACTGAGCCCCCCAGGCGCCCCTTCCCTACCCCTTTTATATGTATTTATTTTTGAAACGCCTTGAAGATTTCGCATGAGGGTCTCTGCCCCAGCCGGTGCTGCACCCCATGGAGCGGAAGCCCGCTGGGACGGCAACCAGACCTGGGGGTGCGGAAATGCAAGCGTGGGTCCGTGAAGCCCAGCGGAGAGCCACTCCATAGCAAGGACCATGTGCGGTAGAACAAACACCTTACGACTCTACTTATATAAAGTTCTAGAGTAGGAAAACCTTACACACCGTGTTGGAAATCCCATCACTAACTGCCCAAGGAAGAGACAAGGGAAACTGAGCGTCTGGGGCAGGAGGGCACCTTCTGAGGGGACGGAAATGTTCTGCATCCTGACTGGGATGACATTATAGTTAGAACACATATTTGTTAATAATCACATGGTACCATTAAGAGAAATACATTCTGCTTTAGGTAAATTATGCCATGATCGCATTGAATTTTAAACACTAAAATCAGGGGTCATAAAGATAGCCTGCATTGGAACAGATTTTCTTCCCTTTTTTCTGGATGCACTCAAGCCACCACAAAGTGGTCAAAAGTGGTAAGAGAAAGAGTTTCCGTTAGTGACCGAAACAGACCCGCCCACAGCTAGATGGGGTGGTGGACAGAACCAAGATAAGTTATAGAGATGATTAGTGTATCAACTAAGTTACATACCTAGCTGATAGCCTTACATGGAAACACTCATCTTAAAATAAATTCGTGTTGCAGTCTGACTGTAAGCGGTGTTTAAATGGAACGTAATGATTGAGCAGTCCTCACGTCACAATGGCCTGGGGTAGCCCGTCTGTGCAACACTACCGTTTCTGATAGTAGCCCGTGTGGGAAGCTTGCACACAGAGGGTAGAGGAACCCTGGGCTTGTATCCTGGCCCTGCCATTTTCAACACTTAGAAAGTCACTTCCCGGGGCGTCTGGGTGGCTCAGTGGGTTAGGCCTCTGCCTTTGGCTCAGGTCATGATCTCGGGGTCCTGGGATCGAGCCCTACATCGGGCTCTCTGCTCAGCGGGGAGCCTGCTTCCCCCTCTCTCTCTGCCTGCCTCTCTGCCTACTTGTGATCTCTCTGTCAAATAAATAAATAAAATCTTTAAAAAAAAAAAAAGTCACTTCCCCTCCCAGTTTATCCATCACGTATTCTTTTTTATATTTTTAGAGCCGTTTGAATTGACAATTAATGCGTCTTAGTGAGAGCACTCACCAAATATAAAATATTATTTTTTTTTTTCGCCTACAGCCTCTCCTTTCCTGCATCCTATGATCATGGACATTGAGGCCCAGCAGCCCTGGGATTAACTTGCATTCTTTCGCTGTAGATCTTGGAAAGTTACTCACCGTCTTAAGCTTCCGTTTTCTTCCTGTACGGGGAGGGAGGGCTCACCATCATTCCTACTTTCCAGGATGAAATGGCATGAATACACATCAGGCCCCAGTGCTTCCCGTCTATCAGTAGTCCTGAGCTGTATCCCGGAAGGAAGAGCATGTCAAAATACACCTCTTCGTAAAATGCGTCCAATTTTTTTTAATCTCATGGCCTCAGCAACTGTGTAGAGTGGACAGGTTCCATAAGCACGGATTGCATTTTATGAATGAGAAGACCCAGGTAAGCAGTTGGTTTGGAGACTCCGCAAGCTCGGGCCACGGAGCTTGAGTGAGAAGACCGGTCCCCCCTTTCAGTCCCTGCTCAGGTGGCCGCGTGCGGCGCCCAGCCTACCACTCTGGGCAGTGGGAGGACCGCTCCCGCACTTGCTGCTGCGAAATGGAAGATAATTTGAGGAGCTGAAGCGTAAGCATCTAGAAGGACTAGAATGACAATAAATGAGAGCGCAGGTAAAAGTGCTGTGAGCCGTCAGGAGAGAGAGTCGGCTATATATGGCCTGGAGCAATTAGGGACACCCGCAGAGCCTGTCAGGACATTCCTGCAGCCACAGGGGAAAGGCGTGGGGATTGGTAATAGAGGACGGAGAAGATGACTAATGTGAGACATTTTTGTGTTCTAGGTACTGAAGTAGGTTCTTTTCCCCACTCAGAAATGCTGGAAAATTATTACTCATAGCACAATTTTAGAGATCAAAACACTAAGGCCCAAGGTGGACACGTCTCTTTCTCAATAGCAGAGTGCATGAGTACATGGTGTCATTGGATCGCTTTACTTTAAAGTCTCTTATCTATCATTGATCAATCAATCTATCATCTATCGTCTACAAAAAGTGGAGTGTGTAACCAGAACAACCCAGTGAGGAAAAGAATATAAACAAAATGCTGAGGCCAGAACCCAAGAAGGAGGGAAAAACAAAATTGCTTGAATCAAAGGGCATTTGTTTGGGATCCGGGGGAAGTGCGTTCTGAGAGGTAGATTAGGTCTAGAGTGTGATGATTTACAAACAGGCATCCTCACTGAGGAGTTTACAATGGAAATGAAGGTGACAGGCAATGGGGAGTCAATGTGGATTCTTGAGGAGAAGAGTCATAAGAACATGCCTCCTGAGTAGCTATTTGACATCGAGTGCTTAACAAAAATGAGGCCCTGGGATACGTACAGACACACCTTGTCTGGTTACACTTTGCAGATACTGTGTTGTGTTGTTTTGTTTTACAAATTGAGGGTTTGTGGTGACTCTGCATCAGGCAAGTCTGTGGGCACCATTTTCCCCACAGCATTTGCTCACTTTGTGTCTCTGTCACATTTTGGTAATTCTCACAATATTGGAAAGTTCTTCATTATTACTGTATTTGTTATGGCGATCGGAGTGATTTTTGAGATTGCTGTTATAATTGTTTCAGGATGCCTCAAAGCGTGCTCCTAGAAGGCCACAAACGTAATCAGTAACTGCTGTGTGTGTTCTGACTGCTCCAACCCCCAGCTCTCCCCCATCTCTCTCCCTCTCCCCCGACTTCCCCACTCGGCGAGACACAACAGTATTGAAATCAGCCCAGCGCATAACCCTCAGTGACCTCTGACAGCCTCAGTGACAGGAAGAGTCACTTCTGTCACTTTTCAACCAAAAGCTAGAGATGATTAAGCTCAGAGAGGAAGTTATGTCAAACGCCAAGATAGGCCGAAAGCTAGGCCTCTTGACCACACAGTTAGCCCAGTTGTGAACTGTTAAAAAGAAAAACATAGGCCCACCATGGTGTCATTTAGGACAAGTCAGCAACCTGGGCTTCACCCCAACCTAACTGCAGTTTCAGCCTTCCCCAGAAATGTTGTCTTACCTGGTCAGCCAAGAATTTTCTGCTTCAGTGATATGATCTGTCACATGAGCCCTCTTCATCCCCCTCTTCCCCCAACAAAGGAAGCTGAGGTCTCATCCACCTAGTAAGACCTCCTGGCCCTTCCTCCCGAAGGGCAGGTGACCTTGCCTTTTCTTTTGCTCATGACTTTCTTGCCCCACCTTCCTTCCTATAAACACCTTCCATTTTGTACATCTCCTCAGAGCTCCCCTCCACTTGCCAGATGGGATACTGCCTGCCTCATAAATTGCTTAATACACGTAATTAAGCCTTCAAATTCACTCCGTTGAACTTTTGTTCTTTAACAGATTTGGTGGCAGCGTTGTGATCCGAAGCAAACCTCTGTCAGCACGTGGGGACAAAGAGAAACACAGACATGGCGCCCTGCAAACAGGTTTGAGTTCACTGTCTTTTTTGCCATTTCCAAGGCCCGTTGGTGAGTTCTTATTGGTCTGTGCGCTGGTCTTTTTCTGTTCGAGCTCCAGATTTAATCAGCTTTGCCGCCCAGGGTGCACAGAGCCCTGGAGGGTAACAGGAGGCTCTTAGCAGAAGGCCAGCCCTTAGCTCTTGGTTCAGTCCACAGCCCCGTGGTGGAACCCCTTCTGCAGTTGTATTCGGCAGTCTCTTTGAACTGGGTTTCCTGGCTTAGTCCTGTCCCCAGGCCTAGTCTGTGTTCCCCATTTCCTGAAGCCTGCTGATTTAGTCCACACTGACAATTGCTCATGGTCACCAGAGGACTGGACTGGGTCAGAGGTAAGAACTCGCCTGGGTCTGGAACCGGACTGGGTTTGATTTCAGTTGGACTGGAGCCAGTGCAAGGCCTCTGGGATTGTTTTCAATAAAAGCCACTTGCTGCTAAAGGGAATGCTGGAAGCCAAAAATAAAGCCACAAGCACTGATGCGCACGGGTCAGCATTTAAAGGCTGGTACAGCACTCACCATCTCAAGAATCCTGTAGTAGGGTAAGTTGGTCATGGGACTGGTTAGACTGGAACTAGGTTACCTGCCAATCAAGAACATTATCAGCAATGAAGTACACTGTAAAGCATGTCCCCCGAGTCCCCAGCCCTGTAGCATGTCCCTTTTAGGTATTAGTTTGGCTCCGAGAAACCCAAAAGCCTAGTGAGAAGATACGCAAAGTTCTATATCCTTCCAGCACACCTGCTTATTTTATGTATAAGAACGACAGTCCCCAAAGTTGCCGCTATCTAGTAAGATGGAAAAATTTAATCAAAAGTAACCTGGAATTACAATGGCCCAATTGTGGGGAACATTCTCATTAAATAAGATCATGTAGGAAGTGCCCTTGAAAGCAAGCGAACAAACAATGGGATACTTATTTTAATTGGCACGAAGAAGGCTCCAAAAGGTTTCAAGATTACAAAATAGGTTCGTTGAAAGATTTATTGCAAAAGGCTACTGAAAATCTCAAGAGAGCAGAGGTACCTGAAACAAAAGACATTAAGACAATTTTACAACTCCCATCCTTTCAGGACCACAGATGTGGCTCCAGGAACAATTCAAAGCCCACTAATATTTTTTTTTACCAATTCCAAAACCTCCCTGTTTAATCTCACAAGGCTGCCAAGCACTGTAAAAACTCTGGCCTTTACTGGAACTGCCTCCTTCTAGGAGGGGCTTACGTTTTTTTCTCCTGTGCCTTTGAAATGTAAATTAATTAGAAAAAATAAAATTAAAAGTTTGCAGGCAATTAGCCCTTCCAACAAAAACAACAAAAAGAAATGTAAATGATCTATCTGGTCTCAGAGACCCTTATCAAGACCATCTGTTTAAAATGCAAACTTAAGCCTGTAATTCTTATCAAAAAAACAAAAGGGGGAAAGGTCTTTCGGAACTGGACACGTCAAGGACAAATGCTAATCCCCTGTCTTCTCCATAAATATCAGTAGAAAAAGCTTTCACCCTCCGGGCGGTTATCCTAACTTTTTCCATCTACTGGAAAAGCAAATTGAGATCCAGCTTTTATAAGGAGGGAGTTTTGTTCATGGCAGTGATTATAAAACAGAAGCTGTGAGGTCTCGGTTTTCATCCCTATGATCATGTGCTCCTATAAATATGTGTTGGAGATGTGTGGCGTTGGTAAACCAGATGGCATTGCCAACATTTTGTAAAAGGTCTCTCTTTCATGGTCTGTAAACAAGCAGGCACTTATATAAACCATTATGCATAAAAACTCTCAGAGATGTCACAGAAACTAACCCAAATGGTTTCCAAGGTCACGTGTCCTGGTGAGAGGGTTTGGGAATACAGGCGAGGTTCAGTGGGGTGAGGTTCCGGAGCCAACAGCCAAGAATTCTTGAGACATCTTTGGTGCCAAATTGTGGTTTAATAAAGCATGGGGTCAGGACCTGTGGGCAGAAAGAGCGGCTCCCCAGGATGTGAAGGGTGGCTGATTATATACTATGGGGCTGGGGGAGGGAGGGAAAGGAGTTTCAAAAGGATTTTCATATGTTAAAGGAGACTCACAGGATAGGTGAGGCCTTGCCATGGTCAAGTCAAGGTTGTTTACCCCTCTAGTAAGGCATTAACAGTAAGGTTTTTGGGAGCTTCCGGGAGGAACATTAAACTCTGCACACTTCATGTATCTGTCAATGGGCTGCAGGTTAAAGGACATTAAATTGTATGTACATTTCCTTCTGGAAGCTAAGTTATTGATAGAAAAGCTTTGTTTTTGTAGATTGCTGGGACACCTGTAAATGAGGGAGATTCATGAGATCTCCTCCTTCATGAATCCTTCTTATGAGGAAGACTCATTCATTCATGAGTCTTGCAGGATTGTGGTCTCTCTAAGTTAACTATTTGTTTTTCCTTTCCTTAGCTTTAGGGCAGGCAAGAGTGCCTGAGGAATGTCACCTAGATCCCACTGGGGGTGGGGGAAGGGTGTCAGCTTCGGCTTGGTCCTCAGCTTGCCTTCTTTTCCCTTATCACTGGGCTAACCTTCGGTAAACTAAAGTTAGTTTCAGTTTCTTGGTTTAGTTAAATTAGTCATGTCTTTAGAGTTATCAACATTGACTACAATGCAGCTAAACAAATTAAATTTTTTATTATAATTACCTGAATTTCCTAGTTACATTCATGTTACCTGCTGTAATTTACCAGCAAAAATAGGGGAACAGTGGCTGATTTTGTCTGATGTCTCGTGAAGTTTTCATGGGTAACCTAAACATACTTCTGGGAGCAAATGATTTAGATGTAAGTGAAATAAGAGTGTACCGATAAACATTTCAGTGACAATTACATTTTAGGATACGTGTACTTAAAAATAGCTTTCCAAAACTTTTGGTAACTCGAAAGTTTGGAGTCTTGCTAATTTAAATCAAAGATGGACATTTGTTGAGTATTTAGATCATTTCCAAATAAGATAAAATAATGAAACAGTAGTTACCACACTAAAGAGGAAAAGCATAGGACAAAATCTGAGTGCAGACGTGAAAGCTCTAAAGGGTTGGGGGGACAAGATTCTTTGAAAAGGTATTTTAATGTGTGGTCAAGCAGGCTAAGATTAAAATGAGTTTAAAAATGAACTTTAATATCAGAGGTAGGTTAGTGCAAAATTAGAATTTAGTTTTCTCTCTAAGTGAAAGGGAACAGAAGGCTGGCTGAAGACAAAGCAGAGGCTGACCCCCTGAAGCCTCCCCCCACCCCCACTCCTGGGTGGGATCTGTGTGACCTTCTTCCAGGAATCTCCCCACTATCTTAATGTTAATGTATTGCTAGAGGGGAGAACAACCTTACCTTGACAATGGCAATGCCTCCAGTATCTTGTAGGTCCTCTTTAGCATATGAAAGTTCTTTGGAAACCTCCCTTTTCCTTACTTCCCCCAACTCCTGAGTTTGTAATCAGCCACTCCTGAAGACCCCAGTGCAGCAGCTCTTTCTGCCCTTGGGTCCTGTCTCCGTGGTTTCATAAATTGCCATTTTGCACCAAGGATATCTCAAGAATTCTTCCTTGGCTGTGGGCTCTGGACCTCATCCACCAAACCTCACCTGTATTTCAAACTACATCATAAGAGGACAAAGTTTTCTTGGAGTATTGGTCTGCTTTTGATAAGAAATTGTAAAAGGCTTTTTTGTTTGCTTTCCTTTTACGTGATATGCCTTGAGAGCAAAATTTCTGGGTTTTGTCAAGATAATTTTAGGTGACTTCATGAGGTCTTTGATTCCTTAGGAAAGCTGAACACTGTTAAGAAAAGCTAAGGTTTTATGTTTTTGTTTGCTTTTTCAGCTTTTAACTTTCTGTGTTTGCAAAATCTTTAACCGTCACCGTGGTTAAGTTGATACTTTGTTGTTTCAGTGACCTGTGATCCTATTTGACCGAGTGTTGTTGGTTTTGTTTGTTTGCTTGTTTTTTGGTTTTTTACTTTTTGGTATTTTTGACAAACTTATCAAAATCGAATTCTAAGTGAAGTCTTTTTGACCTGGAAATAGCTTTGGGATTTTTTTCCAGAGTCCTTGGGACATTTCAAAGGATTTGTTCAACTAGCCTGGCTTATTAGATACATTAAAATACATGGAAAGTATTGACAAGTAAGAACTGATACTAGGTCCTCCTTATGTTGTATTTGCACAGGTCTGTAAGTGTTCCAGAAGTTCTGTAAAATACCTACAAATCTGCTATGTCCTGGTATAACGTTATCACTTGTACTCTATTTTCTTACCTTCTGAATTGCCCTCGTCAGAATTGAGGCTCACAGTAAAAGGATTGAACCTGAGTATTAAGGGATGTCCCCGCTGACTCTCATGTAGAGTTTATAAAGATTGTGGCACAGGTGCATGATGTCCGTGCTTCTTCTGCAAAAAGCGACCCCTCAGAGTCAGACTTGGGCCATCCTGATGTTCTTGTGGCATGACAACAGTCTGCTCCTGGGGCAGAGAAGTTAAGATGGATAGACAATGCCTGTAAATTAGACAGACAGGGCTCTGGAAAACCCAGAATGGCCCCTTGATTCTCCCTGGCTTTCTGGCAAATCTCATTTTGGGGGGGGCTGGGAGGCTGGCAATCCTTCACCTTAAGTGCATAGTGCATTTAAGACGACTCAAATTAGGAATTGGTGAAGAGACCTCTATAAAATTGCAAAAACTGACAATCAGCGATGTTTGACCTGTTAGGTCTATCATTTTGGAAAAACTACTTTTGTTCCCAGAGACTTCAGACTTTCTCCCTCGGGACCCCTTTAACACCTCCAACTAGACTTCGTCTGCCTGCCACTCAGTATGAGTTATCGATATGTTCCTAGTGCGTGTGTGTTTCCTGGATAGACTGGAGCTTTCCCCTGCTGTGAGGCTGATGTGCTTATGTGGCAGAGAAACTGTTAGAAAATGTGTTTCCCACTTGGGGTTTGCTCTTCATGATCTCCTTTGATCGCAACACCCACTTCCCTGGGCAGATCATATGAATGTAATGAAAACCCTGTCAGCTGGTTAGGATTACCACCATACCGATCACATCAATCATCAGACAAGGCTGAGAGAACTGATGGGATCCTCCAACTCAAAATTTCTAAACTTGCCCGAACTACTGGACTTCCCTGGTCTAAGGCATTGCCTCTGGTCGTGCGGACTGTTCATAGTAGAAACATAAACTCACTCCGCATGAGATGGGCACCTGCAGACCAGTGTCTAATGGTATACAACTTCCTGCTGATCCCTTGTTGTCTCTTGTGAGGATGACCAGCCCCTGTAAATCTCTAATGCCTTACACTCAAGCCTATCATCAACAGGTTCAAACTTCAGGAAGTTTTTCCAGATCCCAATTCATAGGACCCTGTTGGTCCCAGTTTAGAGCCTGGTGAACTGGGTATTCTGGATGACATGAGAGGAAGACAGCTCTCAAGCCCCATTAGGAGGGACCTTACCAAGTGCTCCTGACCAATGATGCTGCTAAAAACTACAGGATGCTGGAGACAAATTGAGGAATCAAATGAGGAAGGCTATTGGTCAACTCCCCTGATTTTGCATTGTCTGAGTTGGAGAAGGCCTACCAAGGAGGCTTTCATGATTCAGGATTCATTCCTTTCGTGGGTCCCTACTTCCCTGCCTGGGGATAGATGTACTTGAGGCTATGATCAGGAACTTCTAAATTTCTGCAATTTCAGAATCCACTGCTAAAGCAATAGCTGCCCATTAAAAATCCTTAGTCTCTCTCCCCAAAGTTCTTGAAAATAGGATATCCTTTAGATAAGCAAGGAGTTATCTGTGCTTGACCACTACCTTCTATACCCAGATTAACACTTCTGGGGAGGTTGAAATTCGCTTAGGTAAGATCACTGAGCAAGTCACTTGGCTTAAAAGAGTGACTCTTTCAATGGCTCTTTCTTTAATTGGTTTGGGTCCTAGGGACCACGGCTCTGAAGTGTCCTGCAAACATGGAGAAATTCCTTGCTCATAGTTATCATAAAACTCTCCTGGTACGTTGTATACTCTCAAAGGCCCTTAATGCATGTTCATGGCCACTAACTACCAAGCACATGATCTTCCTAAAACTGGAACATTGGAGGAGAAGCAACAAGAATGACTGACTTCTATGACCTGTGACTAACACAGAGATTAAGCAAAAATGGGATGACCTATGGATGTCACACAGAAGGAACAACAAACATTTCAGGAATTTCAGAGCAGTAGCTAAAAGTGGTGCTGATGCCTTAAATTTTTATCACATCTCTTAAGTAAACTGAGAGTCTGACCAAAAGAGGGGGAATTGTTACAAAGAGAACCACCAGCCTACAATGGCATTACTTAG
The DNA here is from genome assembly GCA_028534135.1 of Potos flavus. NCBI lineage: Eukaryota > Metazoa > Chordata > Mammalia > Carnivora > Procyonidae > Potos > Potos flavus. The sequence goes on from CM052884.1 coordinate 2,034,749, forward strand.
GACAAGTCACCAGACGAGTTTAATACCTAACTTGACTGCAGTTCCAGCCACCCCGAGAAATGTACTCTTAACATGTCAGTCAGGAATATTCTGATCAGCATCAGTGAGGTCATCTGTCACATGATCCCTCTCCATCCTCCAAAGAAAGTTGAGGTAATCCACCTAATAAGACTCCCTTCCCTTCTCCCTGAGGGAAGGTGACCTAACCTAGAACAATACTTTCTTTGCTTTTGCTGGGAACTTCTTTGCCCTGCCCTCCCTCCTTCAAACGTCCACTTAGCACAACTTCCTGCCACTACCCTCTACTTGCTAGCTGGGATGCTACACCATTCCTGGGTCTCCTAATAAAGCCAATTCGATCTTCAGATTCACTCAGCTGACTTTTTGTTCTTTAACAGAACACAAAGGAAAAGTTCTTGATAAAAATTAGAAGTGCTTCTCCAGTGAACACACAAGTGATAAAGTGAAACAGTGGAATGCCTGGGTAAATCAGTGGGTTAAGCTGCTACCTTGGACTCAGGTTGTGATGCCAGGGTCCTGGGATCGAGCCCCGAGTTGGGCTCCCTGCTCAGCATGGAGTCTGCTTCTCCCTCTCCCTCTGCCCCCTCCTCCCACTCATACATTCTCTCAAATAAATAAAATCTTAAAAAAAAGAAAGAAAGAAAGTGAAATAGCCTTATTGCTGATATGAGGAATGCTTTGGTGGTCTGGATGGAAGTTTATACCAGCCACAACATTCCTTTAAGGCAAAACCTAAGCTTCCGAAGAAAATGCTGAAGCTGGCAGAGGCTGGTTTGTGAAGTATAAGCCATCATTTTATCATAGAAGTGCAAGGTGCAGCCGTAAGTGCTAATGAAGAAGGTGCAGCAAGTTTTCCAGAAGTTCTAGGTGAGAGAATCAATGAAGATAGCTACACTAGACAAAGACATTCAATGTAGATGAAACAGCCTTCTGTTTTAAGGAGATGTCATCTAGGACTTTCATAGCCAGAGAGAAAGAAGTCAATGCCTGGCTTCAAAGCTTCAAAGGACAGGTTGACTCTTTGGTCAGGGCTCATGCAGCTGGCTACTTTCAGTTGAAGCCAATGCTCTTTTACCATTTTGAAAATCCTGGGGCCCTTAAGAACTATGCCAAACCTGGGACACCTGGATGGCTCACGTCATGATCTCAGGGTCCTGGGATAGAGCCCCTGTTCAGCAGGGAGCCTGCTTCTCCCTCTGCCTCTGCCCCTCCTCCAGCTTGTGCTCTCTCTCTCAAATAAATAATGAAATCTTTAAAAAAAAGGAAAAAGAACTATGCCAAACCTACTCTGCCTGTGCTCTAGAAATGGAACAACAAAGCCTGGATGACAGCACATCTGTTTACAACATGGTTTCCTGAATGTTTTAAGCCCAATGTTGAGACCTACTGCTCAGAATAAAATGGTTTCTTTAAAAGTATTACTAGTCATTAACGATGCCCCTGGTCACTCAAGAGCGCTGATGGAGAGGTACAACAAAAATGAATGTTTTCATACCTGCTAACACGATGTCCATCCTGCGGTCCATGGATCAAGGAGTCATTTCAACTTTGAGGTCTTACCATGTAAGAAATACATTTCGTAAGGCGGTAGCTGCCATAGATGGTGGTTCCTCTGATGGATCTGGGCGAAGTCAATTGAAAACCTCTGGGAAGGGATCACTATTCTATATGCCATTAAGAACATCTGTGCTTCGTGGGAAGAAGTGAAAACATCAACATTAACAAGAGTTTGGAAGAAGGTGATTCCAACCCTCAGGGATGACTGAGGGGTTCAGGACCTCAGAGGAGGAAGTCACTACAGACCGGGTAGAAACAGCAAGAGAAGTAGAATCCGAAGTGGAGCCTGACGACCAGGCTGATCTGGTGCAATCTCGTGATCAAACTTGAACAGATGCGGGGCTGCCTCTTACGGAGGAGCGAAGACCGTGGTTTCTTGAGATGGAATCTGTTGCTGCTGAAGGTGTGCTGAAGATTGTTGGAACATCAAAGGATTGGGAGTATGCCATAAACTTAGCTGATAGAGCAGCAGACGGTTTGAGAGGATGGACTCCAGTTTTGAGAGAAGTTCTGCTGTGGGTAAAATGCTATCGAACAGCCTCCTGTGCTGCAGAGTAACGTTCCTGACGGGAAGAGGCAGTTGCTGAGGCAGACTTGACTCTTATTCTGAGAAATCGCCACAACCACACCAAACATCGCCATCGGTCAATAACCATCAACATAGAGACAAGACCCTGTACCAGCAAGAAGATTACAAGCAGCTAAAGCTCAGATAATGCATTGCATTTTTAGCAATAAAGTGTTGCTAAATTTTGTAATTAAGGCAATGTACATTTTTGTTGTTTTGTTTTTTGTTTTTGTTTGCTATTGCAGACTTAGTAGACTACAGTATAGTGTAAACAAAACTTTTACAGAGCCGCATGTGGGTTAGAACAGAAAGCAAACATGAGCGACCCTCAGGCTCCCATCGTGAGCACGGATGTGTTTTCTTTGACCCTCACAGATTTGATTTCTTTTGGTGTTATTTATCAGAAGTTAAAATTTGTGAGATTTTAAATACAGTTTTGGATCACAGGCTTCCCTTGCCTGAATTTCCACAGCACAGTGATTACCTGGAACTGAGTCCATATGCTACATTCCCGGATTCAGATGCTCTCCCGGTTTGCCTGTCCCCACATAACCTGATTAATGTAGTTAATGTCTCTCACCAAGCCTGTAGGATGTTTACATTTATGGCCTCTGCCGGGGAGATTAAAGGCCAGACTTTGGACCGAGCCATTCTTAACAATCTCAACACTTTACCCCAGTGCCATGATTGACGGGATAATTATCCAACTCAAGTCTCAATTTCCCTTTATGGAAACTATCTGCCTTGGAGAAGTTGTTGGATTAAATTTAATGCATGAAAATCAATATCACCTATTGAACACCAGATGTCCAGTAATGTTAATTATAACCTTAATATAACTCCTTGAGTATCTATAATACTAGTAGAATATAAGAAGTGCCCTAAGAGAAAAGATCTCATAAGAGAGAAACAGTATATTTCCATAAGGAGTTCAGAAGATTGAACAATTACATCTATTTCAAGGGCAGAGGGAGGGTGACATGAATGTTTTGTTGAGTAAGGAAGAAAAGAAATTTAAGGCATCCATAAGACAGCACACGCCTCGCAAGCTGTATGGTGTGTGGAGCTGATTTGGACTGTGAATCTGAGAAAATCACCATCAGACACACGGTCCCACATGGCCTGAGCACCCCTTAGGCGCAGAGCCCAGCACGTGGCCAGCGTCCCACGTCAAGCTGCCATGCCTCCAGTTCTTTCTGCTTCGCTGTCTGGAGATGGTCACCGGAGATCTGAGGGCTGCTCAGCTGTGAGCACAGCCACCCAGAAACTTGGCTGCAGGTCTGGGCTCCCCACTGGAGGGAGACTTCAACCCATGGAGGCCGGTGGTCAGTTGGTAACTGTCTCCCAATTCCCCACCTTCTGCTAAGGTAGATTCTACATAATTCAAGAGGATCCTCCAGGAAGACTGAAAACTGGTTGCTCAGAATAGGAATGAGTTCATTACTGAGACTTGTTTGGGTGGTTTTCTCTCTTGCATCTCCCTTTGCCCACTACTGCTTCCTGGGAACCCCTTCCAAATAAGCTACATGCATGCAAAGCCCAGACTCCATCTCTGTTTTCAGGAGCATCTCAGTTGAGACAGTTGGGGTCCCCATCCCAGTTGTCATCGTCCTCATCCTCATCTTTGCTGAGCACTCACTGTGTGGAAGAACCAAGCTTCATTTCCTGCATATATCATCTTTGGTAGTATTAACGCTCCTTAGAGGTGAAAATTTGTCGCCAAGATTAATGGCATATGTAGTCATGCTACCTAATAACAAAGGTCGGTTTGAGTAGATATCCAGATTAGGTTAGCAACCAGAGTCCGCTCTAAGCAGAGCATGAGATTAACTTATCTGTAGCAGCTCGTGCATCTCTGCACAACATTCTTGCCTTGGCTTTTAAAGCCTGAAACTGAAACGTCTTACCAGACTTACTCCCCACTGCTGTCCACCATATGCATTCACTAACTCGGCAAACCATGCTGCTGAACCATCCCCGAAATCCTCGTTTTATCCTCCTAGTCACACTGTAAGCTTTTCATTCCTTGAGTTTTGTTTTGTCTTTGTCTGGGGGATCTCTACATCTTCCTCTGATTCTTCCGCCACCCCTTGCAGAGGTCATTCAATGGTAGGTAAACTGCACGTGGCAGGGAGACACAGGCTTGGTTACCATGGACAAGTTCCATGGAAGCTGAGATAGTATAGAGAGGATTACATAAAACACATGCAAAAATCACTTTAAAACCTAAGACACTCATTTCAGCTCCTTAAATGTCCTCACTAAGGTCCGCATATTGTCAGGCCTCCTGCTCCTTCCATTTTGGGATTTATTGAAGTTTGGGTACTGGTGACTTCAACTCTCTAGAAAACTATTTCCTGGAGATCGAAGGGAAGAAAGCAAAAAATTGTTCCTCCCATGGGCATTGTTAATGGTGCATCTGGGTCCCCTAAAGAAGTCATCTGCAGTATTCTAGTGATTTCTTCACCCATACATGTTTTCTCCCAGAGCAGATTATTTTCACTGCTTGCTACTCGCTGGAAAGGATGAAGAAAATGCTGGCGTAATCATCCTATTTTCTTTCTCTTCAGTTTCCTCTCCATTATTGTCTCTCTGCTGTCTCTCCCCTGCTGCCCTCCTCTCCCTCACACGCACACACGCATACATGCATGCACATGCACATACACACACATACACATGCACATGCATGCATACACACACTCATTCAAAACCCACTGCCTCACTTTCCCACAAATAGTCAAGGCTATATTCTGCTTTTTCTGAAAAGAATGCTAATTTAGCACAAAAGGTTTTGAGAACAGATATAACAAACTCATTGTCCAGCATTAAATATCGGAATAAACATTCACCTTCAAGTTGCACTATCACTCTCTAGCTAGATAAACGCAGCAAGAAGATAAGGTCCCCGGGGCACCTGGACAGCGCAGAAGGTGGATGGGCTGAGAAGGCTGTTGTGATAAGAGGAGACCAGGTATAGCAGGGTGAAGCATGGAGACAGGAAACAAGGGAAAAGTCGGAATGGAAGATTCAGCACAAGGATTAATGCACCCCGTGGGGGGCTGGCTGGTCACAAGGCTGCACAGAGGGATCTGTTAGTTGTGCTAAAGGCCAATAGATGGAAGTTGCTTTTCTGTTTTCAGTACATGTCTAACATGTATTTACCACAGATTGTTCCGGCGTCAACAGCGGTGGTTCTGAAATACTTGTGTAAGAGGGGCTTGTGGGCGGCCGTCCGCTTGAGAGCAAAAGGAATTGTTCTGAATTGTTTTTCTTAGATCTGATTGCTCAGGCAGACCTGGCTTGCCCTCACACCTGTGCTCTTGATCAGCGAGCCCACTGCCCCAGCATCCTCAAAGAGTGATTCCTTTACCAAAGCGTCTTTCTTCGAAGAAACTATCTGATTACCTAAGGAAATGGAACCCTGACCCTACTCTCCGGTGTCTCACAAATACACACTTTCCATCAGTAGACATAACCTCCTCGGGGAAGGGAAGCACTGAAAATCTTCACCTGCCGTAGGTGGTGTCCACCCAGAATAACAGTTTCCCAGCAGTGACGACCAACAAATTCCAGAAGGAAAAGAACCATAACATTAAGTTTCAGTTTAGCTTCATAAGAAACTCATCAAAAGTGCCCAAACCTGGGAAACCCAATAAATGGTTTCGCCTTAGTTCCTCGTCTTCCATCCTTTGCTACTTATCTTTGCTGGAAATTTAGTTTTTGGCATGAGATGACAACATTCTGGAAGACAGAACTTTGTTATTTGTTACTAGACACATGAGGAAATAGAGTGTCCTTGAGATTAGTGGCCATTTCTCTGCTCTGCCACCACTTTGCTGTCCCTCAGGCAGCAACAGCCACAGTTTGTCCCAACCTGCACATTTGGTCCTGAAAGACTGTATTTATCATCGGTACTTTCATGAACATTTTTTTGAGGAAGCTTTTTTCCTGGAGGTGGAGTATCTGTCTGTGGGTTTTGTCTGGTCCTCTCCCAGCGAGGAAGGTCTGTTCATTACCTTCGGTAATTATCATAGACCGGGCTCTGCCAAACTAGCAAAAAGGTGAGCGCATTACCACGAGTGATGCTCTTTAAGGCTGACTGAGGACTTGCTTACCCAGTAAAACAGAAGCCGGGAGCTAAAAGGAACAAAGCGGGCTGTTTGCATGTCTACTGGATTACAACGGAACCAAACAGAAAGCCAAGAGAAGGGAGCACAGTTTTCTCAATGAGAATGCAATTGTTCAGTGCCTTTGCTGTTACTGATGGAGTTGGGTTGGGGAGGGGAAGATGAGAAGCAAGTATCTGAACAGATTGAGAGATTTATTAAAAATCGATGATCACTGGAGACATCCATCAACTTTGCAGAAGCAGATTGTTTTTCTCCTACATTTACGTCTGCTTTCCCTGAAGTGGCTTCAGAGAGTGCAGAAAGCCCACCAGCTCGCCCATCTTCACTCTTGGAGGACCAACTCAGATACCAGAACCTGGAACTGGGCCATCAGGAGGTCCAGAGGTAAAGGTAGTAAGCCTCCGAGGACCACCGACAGGCTGCCACTATACCAATGGGCAATATTACACAAAATAAAAAGAGTTGATTAGAGAACAGAGTCCATGTGTGATGTAATGCATATGTAATTAGTTTATGCACACTTAATTTTATGTACATACTTGATTTGTGCTTTGACAACTCCAGCATCACTGTATATCCTGAAAAGCACATGAATAGAGAGACGGGTTATAAACGGGTGGGGGGGTGTAGGTAGAAAAAGAGTATACGTCTTCTTCTCCCATCAATGCATGAGTCCCAGAGCTCCAGGAAGAATGATGTCCCGCATTGCACCAGAGGATTCAGGATGAAGATGTCTAGACTGTTTGAATGAACTACAGTCGTTGAGCTGCTACCTCAGTGAATTGTCATCAGCCCTGGGAGCGAAGAGAAGGGACACAGAAGTGTAGAAATGAGGACATGCACTAAGGCCACACGTAGAGCAATGGGATCTGAGGCTAAGATGACAGGAGCCCTGTTCTCAGCTGACACGGTGAATGAAGATGAGAGATCCCAGTCCTAAGTTCCAGCGGCTTCTTGGGCCTCAGCTTGGGCCCCGCCCAATGTCTGCACGAGGTCAGGTCTCACACACGTGGGCAGGGATGGCACGCTGTCCCCATCACAGGGTCACTCGGGTCTCAGGCCTCATCCGTGACTCCAGCATCTTCGTCTCTCACTCTGTCCACCTCTTCCTGGTGAGTCAGTCCATCCTCTACTAAGTCATCCAGGCCAGGAGAGCATTTATGGTGCCCTTGCCTCCCCCTCTTAGGCAGGACCTTGTCTGTCAGAAGCGCAAAGAGACTTCGCGTACTGAACACAGCTCAGTTTCCCTCCCATTTCGCCAATTCTAACCTTTTTTTAACCCAACTTTCATCTCCACGGGGATCAATAGTCTTGAAGAATGATCTATGATCTTTGAATCTTGCAGGAAAGATGCAGAGGCGTCCTCTGCCCATAATTCCTTCTCATCTAGGCATCGCTCGCATATGCTCACGGAGTGAGCTGGGCGACGGCACGTCCTGCTTTTTCTGTTAGCCTCCTGAAAGTCAGAGGTCACCCTGCTCCCCCACACCCCCACCCAGGCTCTTGGATTCTGGAGGGCCTGATGGGCTGTTTCCTTTGTGGACAAAGGCTGCTGATACCCATCCTGTCCCCGTTCTCACCCGCGGGTGATTCCTAGCTGCAAATTCAAGGAGGACTAGGAAAAAAATAGCAGGATTCCTCTGGAGCTTCTTCTTGCTCTTTACTGTTGACCTCGGAGATGCTATAAAAGGCTCTTTGAGCTCCTTCCCTTCCTCCTCCCACTCTCCCTTCATCCCCAAGGTCACCTATATAAATCTTCACCAAGCCTGATGAGGACAGCGGCCCTTTCCCAAACTGAACATCACTCACCAGCCATGGCCCCTCACCCTTGCCGTGGGTGCGCGGCTAAAATGGCAAGCAAGGTGGCCCTACTTTTTTAGGTGGGGCGTGAGCCCAGATTGAGAAATAATGAGGCCACCTACGTGTCTGTTAATACTTATTATGTCCTAGGAAGTTTTAAATTATTCTCACTTCCCAAGATGTCTTCAGGTCACCGCAACTTACACTGTAGTAGACATTGTTCCCCTAAGACAGTTGCTTCACCATTGCTTGGAGAAGTGAGAACATAGAACAAGGAGAAGGCGCACACGGAGTTAACTATAGGCACTAAAGGATCTTCATGTCACTGAGGTTTAACTAGACCATCAACCAAAGGGTCTGGAATTGTCACCTAAATCCAGTACTAAGACTTTTTTTTTTTTAATTGTGGTAAAATACACTAATCATAAAATTTACCATGTTCGCCGTCTCTAGGTGTTCAGTTCAGTGGCATTAAGTTCAGGCATCCACATCTTTGTGCAAGCATCCCCACCCCAACTCTCGAACTCTTCTTATCCTGGAAAACTGACATTAGCTGCTGCTAAACACCAACTCCCCATTGCTGCTTCCACCAGCTCCTGGGGACCACCAGCTACTTCCTTTCCGTCTCTGCGAATCCGGCCCCACTAGCTAGCTCGTCTAAGTGGACTCATGCCGTATTTGTCCCCTTGCGACCTTTCACTCCTCTGACCCATGTTGTAGACTCTGCTTCCCTTTTAAGGTTGGGTAACAACGCGTGCACGTATGTACGTTTTGCGTCCCTGCGTATCCGTCTGCGGGCACTTGGGCTGCTTCTACCTTTTGCGACGGTGAATAATGCTGCCGTGAGCACGGGTGTGCAAATATCTCTTGAAAACTTTGCTTTCGTTTCCTGCGGCCGCACACTCAGAAGTGGAATTGCCAGATCAGAGGGTAGTTCTGTTTTTAATTTTTTGAGGAACTGAGCTGCCGTTTTCCATAGTGGCTGCACCATGTCGATTTCCACCAACAGCGCAGAGCACTTGCCGTTCTCCCACATCCTCACGAGCGCCTGCTGTTTCTGGGCTTCTGTTGCCTTCGATAGCCCCCGTCTTACCTGTGAGAGGTGGCCGAGGCATCTCGACCCCTTTCCCCTGTGCTCCACCCCAGCTCAGGGCCGCCTCCCACCGAGAAGGGACCTGTGTCCCTGAGAAGCAGCTTGGCTTCTAGGAATGAAAGTGGTTTTTTTCCTTTATCTAAGCCTCTTCCTCTTCAGGTGGCTCCGTGTTAAGGGACACGATATAGCAGAGACTGGGAGCGTGGATTCCAAAGCCAGAATGGTTGAATTAACGTTTTAACTGCTGATCACAGACAAGGAGCTTCCCTGTGACTCGGTTTCCCCATCTGCCAGATGGGTTTCATGGTAATTCCTATATTGTAGAGTTAGTGTGTTTAATGAGTGTCTTAAAAGGCATTGAAATAGTACCTAGCTTACAGGAAGCATTCGATGACTACTGTGTGTCCGCGTAACAACCCCTGTTCATCTCACCAGTTCATTCAACATAAATCCTTGACATAGAAATGAGGAACGATTCATGTGCCAGACGCTACTGTAGATGCTAGGGATAGAGCAGTAACCAAAACAGATGAAATTTCTGGCTGCAAATAGAATGTACATTATAATGGGAGAGACAAAATCCTCATTGATTGCACACAAAATGTTTTGTGTTAAGAGTACTCTACGTAAGGAGGGAAAATTGAACAGGGGTGGGGCGGGGTTGGGGGACTGGATTATATATTGAGGGGTCAGAGAAGGCTGCAAGGGGCAAGTCAGTGATCTTCATAACACATGTTTAATTATCTCAAAAATAAAGTCAGTGTGGCCAACTGCATCATCAATATATCTGTGGAAAACTGGTGTACGATCTAGATGCTAATACAGCTGGTTTCTAACCCTCAGTGGGTGTTTTAACAGTTAAAAGAAAACAATCTCAGAAGATTTGAGGAATCACATTTCTCACTAATTGCTTATATGTGGGATGTAATTTGATATGTACTTAGAATCTGAGCCGGGGGCCGCAGTTCAAGGGCCTGTGTGCGGAGGGGTATACTCACCTGAGTGAGGCTGGTTGGCGAAGGGGAGGTCTGTGCCCACCGAAGGAGGAGGCTTGTCCTCTCTGAAGAGTCTGGACTCCTTAGACCCAATTGATTTTACCCAGGAGAATGAAGATCCAGTTTACTCTTATCTTACACTTATGGGTATTTTACCTGTCATTAAAAAAAAAAAAAAATCCACCTGGCTTGCTGTTGTTTTAAAATACTATGTGGATGAAACAAAGCTTATCTGTGTTTCACATTTGACTCCTGGGTCACCTGTTTGTTTTTTGTGCTCTCGGTGAAGAATGGCATTTGCTTTCTTTGGGAATAGGATCCTCTGTCTCAGCAATGTGTAGCAGAAAATTGGGAACGTTTGATGTATGGTTTTCTTACAGTAGTTTTTTCTTTCCCTTCCCACTTCCTCCACTAAACTTGTTGGAGACTCTGTGTCCTCTTGTCGTAGGGAGTATCTGTGACAAAGCAGAATTCAGAAACGTCCAGGAAGACAGTGGGATCCAGAGAAGGAGAAAGAAAAGGTGCACGCATGCACACACACACGCACACATACACATGGAATGCCACTGTGGAGAATGGAGAAGAATAGTATCTTCATATTAGAAGAGTTTCTCTCTTGTGGCCTGGGAGAAGAGTCGGAGGTGTGTGAGTTGGCCCCATCCAGCCGGGACAGCAGATGTGGTGTCCTTACCACAGACAGTGGTCAAACCATCCTTATGAGGAAGTGAAAACCGTAGGTGCCGGGATGGCCAAAGTCAGGTGTGGTTCTCAGGTTTTTGGAAGCATAGTAGAGAGTTACTAGATGTGAGAGTCCATCCCTGGCTTTAAAAGTAGAAATGTCCATGACGATAATGTTTGAATGGAAAGAACGGAATTTTTGTTTCCTCATTTTTCTGGAGACCACGCGAGCAGGTGTAAATCTGCTCAGACTGCAGGAGAGGGTGGGGCTCCTGTAGATGGCTGCTACTGAAATTACCACCGTTTAGGTAGAGACTTGGATTCGGAATGTAATTTGGATTCATATAGAATGATCAGACAATAAATGAATGATGGAGTAAACAATAAGCAGCGTTTTACACAACAGATAATGACCCGAAAATTTAGATCTAGGCCCATGTCCGATTTCTGGGATTTGATTTGAGCTGAAAGTTCAGATCTGTGATCAAATTTGTGTGGGCACTGGGAATGGATGTGATACGGCAGGCAGAAGGTCCCTAGACCTACCTGCATCGTCCATAACTCTTGGAGACGCAGTGTTTCATCAGTCATTCCTCTGTCTATTCTTCGGTGTCGAAGAATCTCTTCTAGAAGAGATCTAGTGAATACATCTTAGTGGGAGCACTAATCAAATATAAGATTTTTCCTTCTCTAGAATCCTTCCCCTCTTCCCAGCTACGGAGTCCTATCATCCTTGATTCAAGTTTATAGGGCTGAATTAGTTAGCTAACCCATCGAAGCCTTAGTTGCCTTATCTGTACGGTTACCTCATCTGTACCATTTCTGTTATCTATGCTTGTTTCAGTGTAGTATGTATAAAATCATCGCCTGGCCGCAAATGAAAGAGATTGCTGTCAGACTGGTGATAGTCTTGGAGGAAGGTATTTATTCATAAAGTACTTACCAAGTCTTCATATCCCTATTTCATTTTCTTTGTAAAATGCCTCTCTGGGTTAGACAAACCTATGTCTGTTTTAGGAAGAAGAGTACAAAGTATCAGTGGTTCCGAGACTTGCCTAGCACAAGGGGCCCTTGTGTGATGTGCACCTTGCTTTCAGCCTAGCACGATGGTAGGAAATATGGAAAACATCAGCAGGTAGCACAGGACTCAGACCCTACTCTTAAGGAGCTCAAAATAATTTGGGGAGGTTAGGCATAAGCACAGCAAACTTGTGTGGCGTATGGGAGAATGTAGGTCGAGAGTGCATTAGTAAGATCTCAGAGAACAGGGACATTAAATGTGGTCTGGAGGAGACAGGAAGCTCTCACACAGGTACTAGGATTCCTAGAACCTGTAGGGTGTAGATATTTAAATAGTGCTGGGGGGAGACAGGGCTGATGATATGTCCTGTTCTTACTTAACCAGCAACACCCGGAAAATGGCATTTGCGTGCAGCTTTGCTGATGCGGAAACTGAGGCTTCCCGAAAATAAGCTTCTTGCCCAAGATTATAGAGTCAGAGAACCAGGGGAATGGGGTGGGAAACAACACTAGAAAACAACCCCTATGCATGGAAGTTAGCCAAAACAAGAAACCAGAAATTTAGAGTCAGAAGGATTCCCAGGTGTTGGGATATCCAGATAAAAACTACAGATGAGCAGTGTAGATACCACTGAAATCAGTCCATGAAGAGCGAGACCCATAAACATCATGAAGCAATCACTTTTAAAAAGATACTTTTTATTGAAAAAGGTCTTCCGGAAATGGAAACTATAGTCATTGCAATAAAAACTCAAAGGACAGGCTAAACACCGATGCAGTTGTTGATGGACTGGTGAACTGTGAGATATATGCAGACAAGCTCTCTAGAATGCAGCACATAGAAATGAGGTGGGAACTCCCAGAGAGAGTAAGAGATACGTAGATTAGAATAACAAAATCTAGCATATTAGCGATATTAGTAATCTATCGCTGACATGACAAATCACCACAAACATAGTGGCTTGAAACAACACACATTTATCTCACAGTTCTAGAGGCCAAGTTTCTAACATGAGTTTTATTGGTCTAAAACCAGGCTGTCAGGAGAGCTGTGTTTCTTCCTGCGAGATCTGGGAAGAAATCTACCACCATTCAAGTTGTTGGCAGAATGCAGTTCCTCGTGTTGTAGGAGTGAGGTTGTGTGACCCTCCTGGCTGTCCACTGGGAGCTATTCCTAGCTCCCCATGACCTCTCTCTGGTCCACAGGTGTGGCCCTCCATCTAGATTGGCAAGAGTGTGTCAAAACCTTCTGAAACTTGGAATCTTTCTGACTTCTGCTACATCTTGTTTGCTTCTAACTGGAGAGAGTTCTGTGCTTTCAGGGACTCATGTGATGACACTGGACCCACTGAGATCATCCAGGAAGGTCTCCCTATGTCACAGTCAACTGATTAGTCACCTTTATTACATCCACTGAGACTCGGAGCTGTGTAGCATTACATATCCACAACTGTGACACAAAGGTATGAAGACGATAGAGGCCAAAATTCAGCACATCTCATCCCAGACAGACAGAATGGAAAGAATGAGTAAGAAACTATTTCTAAAGAGAGGTTTTCAGAATCATGTCAGAGAGCATAATATCAGAGTTCTGAAATATACAGACCCACAGCTAAAGAAGGCACACTTCATTAAGTGTGACAAACACAAAGAAGGCCAATGCCTTACAACACCCCCGTGAGATGTGCATTATTTTTTAAGATTTTATTTATTTATTTGTCAGAGAGAGAGAGACAGAGGCAGGCAAAGAGAGATGGAGACTCCCCACTGAGCAAGGAGCCCATTGTGGGACTCAATCCTAGGACCCTGGCCAGGATCATGACCTGAGCTGAAGGCAGACACTTAACGGACTGAGCCACCAAGGTATCCCGAGATGCACATTATTGTTCCCACTTTGGGGGGGAGGGGAAGGCAGAGAGCTCTTTGTCAAAGATCATCCAGGTTGATCTAATTCAGGTCATGAATAGGGTGGTAGAGGTCCCTTTGTGCCTCTCTTCTCATGAAACTGTGAATGAAGAGCATTCTGGAGCTGTCTTTTATGGGGTCACAGAGCCTACAGAATGTAGCCCCATGATGCTTAGGGAGTGACTGGTTATGAATGGCTCATTTGCATACAACAGAAACCACGGCAGCTGGTTTAAGTAGGAAATGATTTAGTGCTGTGTGTAGCTGGCTACCACTAACATGGCCCACTTCCCAGTGTTGTGCCCTCACATCATGCCTTCTCCTTGAGGGTAGGCTGAACGTGATATTTTGATTCTAATAAACAGAATAAGATACATATGATGAGGTGTGTTTTGCAAAATCTGGTGACCAGAAGACTGATTTCCATCTTGCCCATTTCTCTTCGTTCTCCCTTATGCGCTCTGATGGAAGCTGGCTGCCATGTTGGGAGCTGTCCTGTGGAGAAACTCACATGTTAAGGAACTGAGCAGAGCTTCTGGTCACCTGTGCTGACCTGAACCCTGCCAGTTGGTGAGCTGGACTCAGTCCACCGTGGGCTCGAGTCTGGGAGCAGATCTGACCCTCTTGCTGGACCTTCAGATGAGACAAAAGCGTTGGGCGCCCTCTCGTTTGCTGCATATTGCCTGGATTCCTATCACATGTAAATAGTAAGATAACGAGTCCTTGTGTGTCAAGCCACTGCATTTTGGGGGCAGTTTGTTACACACATGTAATTACTACGTGATGTAGTGGGTGGCAGACAAATATCGGTGTTACAGCTTAAGAGCAGGATCTAGACTGATTAGGAAAGCTACGGCCAGAGACTGCTGAGCCAGGAAGTCCGGGACTGTGAGTTCTTCATCCGACCGCGTTCTCTCACAGACCATGATCACCATAGGAAATAAGCACGAAGGAAATCATCTTTCTGTTCTTTCTCATTAATTTTGTCATTCCTCCTTTCTTTACCCCCTTATATCCTTAATTTTATCTTGTTTTTGTATGTTTTTGCTCTTTCTCTGCCTTATACACACACACACACACACACACACACATCCCATTAGCAACACTTTTTCTCCTTTTTTTCTTCAATATCTAAAGTTGTTTTCTCCAATTCTAAACAGAATGCTGACTTAGTATTATAGGTTTTAGCATAATAGGTTTTGAGAAAAGGAACTATATATATGTATGCATAGCAATGAAATATGGGAGCAAATTCTCCATGTTGAATATTCACTGGAATGAAAGCAGGTGTAGTGCAAAGGGCAAGTCCCAGGAGGTATCTCGTCGAGGGCACAGGGACCAGGTCATTACAAAACCCTACACAAAGATTAACTTGCAAATTATTTTATACTTCCTGCACTAAGACAACACAAACTTTTCATTCCGTGGTCTGGGCTGGATAATGATGATCGTCAGCTTACTCCTAAAAACTGGGACTAGGTGTTCAATGTTGAGAATGTGGTGTGGTTGCTAGATTGGGGGTATCCCATAGATGATTCTTGCCATGACTACTCTCTAGGATACTAGGAGATTAAAACAGTGAGAGTAACTAACGGAAGTCTTGAGTTTAGGGGAGGAAAGAAATGACAACTATGCTAGCACATCTTCACAGAACTCCAGGGCCACTGACTTTGGAGCATATGAACCTCTATAGAGGTATAAGCACAAATGCAATTTACTCAATTAAATTCCTTCAGCTCCTCCTCCTGTCCTGTGCGCTCCAGGGCACCCTAACCTTATTCCTAAGGGAAACTTTTTCACCATAAGTAACACCGTAGATATACAGTTAATTTAACAACGATGACAAAAATTATTGGAATACAAAATGATCTTGAAAAATCATTCTAGACAGGTGAATTTCCTCCAGGATGTAGATAGACAAGGACTACACTGCTGTGGTTTTCTGCAGAATAGAGAGGTGGCTAGGTGTGATAATAGTTTCTCAGATGTAATTCCTGTAATAATGAATAGCTTCAGCCTTGTCATGTCCCAGATATGCCTGTATTATTCCAGGAAAGATAAGGAATACAAGGACGTGTTCATACTGGTTTCCAGTCCCAAGCTTGCGCTTATACAAATTATCATTGTAAGCTACTTACATGATATGTATGTAAGAGGAATGTCTGGAAAGTAAAATGTAATAAACTAAAGGTGCATATTGTAAAATCTATAGCAATTTCTAAAAAAATAGTAATATAGCTAGTAAGAAGTAAAAATAAATACTAAATAGAAACAATCCGAAAGGAAACAGAAATAAAAACAGATAAGACATACAGAAAACAACCAACAAGATATCAGACTTGAACTGAACTGTATTAAATATATAAAATCTGTGACTTAAATAATTAATTGTAATTCACCTGTACACTCTGAATAAAAGATACCAGACTGTTAGACTAGATTTAAAAAAAAAAAAAAAAAAGTAAAACACGATTCTTTGCTTCTTAAAATAACCACACTGTAGATGTGATGATACAGTATGATAAAGTCAAAGAAAAGAAAATGAGACACCTTTCAACCCCATAGCACAGGACCCAAAAGTCACAGACCACATAAGAAAGAAAAAAAAAAAGATTTAGTCATTGTAACTTTAAAAACCTTTGCTCCCCAAGATACCATTCAGAAAAGTAAAAAGCAAGCAGTAGCTTGAAAGAAAATATTTGTAATACATGTATCTGGCAAGGTCTTGGACTAAGAATATTTAAAGAATACTTACAACTCAGGAAAGAAAACGGGCGGATAATGTGGACACTATGAGAACAAAGATGACCAGACAGCCAAGTACATGATGTGTCACAACTTTAATCATCAGGAAGATATAAATTGAAGCCACAATAGGATATTACTATGGTAGTCAAAATCCGCAGTTGCCCAAATCTCCATCACCATGTGAATGGATAAACTGATCTATATTGATAGAACATAACGTCGACTCATGTTCATATCCTAACAACATGAACTACTTACTTCGAAGTGCGTCAAAATAGAAAACTCTTAAAAATATTTTGTTGATTAAAAGAACACTTACACAAGCATACCATTTACAGGAAAAGAAGAAACTAACACAACTGGTGTACGGTTACAGAAATGAGATCGGGAGTTTCCTTGACCTCCGGTTGGTGCAGTTAATTGACTCTAATTTAACTTGTTAAGATAAGGGAAATACTCTGCCAGTAGACTTTGGTAGTAGGCACCTCTAGCAAAGCCCACAGAACTTTATACCTAAAATGGGATGTATTTTATCATGTGCAAATTATACCACAGTATAGTTAATTCAGAATAAACTGAGGCAAACAAGTCAAAGGACATATTTTATAACAGAGACAAGGGTTTAAATATGAGTAGGATACCGACTTTCAAATAGGAATTAATTCACAGGTACTAAGCCAGGCAAATGCATCACAAGAGATGACCTTCATTTAGGAGAGAGGATTAACCATGGTGAAACTAGTTGTTTGGTTGACCGAATGTTGTGAGGTATCGATATCTTATCCATTCTAAAAGGCGTTTGTTATTAACCATTTCAGTTTTAATTTGCCTTTTCCTCATGACTTTTGAAAACCTTTACACATACTGATTTGCCACAAGATTTTTCGGTTTGTGAGGTGTCTGGTCAAAGTGTTTGTGGTTGTTTTTGTTTAGTTTAGGTTTCCTTCCTTCCTTCCTTCTTTCCTTCCTTCCTTCCTTTTTTGAATATTGGGAGTTCTTTTCTTTTCATATATTGTGAATAAAAGTTTTATATATTATGAAAAAATTAAACCTTTTCTCCCAATCTAGAATTGTCTCTTCACTCTCCTAAATATGTCTTTAAATGAGGAGACAACCTTATGTTTGATAAGGGCCAAATATGTCATTTTAAGAGATTGTGCTTTTGATGTTATGGCTAAGCATAAACAGAGGTCACCAAAAATTCCCTCCTAACTTTTCCTCTAGAATATTTATAACTATAGCTTTTATATTTGGGTCTCAGGTACACTTGGGATTAAATTTTTGCATATGGTTTTAGGGTGAAGAGGAGTTTATTATTTACATATCGATAGCACATTGTCCTTGTACCACTACCTGGAAGCACTCTCTTCTCCACCAAATTGCATTCATAGTGTTGCCAAAAATCAGTTGCCCTTATATGTTTCAGTCTGCACTCTAATATTTTTCCCCCAAAATCTTTTTCATTACGAGGTTTTTTTCAACCATACTGAAAATTTGAAAGACAAAAAAACAAAAACAAAAAAAATAACACAATGAACATTATTATGTTTGCCTCCAATTGTTAATATCTTTCTATATTTGCTTTATTTGCGTTTCTTTCTCCAAATTTTGTGTGTGTGTGTGTGTGTGTGTGTGTGTGTGTAACTCCGTCTCCCCATCATTGTGCAGATTGCCACCAGCCTTCATTCCCTGAACACTTGCTTTGTGCCAAGACCTGTGCTGGGGGATTTGTATGGAACATCTCATCAAATTCGTGTCTCATCCCCACCAGATGGGTGCTATTCGTATTTCCATTTTTATAGAAGAGACTTGGGTGTTCAGATGTCTCATTTCTGATCTTGGAGGATAAGCACTCAGTCTTTTGCTATTAATTATATTAGTTGTAGAGTTTTCATAGGTATTCTCCATCACTGTTAGAAAGTTCTCCTCTTAGGTTACGAAGGGTCTTTTATAAGAAAAGGGTGTTGGATTTTGTTAAATGGTGGTTCTCTGTCTTGAAATGGCCATATTTGTTTCTATTCTTCCTTCCTTCCTTGCATTCCTGGAAGGAACCATCCTTGGTCATGAGATAGCTCCTTTTTTAAAGTATTGTTGGAGCTGCTTTCTAAACTTCTGTTGGAATTTTGCATCTACATTCATGAGAAATATTTGTCGGTATTTTGCCTCTCTTATAATGTCATTATTTGGTATTGTTAGCAGTGAAATGCTGGTCCCATAAAATGAGTTTGGAAGTATTTCTTACTTTTTAATTATCTGGATGAGTGTATATAGAATTTCTATTATATCTTCCTGAAATGTTTGGTATAATTCAAAACCGAAACCATTTGAGCCCAGCGTTTTCTTTGTGGGCATGTTTTTAAGCACAAAGTTAATTTGTGTAACTTATATAGGGCTCTTCTGGTTATTTATTTCTTCTTCATTGAGCTTTAATGGTCTGAGTATTTCGAGGAATTTATCCATTGCATAGAAGTTGTGGTAATCATTTGCATAGTGTTGTTAATTATAGTCCCTTGTTATCCATCTGTAGGATCATAGCGATGTCAGCTTTTCCTTCCTGATAATAATAATTTTTGTTTCTCTCTGCTTTCATATTCAGTCTGTTTGGAGTTTTATCCGGTTTGTTAATCTTCCAAGAGAACCATCTTTTGATCATGTGCTTTCTCTGTTGCTTTTATATTTTCCAGTTGATGAATTTCCGCTGTTCTGATCTCTGGTATTTCCTTTTGTTCTAAGTTTTCTTTTCACATGCTCTTCTTTTTCTAGTTTCTTAAAGTGGAAGATGAAGTCATTGTTTGGAGACATCGCTTGTTCACTCATTTCATCATACAGTGCTTAAAATTCCTCCTAAATATATCTTTACTAGCATCCCACAGTTTTTGATATGTTGTGTTTTAATTTACATTCAATTAAAGTTGATTTCAAATTTCCATTTTAATTTCTTCTTTGATCCATGTGCTCTTTAGAGTGAATTATTTAATATCAGATTGCAGATTTTTCTACAGAACTTCCTATTATTGACTTCTAATTTTATTCCATTTTGGCTAAAGATCATATCCTGTATGACTAGAATTACTTTAAATTCATTTAGACTTGTTTGACCAGACTGCTTTATATGCCGATGGGGTCAAGTTGTTTGATTATGTTGTTTATATCTTATCTGTCTTCTTTGATTACTTTGTGCCCTTTTTCTATTGATTATTGAGAGGTTAATGAAATCACTGACTTTAGCTGTGAATTTGTCTATTTCTCTTTGTAGTTCTAGCCATGTTGTGTTCTTATATATTAAAACTGCTATTAAATGTGTAAATATTTAGAATTTTTATGTTCTCCCTATGGATTTATCCCATCATCCTTATGGTATTACACATTTTTATTCCTGTTAATATTCTCTGATAAGAAATTTACTTTATCTGAATGTAATCTGTTTTATTGTTGACTAGTGTTAGCATGATACACTTTTTCTATCATTTTATTTTTAACTTATTTGTCTCATTATATATATTTTAATGCAATCTCATAATGTCTAACATCTAATTAGTGTGTTTAGTCTATTTACATTTAATTAAATTATTTATAATGTTAGGTTTAAATCTATCTTGCTACTTTTTATTTTTCTTTATTTATTTTATTTATTTATTTTTTTTAAGTGGGCTCCACACCCAACACGGAGGTCAAACTCATGACCCTGAGATCAAGAGTCACATGTTCTACCAACTGAGCCACCTAAGGACCCCTATTTTGCTACTTCTTAAAATTTATATTACCTGTTCTTTTTTTTCCCTTCTTTACAAATTTCTAGTTTTCCTTGGATTGAGTATTGTTATGATTTATTTTATTTCCTTTGTTGCTTATTAGCTATGATTTTTTATTTTGTTCTTTTAGGAGTTAACTTGGTGGTTATCATTAATGTACAAGTTTAACTTATCATTTCACAAGTGTTATTATTTTAGTTTAACCATCAATTTTCCTTTAAGGTTTTTAAATAACATATAGGTCAAGTATCACATTTATTATATTAATAATATACCTTAACATGTGATGTATTTTATATTTTTATATATTACGTATTTTTATATTATATCTTATATATACATATTTCCCATGTAGTTACCATTTCTGGTACTTTTGTTCACTTTTATAAACCTTTATTTCTATATGGTGTCATTCCCTTCTGTCTGAATGACTAACATTAACATTTCTTATAGGTGAAGTCCACCCATGATGGAATATTTCAGCTTTTCTATTGATGAAAAAGTCCTTCCTTCACCTTCAATTTAAAAAAATGTTTTTATGTTTTTCTGAACTTACAATTTTTGGATGATTTTTTGGGGGCGGGGGCAGCTTTCACTACTGTTTTCTAACGTGGATTGTTTCGATAATTAATCTGCTGCTGTTCCTTACTCTATTTCTCTGTATGTAGCACGTTTCTTTTTCTCTTTATGTTTTTTTTTTTTTTCTTTCTTTTAGGACTATCTTTTTACCAGTGGCTTATAGAAATTTAATGATGGGCCTTGCTGTATTTTTTTTTTCCCATTTTTTAAATATTTGGCTCATCGCCCTTTTTAAATCTATGGGTCTGTAGTTTTCGTTACATTTGGAAAAATTTTGGCCAATATTTCCTCAAATATTATTTTGCTTCTTCTTCTTTAGGACACCACTTGCACGTATTTGAGGCCTTCAGAGTGTGTCCCAGAGCTCATAACATTCATTTTTTATTGTATCATTTTCTGTTCTGTTCTCTTCACCTTGGGTAGTTTCCTCAAATTCACTGATTTTTCTTCCCATACATCACATCAGCTCTTCATGCTATCTAGTGTATTTTCCACCTCACACATTCTAGCTTTCATATCTCAAAATACAATTTCCATCTTTTAATATCTTCCATGACTCTACTTACCTGTTTGAACATCAGGGATGCTTCTACGGGAACTGTTTGTTGTCTTTTCTGGTAATAGTAATGTCTGTACCCATTATGGGTTAGTTTTGGTGGATTGATGATTTCACCCAACTTCTACTTTATAGATAACCGTACTTAACATGGAGCACTTCCTGTATTCCCCCTCGTTGAACCCTCTTCTCGTTTCCCATAGAAATTGAAAATGGCTTCTTTTAAATATTTTTTTTTTTTTTACTATTTATATCTCCTACTAGAATATTTGCTAAGCAAGGAAAGACTGTGTCTGTTCTCTTTTATCATTTTGTCTGTATCAGGTAGCCCTAGCTCTTGTTTGTGAAGAAAATCAATAAATATTTATCAAAAATAAATTTTTATGCCAAAATTTTTCCATAATCTGAATAGTTAAGTAAATAATATTCTATACCACGTGTGACCTTCATGGAATACTTCATAGTATTTCTTGATAATACTATGTATTCTGTGTTTCTTTCTCTTTCTTATAGCCCAAGTTTTTAAATATTTTGAATACAGAAGTTTAGCACACATTAACTATCTTTGCCTACCAGGACTTAGTAGTTTGCAAATAATTAAAAAGCAATGTGTGCTGCGGTATGAATAATATCCTATCATTTGTGTGAAATATGCAGGTGGATTTTCATATACATTGACTTTGGCTTGTGTGAATAAATGGTGTAACAGGTAATACAGTACTTACCACCACAAATATTTGTGTCAGGTGACAGCACCAAGGATATTTTTGCACATCATTTACCAGTCGTGGGATGATGATGGTGGGGCTCCTTGCACTTCTCTAGGAAACATTATCTGTACCTAAAGGAAATGATACATTTTGAGTTCTAGCCTCCTTCCTTTCAAAAAAGTCATACATTGTATTTCTCTCTAGACAGACTTAAGCAGGTAGGAAAAATAAAGACTTGGATTTCTGTGCCTGGCTTTATATACAAAGTAACACATTGAACTGAGATTGAACCATGAAAGATACCAGGTAAGGGTTATAGGATCACAGATGAAGGGATAGGTTCTAGAATCATAGTTCTGAGGTTCAAACTGTAAAAGTGATATATGTATGTATATTCATTATATATATGTACTTTTTCTTTAGAGAGGGAGAGACAGCAGTGGGGGATGGTCAGAGGGAGACAGGGAAAATCCCCAGCAAGCTCTGCACTGAGTGCAGAGCCTGATGTGGGGCTCGATCCCATGACCCTGGGATCACGATCCAAACCAAAATCGAGAAATCAGACGCTCAACTGACTGAGCCACCCGGGCGCCCCTAAAAGTTATATGTTTAAATTGATACTACAGATAATATCTTCTAGCAAATATCTTCTCAGTCTTGAAAATTTTCTCGGGGTGGAACAGCTACAGACTGACGGGGGACTGGAGTAATACACCACAGACGCCCTCTTCAGACCCCAGGCCAGCCACCCTGTCACCCGCAGAGCGCGCTTTCTGAGCCCTCGAGGGTGGGTCCACTTCCTGCATCAGCCACAGACAGAGATCGCTCTCGCCAAGGTGGCCGTGTTCTGGTCGTTGAGTAGCCCCACTCCTGGGAACAGAGCCTACATGGGTCTGACGTCTGACATTGGAAAGGGCCAAGGTTCTCAAAAATGTAGCCTGTCTACTACACTTCAGAGTCAGAGTGACTTGGATTTATATCTTGCCAAATACCACCAGTGTTTATTCAGGCAATTTATGAGCTTTCAGTCCCTTTTTTCTGCGTGAGTGAGATAACAGTGTTTACCTAATTGAGATGTGCTATAGATTCACTTATATATATTTATGTATCTAATATGTTTATGTGTGTAACATTTATTTATATTCATATATATGTATACACACACACACACACACACACACACATATATATAAATGGATGCATCCATATGTATGTGTGGGCATAAAATGACATACATTAGTTAAGAATGAGCCTTTTAGAAATTCTGTCTACCTTTTTCTGGGCCTCGGAGTTCGCTCTATTATACTATCTTTAAAAAAAAAATCATATCACCTTAAATAGGATTGTTTTCAGAATTGATCCTCTAAAACTCTTTCCTCCCCCCAGGTTGTAATCTCACTTTACCAGATGCTACTAATTATTTGACGATTTTTTTACCAATACTTCATACCTGATTTCTTATTTTGCAAACCGGAAAACGCAGCCTGTCCTGAGCAGCAGGAGCAATCCCTTGTGCACAGTAGATGCCCTAAGTCCCGACTGCTCTGTAGATTGATCGGTGACTCGAGGACACGGCAGGCTGGCGTGTGGGACTCGAGGACACGGCGGGCTGGCATGTGTAGGGGGGCAGAGCAGCAGGACCCACTGGGAATCCACAGCAGACCTGGAACAGGAGGCTGCAGGAACCTGGACGGGCCTCCCTCCTTAAAAGTGTCCTTCCAAGAGGCTCCGCCTGTGTGCTTTCCTGGGATACTGGGCCAAATCCTGCAGGCAAGCAGGTCTCGGTCACACAAATCCTTGCTTACAGAGGGAGGACATAAATGCAGGATCGAGGAGCAGAAAGTAGTGAAATCTTTTTCCATGTGGATCTGTGGCCTCCATCATCCTTCAGGTCCTCTGGAGACCATGCAGAGCTGTCTCCTGAGGCTGCTGGGTGGTCACCGACTCACAGCTCTCCACCGTGTGCTGAGGGCACGCCATCCTGCTCTTCACTCTAAAACCATCTTAGCAATCTTGGGCAACTGAAGAAATCGGATGCCCCTTCGTGAAGGTGTTCTAATTGTACACACACACACACACACAAAGTCCTAACACAACTTTGCTCACATCTAACAGTATCAGTGATCAGCAGCCACAGTACCTAGAAGGCGCCCATTCATCTGGGGTAGTAATGATGCCAAAAACTATTGAGTATTCCTAAGTAAAGTGAGCAATTTCCAGTTTATTGATAGGAAAGTAACAACCATGAAAGTCAGAGAAGGGAGTATCTGCTTCATTCAACAGTAGACCCAAGATTCTGAAACAATCTTTTCACTCCCGTATTCTCATGGTTACTTCTCCTTGTGAGCCCTTCCCCCAGTGGCATAATTAAAGTTTGAAGTAAAATATTTATGGGAGAAAGCAAGGTCATAACAATTTGGCTTATCGAGACATGTACATATAGTAAAATTCATGCTCTGTAGGTGTACAGTTTAAATAGTTTTGAAAAATATATACGATCATATAACCACCACTGCAATAAAGGTATAGGATGACCCTTCCATCCTCCCCCTCGGACTGTCATGGCCCTGGTTTTGTCCCTATACTTTTGGCATTTTTCTGATGCCATATAAATGGAGTCCTGTGATATGTAGACATCTGGGTCTGGATTTTTTCAGTTACTTAGCTTTGTATTAAATGTTGACCTCTGACTATCATGTAAAATACTTCTCGGGTCATGGGTCATCAAATTTTGATTAGAAATTGTTGGAATCAAAGCCTCTTCATGCCACTGTTTTAATGATTCTATATAAGGATAATTTAGAGTTAACACTGTCATGGTCACTTATGTTTACGGAAAGTGGGTGATGTCTGTTGAAGCTGGATGCCAGGCTCTTTTGCCATCCTCTGAATACTCTTCCCAAAGACCTCTATTTGGTACAGTTGCACTAAAGTGTGCCATAGGGTCATTTTCATCACACGTGAACCCCAATACAGCCCTCAGCCTGCATGAACATACCTCCCTGAGCTCCAGACCCCATCTGCACTTGCCACCTCGATGGGCCTGGACGATGGTGACCTTCAGCTTATCCTTCAGTGGGAGCAGTTGTGGTTGTTGAACATCTGGAAGAGGGTGTCATAAAGTAGCACATCTGGTTTTACATTACTGTGCCCAGTCCCTTAGCCTCCATCTAGGGCACCGTGAGATAGGAACACCAAGAATGTGCTGTCTGAGGACTTCTGCTCTGGGCGGGTGCAGATGTCCATAGCACCAAATCCATGACCTGGAAGAGAATAAATCTTTAAACGTCAGATCGTAATACCTACCCTTTCTCCCAGCGATGCTTTGAGCAATAGAATAAATGGAAAGGGCCTGGCACAGTGTTTGTCACATTAACTGCTCGTAAGTGTGCAATTCAGCAGCATTAAATATATTCACAGTGTTGTATAGCCATTGTCACTATCTATACTCAAAACTTGCATCGTTCCCAACAAAGATTCTGTACCCGTTAAACAGTAACTCCTTATCCTATTCTCCTGGCCCCTAGGGATCCCTATTCTACTTTTTTTCTGTATGAATCTTCCATTCTGGGTACATCCTGTGACTAGAATCACATATTACCCAGCCTTTTGTGCCTAGCTTATTTCAGTAAATGTGTTTCCAAGATCCATTCGTGCTGCAGCATATGTCAAAATTTCATTCCTTTTTGTGGCTGAAAGATACTCCATTTTATAGCTTTTCTTTATGCATTCACTTGGTTTTGGACATTTAGATTGTTTCCACCTTTTAGCAGCTAATGCTGCTGCGAACACTGCTGTACAGATATCTGTTCAAATTACTGCTTTCAATTCTTTTGGATAATCACTTAGGGGTAGAGGTGGTGAATCATAGGGTCATGGCAAATTCCGAGAAACCACAAAACTGTTCTCCACAATGGTGCACAGCTTTACATTCCCACCAGCAATGCTCAGATTTCCAGTTTTTCCACATCTTTATTGATATCTGTTATTTTGAGTGTGTGTGTGTGTGTATATGTGTGTGTGTTTTAATATATCCAGCCCCCCACCCCCACCCCAGAAGGTGTGACATGGCATCTTACTCTTCCAATCTGCACTTCCTTATGGACTAATGATGCTGAGCATCTTTTTATGGGCTTAGTCACCATTTGTATATTTTCTTTGGAGAAATGACTATCCAAGTCCTTTACCCACTTAGAGATTGGATTGTATATTTGGTTGTTGTTATTGAGTTTTAGATGTTCTTTGTATATTCTGGATATTACCCCATCATGAGATATAAGGTTTGCAAATATCTTCTCCCATTTGTAGGTTACCTTTCATTTCTTGATCATATTCTGTGAGGCATAAACATTCATAATTTTCACAAAATCCACTTTATCTATTTTTATTTCTTTTATTGCCTTTTATCTAGGTGACATATCCAGAAAGTTGTTTTCAAACCCAGTGTCGTGGAGATTTCTCTAATGTTTACTTTTTTCCAAGAGTTTTATAATTTCAGCTCTCAAATTTATATCTTTGATTCATTTTGAGTTAGTTTTGTATATGGTATAAGGTAAGAAGGCAACTTTATTCTTTTGCATGTGGATATCCAGTTTTCCCAGCACAACTTGTCAAAAAAATTGTCCTTTACCTTTTAAATAATCTTGGTGCCCATGTTGAAAATCAATGAATTATACATACAGGGATTTAGTCTAGTCCATTGATCTTATGTCTGTCCTTACGTCAAACAAGCATATTATTTTAATTACTACACTTCAAAGTTGGGAAGTATGAGTTCTCTAACTCTTCTTTTCACTTTTTTTTTTTTTTTTTTTAAGATTACTTTGTTTATTCAGGACCTCTTGTAATTTCATACAATTTTGAGAATCAGCTTTTCCATAAATAAATATAATAAAAAGACTCTTGGAATTCTGATGGGGGTTTTATTACAGCTGTGGATGACTTTATGTAGTATCAACATCTTAAAAATAGTCATCTTCTCCATGAAAGTGAACTGTGTTTCCATTTATTTAGATATTCCTTCATTTCTTCAGCAGTGTTTTGTAGTTTTCAGCATGTAAGTCTTTCACATCCTTGGATAGATTTACTTCTAAATATTTAATTATTTTGGGTGCTAAATGAGCTTGCTTTCCTAATTTTCTTTTCAGACATTCGTTGCTGGTATGCAGAAACAAAACTGGAGT
Organism: Potos flavus; assembly: GCA_028534135.1. Lineage (NCBI taxonomy): Eukaryota > Metazoa > Chordata > Mammalia > Carnivora > Procyonidae > Potos > Potos flavus. The sequence continues at coordinate 2,062,044 of CM052884.1, forward strand.
GTTTGTGTGTGTGTGTGTGTGTGTGCGTGCGCGTGCGCGCATTAGTCTCGGACCCTGCAACTTTGCTGAATACATTCATTAGTTCTAGTAAATTTCTTGTGAATTCTTTGGGATTTCATCTGTGAATGGAGATAATTTTACCTTTTTATTTACAGTTTGAATGTCTTCTATTCAATTTTCTTATGTAATACCTTTGGCTACAATTTCCAGTATGTTGAATAGCATTAATGTAAGTACCCTTGTATTGTCCCTAATGTCAGTGGAAAGTTTTTCTTTCTTTCATCATTGAGATGTTAGCTGTGGATTTTTCATGAATAGTTTTCATCAAATTTAGAAGTTTTCCCTCTGTTCTTACTTTCCTGAGAGTTTTTATTATGAAAGGATGTTGGCTTTTGTCTTATGTTCTTTTCTGTATCAGTTAAGATTATCATACGTTTTTTTTTCTCTGTTCTATTAAAGTGATATATTACATTGGTTGATTTTTTTTTTTATGTTGAAACACCCTTACATTCTTGTGATAAATCCTACTTATTGAGGTGAATAATCCTTTTAATGTGCTGTTAGACATGATTTAGTAGTATTTTGTTGGAGATTTTTGCACCTATATTTACAAGGGATATTGGTCTATAATTTTCTTCTCTTAACAGTGTCTTTATCTAGCTTTTTAATTCTAGCCTCAGAATAAGTTAGAAGGTGTCCCCTACTCTTCAACATTTTTTAAAGAATTTGAAAAGGATTGGTGTTACTACTTCTTTAAATTTTTGGTGGAATTCACCAGTGAAAACCTCTGGTCCAGGACTATTCTTTGTTGTGCAGCTTTTTATTGCTAATTCATTCTCCTTAGGAGTGTAGGTTCATTCTGAATCTACCTTCACAATTCAGTCTTACTAGGTTGTGTGTTTCTGAGAATTTGTTTTATCTGCTATTCAGTTTGTTGGTGTACAATTGTTCATGGTACCCTCTTATAATCCTTTTTATCTCTGTAAGGATAGCAGAAATGCCCCCACTTTAACATAGGATTTTAGCTATTTGAAACTTTTTTTCCTTCTTTGTCTGTTTGACTAAGTGTTTCTACATTTTGTCGATCTATTCAAAGAACCCAATTTTGCTTTCATTAATATTTTCTCTGATTTCCTTATCCTACTTAGTTATCATACTTTTCACCTTCAGAATTTCTTTTTGGCCTTCAGAAATTATTCTTCAGAAATTCTTCAGAAATTATTTCACCTTCAGAAATTATTTTATAATTTCTCATTAATATTCTCATTTTGGTCGTAGATCTTGTTCCTGTCTTTGCCCATGTCCTGCTTTGGCTTTTTTTTTTTTTTTTTTTTTTAGCATCTTTAAGTTGTTTAAAGTCATTGTCTAAAAAAAAAAGTCGTTGTCTAATAAGTCTGCTACCTGGAATTCCTCAGGGATGGTTTCTTTACATTAGTTTTGTTCCTTTGAATGGGTCACACTTCCCTATCCCTTCATGTACCTTGTGATTTTTTGGTTAAAAACTGGATATTTGAATTTTATAATACTCGAACTCTGGAAATCAGATTTTCCCCCAACCCCAGGGTTGTGGCAGTTTTTGTTGTTAGCACTGTTATTATTGCTTAGCTTATCTCTGCACCAGAGATCTGCCAAAGGTGAAAGCTTAAGGTTTTCTCAGTATTTTTTGAGTCTGGGCACAAGTAGTGCCTTACTAAATGTTTGAACGTCCAAACAAAACCACGGCTAAATAGGTGCAGTTCCTTTAAATTTTCTGGAAGTCACTTCAGTCCATGGGGATTGAAGCAATGGCATCCAGCTTTTCTGCCCACGGGTCAGTGATCCAACACAGCCATACCCAGTGAGAACACAGAGCCCTGATATTTGGAGGAAAAGGGCCTTATTGTCCACTCTGGGTCTTTCAAGTGGCCCCTAAATGCAGGCTGCTGTCCCCACAGCTGCCGGCCCTGGGACTGGAGGAGGGATGAGGGATCGGTAGCTAGCAGGGCACTCACAGCTGAAATTGATGGAAATTAACTGCAGTTCACCAGGCAGGCCCTTCCCTCGAAGCTGCAAGTGTTCAAATCAATCCAGAGTTCCAAAATCATCACCTCACATTCTTGGCACTTCCTGCTCCTCTGTCCTCCCTGCTGTCTCCCCCATGCTCATTCGTTTTCGCTTGTAGTTCCTAGATCCGTCCCCTGCTCTTATCATCCCTGTTTGGTTGCTTTATGGATCATACTCATTGGGCTTTCTTATCAGCAAACTTTAAACTGTGTTTGGCCAATAGAAGGCACTATCAGGAGATTGGAGATGATTTGAGAGGTGTAGAAGAGAGGGGCGAGGGTGTTCCACCCCCCCCCCCCCACATACCCACATACCCTAGTGTTACCACAATTCTGCCAGAGCTTGTGTCCTCTCTGACATTGGGGCCTCCTGGGAGCACCGCTTGTCCAGCTCCCACCATATCATCTCATTCTGGAGCAAAGTGTGTGTGTGTGTGTGTGTGTGTGTGTGTGTGTGTGTGTAATGTCTAAATAAAGGGAGCAATTTTTGGTTTAATAGTAAAATAACTACACTAGTAATGGCGGTATTGTGGCTGAAATATATACACACATGCACACACATATGTATATGTCTGGATTATGTGTGTGTATATGTATGTGTGTCTATATACACTACTCAAAGGAGTTATGGGTTATGGATACCAACTCTAACTTTCTTCATTTTAAAGTTTAAGAAAGCTATTCCAGAGAATTTTAATGAACAGCCTCCAGTTACGAAGCTGGTTCATCATTAGGCTCATCCTAGGGATCGTGGAGGTATGTGTGTGCTGCGCACAGCACACAGAAGGGGAGGGGCTCTGCCCTGGCCGGGAGACTCTCCTCCACATGCACAGGCGCTCCTTTCACCCCAGCGATGTCATGCGGGGCTCCTCAGGCCCGGGACGTGGTCAGACTCTGTTACAGGTGAGGAGAGCCCGACAGGAGTGGCTCCTCTTTCTCTTATGTTGAATAATTCTGCAGAGCCAAGGCAGATGTACTGTGTGCTGCTTCTCACGCATCCACAGCATGGTCACAGCCCCTCTATCAAAGATAAGACAGCTGTTTGTTTAGTGGCTAATTTTTGCCAGAACTATTTCTTTACTGTCTCCTGCTAACAGATAGTAGGAGGAATTTCTGAAAAGCAGCAGGGGGGATGCACAATGATCTCTAACCCAAGGTATGATTAAAAGAGCAAAACCCCAGAGTAGTGAGCCGGAGCACATATAAGCTTTTTATCCGGTGATTTTTGTGGAATGGACTAGAATATTTCCCTTCTCTTCCATTTAGCTCAACTTTGTCTGTATTCAAAATCCATCTCAAATTTTTTGAACGTTAAAGACATTCTCTGTCTGCTTCCATCTACACTGATCATAACTTTTTTGCGCCTTTTAGGGACATTATTCTTATGGTCTCTTTGTATAAAAATAAATATTTTTAGCATCCGTATATAATGCATTCCAGAATTACTACTTATTTCATTATTACATATCTATTTTTCCTAATAGAATGAAAATCCCTACCTGTAATTTTTTTTTTTTAACACTTATAGTGCCTCAAGACATCACTGAAAAAGATATTTTCACCCTTGAGACATTTTTTTTTTTTTTTAAATCTAGGGAACTACCACCTTGATTGTAACCTCCCCTCCCTCATTCCACTCATTGATCATCTCACCCTTCCAGCCTCCATTTTGCAGAGTTCTAGCCGTCTTTCATGAGAACAATGTTGGGTTTTGCCTATGGATTCTGTGGATGCTGACTCTGCTTCTAGCGAGAATTTCTGCAAGAGTGTTGAAAGTCATGGCATTTAAGTCGTGATATCTGCTATACTATCTATCTTCTTGGGTCCCATACTCTATTCCTCCACAGGAAACATCACAGAGGAGGGCACTCACTCTCTTGAAAGAGAGAACACTCTGTAAGAAGAACTCTTAGCTTGAAAGAGTTGTACATATGTCCAACATCCTGCTTACAGAGATGGATTGTGGTGAGGCGAGCTTGCACTCCTTTGTGGGGAAGTCACCTGATTATAAGATCTAGCCAAGAAGTAGAGATGTGTTCATGTTGAGTCTTTGGTGAAGACTAGAAGGAAAGAGGGCTAATGAGGTTCTCTTGATCTGCCTCCATTCTTGGAATTGTAAGAATGGCCCGTAAATGTAGTCTGTGGTTCCTAGGGATTATCTGGCTACTCCCTGAGATCAATGGAAGGGACTTAACTTTTTGCATTGGTGTCTCCCTCCCTTCTCCCCACAACACACACAGATACAGACACTGGTTTGACTTTTTTTTTTCTCAATACGATGTTATTATTAAAAATCTGGGTTCTTGCCTCAAGTCAGTGATGAAGGAGAGGCTTTATTTGTTGTCGTTGGTGTTATTGTTGCTTTTCTTCCCCTCCCGTTGTGCAGTGGCTAGGGGAGAGGGCAGCATGAGGTGAGGTCTGCTGCGGTGGTGATGAGGGTGGGAGGAGACCCAGGGCTCAGAACAGAGGGCAGTCTCCCGGGATGTTGGGGATCATCAGGAGGGCAGCTTCGGGCTGGAGGATATCGATAACCACCTCTCTTCTGACTTTAGTCTTCACTTGACTTTTTGGGAAATGATCCCCAAAAAGCCCTACATGAGCCCATAGAGAAAGGAAAAGAACTGGGTAAAAGGGCTCTTTTGGCTTTACTTACTATGAACCTAGAGTGGAATAAGGACATAATACGAATTAACAGTGTGTGTGATCCAGAGTCACAAATAACAGGATTTTCGTAGACCTCTATGTTTTCAGTGTAGCGTCATCAGATAGAGAAGACTGCTTGCTTAAGAATCACTACATCTGAATAAACCCAAGGATGAACTTTGGCAGCAGGTTTGAGTTTTCTTTCTACCACCAAGTAGCCATGTGAACTTAGATTTCATCATGTCCCTGTTCTTCAGTCTCCTCCATGGAAAATGAGGACAAAACTGGCACCGTCCTATTAATTGAGGTGAGTTATT
>CM052884.1:2067545-2085266 GCA_028534135.1 Potos flavus
TTTCCCTACTTTCAGGTAAGATTGGCTTTTGTCATTCATGTCATTAGCATGACTGTAAACTCATCACTTAATCCAGGTAGCCTTCCTGGCATTTGCTGTGTGGTGATGGGCAGTAGTTACTCAACGTTTCAATTGAAAAAAAAAAGTATGAATGAATAAGGGATGGGAGGAAAGAGGGGAGGCAGGGACTGTAAGTTTAAAGAATATCAGATTAAGTTTTGACCTACATGTTTCACACACTGCTTCCCCCGGCAAGGTTGGGGGCAAGACGTCTGGGCCTTACTATCAATTGAGTACATGGCCCTTGAAATGAGAGTGAGTGGGTTCTGTTAGAAGCAGCCCAATGTGACTGGAGCATGGAGAGCTGTGTGAAATGGGATCAGAGCTGTGACTGGAGAGGCTGCGTGCATGCCAGCTTAGGAACTGTGGGCTGTGGTCTCTGCAGAATGAGAGGACAGCATGTTTCGAGTCATGGAAAGGCATTTTCTTGAGCACTCTAATTTGTGCCCTGTTACCCTGTGGCCATGAGTATTTAGTATGGTTCCTGAAGCAAAAGTGTTGGATCTGGTACAATGAAGTGCATGAGAAATATTTCTGACACTTCAAATTGTAAAATTAAAATAACAACAACAAACTAACAGAAAACCAAAAAGCAGGGAAACGAATAGCACTTGGTTTCTGCAGAAGAGATGGCATATTGGTTCCATCATTATCCAAAAACTTAGATTGTTTATTTTAGGGGGTGGGCGGGTGCGTGTTGCATGAGAAATGGCTTAAAAACATACCTACAACCTGTGACTAGAGAGGAAGCGAGGGGGAAGCTCTTCTAGTGTCTCTCCAGGAACCTTCATGAGCCACAAGGATGTACTGTCCAACACCAAAGTGAAGGTCTGTGCCTTGTATTTACTCGGGGAATTCAGAATGAAGTCTTTCCAATTATTTCTGTAGGACTGAATTGCTACCCTCTCATCAATATTTCAAACATAGAGTAAGATACTGCCAGTCCTGAAGCAGAGGGCTGGAAGAATTTTGTAGGGACAAAGCAAAGGGGAACGAAGTGAGCAGGTCAGCATGCTTTGTGGCGGGCGGATGGGAGCCTGAGGGCGAGAGGACAGTGGCTAAGAGCAGTGGAGTCCTGTGTTATCTGGTGAGTGAATAAGAAAGCAGATGCCTGGTGTGGCTACAGGGGCAAGTGGAGACATCCCTCAAGCAGAATTGAGAAATCTTACCTGAAGCAAATCCCACCTTGCAAGCAAGGATGGAATCTGTCTTGCAGATACAGTCAGTAAACACGTGGCTGGCACGGGGCCCTTGGCAAACTATGGTGTCAGACAAGTCACAGGCCCTGGCTGCGGTCCTGACGTTTCCCTTCATCTCTACTTCCCTCTCCTTTATTTAGCACCTTCCCGCTTAGCAAGTCCAGCAAGTTAGTAAGTGTGTCCTCAGATACTGGGTTAACAAATATCTTCCTTTTTTCCATTAGTTTCTTATCTCTTAGAAGCACGGGCATGTTGAGACTCATAAACACCTTGAGAAATCCCACTCTATCCCCTCAATACTGGGGTGCTCCTTGTTTTGTATTCGCCTTTACTGGCTAGGTATCCAAAGGGTGACTGACTCACGGTACCCAAGATGCCTCCCGTTCTTTCTAAGCCCATCGATGCCCACACCTGGAACTCTGACCCAGCTATGTCGGGACAAGGCCACTTACCCAAGCTGTTCTCTTGGTTCTGCTTGGCTGAGTCTCCACGCAGGGCTCAGGGAGCTCGACCTGAGCTCTCGCCTTGATGACTATGTCCGAGGAAATCAGGATCAGTGAAGGTCGTATTCATGTCACTTTAATTTCTCTTATTTAAGGACAGCAGCCCATTCGTGGTTGTCTTGTCAAGCAGATTCTGAACTTCAGTCACGTTTGGACATTTGAGCATTCAGGGAAAATTCCAAAAGAGCCTCAGAAAATGAGGTCACAAACCTTCCTGGCATTTACTTTTCCCTCTGAAACATCAGGAAAACCCAGCTGAACATCTGGCTTATGGACCCCCATACCTCATACTCCTAGAAACAGGATAGACTGTTGGTTGCCAGGGGCTCGGGAGTGGAGGAAACGAGATGTTGATCAAAGGGTACAAACTTTTAGTTATAAAATGACTAAGTTCTGGAGATTTAATGTACAGCTTGGTGACTATAGTTAACAGTCCAGTCTTATATATTTGAAAGTTGCTAAGAGAATAGATTTTAAATACTCTCATGTACACACAGAAAGATAACTATGTGAGATGACAGATGTATTAACTAACCATACCGTGGCAATCGTATATACATATAATCAGATATATGTATATATAATCACATCGTACACTTTAAACTTATACTGTGTTATATGTCAGTATCTTAGTAAAGCTGGAGCAAAAAAAGAATGAAGTAGGAGAATTAAACACTGACATGAGGAGATTGCTAAACTGATAATTAAGTCGGTTGGATTTATTACGAATTCCCAAACCCATGGGCAGCTCATCCCAGCTTTCTGGGTCAGTAAGCTGACCGCCACAGACAGAAGGCAGGGTGCACAAAACACCTGTCCAGAACCTTCCTGTTTCCAGCCTCAGCAAAAGTAAGACCTCCGATCTACCAGAGGCTCCAGTTCACCTTAGAAGGAAACAGACCTATGTGACTTACTTTTTTAATCTGGAAATCCTAGTAACATTGGAGGCCAGCTAAGTCTTTGTTGTAGGGGTTGCCCCTTGCCTTCTAGTAGGTTGGGCGACATTGCTCACTTTTTCCCACTGAAGGCCAGTAGCACTCCCCAACTGTGACAGCCAAAAGTGTGTCCAGACATTGCCAAATGTTGCCCCCGATCCTCACTCCACGTTGAGCCTCACTGCACTGCGAGTTAGACTTAGGTGGGTAACAGAAGTGCGACACCTTGGACTCGGCGTCAGTTGCTTTAACTGTGAAATGGGGATAATAATAACATAAGCATTGGCGTGCGGATTAAGTGAAATAGTGTTTAATAACCACTTATATAGCATTCACATTTCAATTACTTATTAATTTAATAGACTTGACCTTCCTGTGCAGGAGGTGATATCATTAAGTCCATTATACAGATGAGAAAACCAAGACACGGAAAGGTTCAATGACTCTCCCAAGGTCATACAGCAAGTAAGTGGCAGAGCCAGAGTTCAAACCCAGGTAGTCTGGCAACTGAGCCTGGTTCTTCCTTATGCCAGGCTGCCTCTCAGAAGGTGGGTGTGGATCACTCGGCAGATGCCCGGCAGCTAGCGAGAGCTGAACACGTCGTATTGACGGTTAGATTTAGATTAGCGTTACTATTTTATACAGCCCCGGAGGCAAGTGCTAGGCCAGATGTTTCCTTTTGTACTTTTTTACCCTGTGTCCTTACAGCCACCTTGTGAGCTGGATGGCAGGCCAGTAATAGCATCTTCATCTGATGAATAACGAGCCTGCCCACTTGCCAGAGAGACGAGATGAGGCTGGAAGAAAATCTCGGTCTTTCTCATCCCCGGGCCTGCTCTCTGTAGTAGCACAAGCCACTTCCTTCTGGAGCACCGTGCCAAGTTTTCTGAGAACACAAGCAGGATCGTATTATGGAAGGATCTGCTTTCAAAAGGCTTACGACAGGCAGGGGGACAAAAGCATAAGCACAAGAAAAGATGTATGGTGACGGAAGAGAGTGGAGAATCCACTAACTGTAGGGGGGACGAGGAGTGCTAGGACAGGATTTCCGAAGAGGAGGAGGGATTTAAAACTGCTCGGGGCTTTGCAGAATGGCAGGGGTTTGGATGCACAGGTGAAGAAGGAAAGGGGGCTGCATTTAAGGAGCCCCTACTGAGTGCCAGGTGTTGTGATGGACGCTGTCCATACATTAGGGTCCTGTTGACTCAGCGTCCCCATAAAGAAGTGGGGGTGCTGAATCCCTGCTCTACAGATGTGAGCCCATCTTGCAGGAAGTCTTGCAGGAACCCCACACTCTTGCAGGAAGTGACATTGTTTGGTGGAATGTCAAATTGAAACTTCCTCTTCCAAGTCCAAAACCTAAGCTGTTTCCTGTGGAAGCACAAAAAAAGGGAAGGGCACGATAGGCTTAGAGAGCAGCAGAAAGATAGAAAGTACGTAAACCACTGTGGCACAGGTGAAAATAGACATTTCCTTTTAAACAGAGACTGCTTGTTCTAGAGCAGCGTGGAAACAAACTTACCAAGGTGAATTGTTTTCTTCCAAGGGCTTCCCAGTAACCGTAACCCAGTAACAACTCTCTGTTGTTTGTTTACTTCTTGACTGTCTCGCTCCGCTACCCAATGAGCCCCCAGGAGAGGGTGACCTTCAGTCCCTAAAACAATGGTTGCTCTCTAAAGGGCCATAAGGATATACTGTAAAATATGGATGTTTTAGAGTGAAAGGAAGAACAGATGATAAACAGAGCAAGTTAGTGAATGAAAAATAACTTAGAAAAATATCTGAGGATGTAGGGCAATTAATTTAACGTTCAAAATTAAGCCATGAAGATAAATGTAGGAAAGATAAATATGAGTTACTGAATTTAATCATAATATGTACCCTGATTTATTTTCCTTCATTAAAGACATATTTATAGAGTGTCTAATAAATGTCCGGCAGTGAATTCTGATCCAGGGATTCAAAATGAGAATGAAATATTGTCCTTGTTCTTAAAGATTTTTACCGACTCCCAGGGAATTTGGACACGAGTTATTTATCAGTGATACAGAACTCAAAGCTGCATAAGTTGGGCAGCTGATGCGTGTACTCAGTGGTTCTACTGCTGGATGGACAAGTTTGGAAATAGCTTTTGTGTAGAGTAAAAGTCCTGGGCTATTTTTTCTCATAAATTTAATGGGACCTAGGACAAGTCAATGCAGTCTTAGGCCATATTAACCTAAATTCACAATCTAAATCACATCCAGAATATTTCCTCCCTCTATGAACATTGATTTTAAAGAATTCTTGACAAAATAAAGAATGTGTAGTATTTCAAAGCTGGGAGATGAGGGCCTAAGGGAACTGTAAGGAGTGATATAATTTGATTATTTTGAGCCCATTTTACAGTATATTGTAAGAGAAAGGATACATAATTATGTCATTGTTGTTGCCACCAATATTTTCAGGATAAAAGAAAAAGTTGTGAATAGAAAAATAGAAAAACAAATGTATTAAATAAAAACTTTGGAATCTCAAATATGATTTGTAAATATCACTGTGAGTTCATCCTATCTTCACTTTTAATGAAATGCATGTTTCCCAGCTCTGTGCAAAGGTCTAGACGCCATGCCAGTCTAGTGGCAATGGTCGCTTCTAATATCCAGATATCATTTTTAAATACCATTTGCCACTAACAGGAATAAGGGCTCCTTCTAGAAATAGCTGATCCCAGGTCAGGGACAGGGAATGTAAATGATTGTGGGATGTCTTCTTGAGCCAGAAAGCACGGAAGGTCGTACAAGGTCATGCTGAAGGGACACGGGGAGCCAACTTGAGACACTCCCACAGGTCAAGGGTGGGAAATTTTTCCTTCAAAAATATGATGTCTTCAAATGATTTAAAAACATGGAATATACTTTAAACAACCAGTGTGCACCAATTTTTTTTTAAGGAGTAGGAGAAACAAAACAAGATTTTTGATCACCAGTTAAAGTTACTAAGGCACTCATTAATTATTCTGACGTTTGATAATTAAAGGGCAATGGATTAACCCTTTGTCTTCTTTTTCCTGTATGAATTATATTTGAGGGTAACCAAATTAGACCTAGTATATGAGGGATAATTCTTATACTAAGAAGAATTTAGCTGATTAATAGAAAAACACCATTTCGTGATTGGTAATGAAAGATATAACATGGTGATGGCGATGAAGGGCAAAAATCAAGAGTTAAACCTTACAGGGATCTTTAAACAGAAAAGCGGAGACTGCCATCATGTGACCCTACCAGTCATTGTTAACATTGTTAAAGCTGAGGCATTCCGGACCTGATGCAGCTTCCTATATGATCAGTATGAAGTACTCCACACAACCCAAGAAACAGTTTTGCAAAATAGATTAACTTGAATCTGCTCAAGACTTTAGAATTAATTTCCAGTATACAAGAAATCGGGGGTCACAGAGGAACTTGTTCCACATAAGCAAGCAGTCAATCAAATCTAGAATAAGGGATTTTCTATAGGTCAATTTACCCAATTTCTTCAAAAAATTCACTGAACTTTAAGAGGAGTTTTTCTATATACATTTGTAAGGGATTTAGATATAATCAAATGCAAAGGGTACTTTATTCGGATTCCAATTTAGCCAAATCAAATATAAAAATGCATTTTTTTTCAAAATGAGCAATGAGCTAGGTCACAGCCCAAAGAATTAAATAAGCATCCATGAGCCCATAATAATGTAAATATATGAATGCATAAATAAGTAAGAGGAAAAGGCAAATCTTCCTTAAAGAAAAACTCAAATAATATCTGTAGATAGTCTTTCCTCAAGGAGATGGACAGTATGGAAAATAAGACATTTTCAGTGGAGAAATCCAGCATACACCACTAGACATTCGTAGTGCCGTATACAGGCATGCATGCATATATGGAGACACGAATTTATATGTACATGTGTGTGACGCACACACACAATATGTCACTTTAACCAGGTGATCAAGGTGAGCGGTACCATGGTAAATCACATTGATATCCAGAGACACCTGGTAGGAAGCACTGAGAAAGGCACTTAACCTTTGTGGTCTTTCTCCCCAAAACCTATGACTCCAGTCTGTTGGAAAAACATCAGACAAACCTCAAAGAGGGACCTTCTACAAAATAGTTCTTTTAAAGGATCAAGGCTATAAAGATCAACTTAATATTCTGCAAATCTAAGCCTTTCCACTAAATTTATACTAAAATGTGTAACAGGGTTTAGGGTTATTCCTACTCACATAAAGGACTTCGGTTCTTAAATCATAATCTACTTTGGTGCCTGGGTATCTTTTCTTTCCCCCACATTTAATGGTATGGGGGAGGTACTATAATAATTTCCATTTACAGTTTTAGATTCATGGCTGTCAGGAGAAATTTAGGATGCATTGATCCTAACTTTGGAGATGATGAAAAATTGTAGTGGAAAAGGGCCCAGGATGAGACTGCTGCTGGAAAACCCTGCTGTCGTCAGTCACTTTAGAGAGACAGAAGCTTCGGGGCACTTGGGGAGCGCGGTCGGTCGGGCATCTGACTCTTGGTTTCGTCTGGGGTCGTGGTCTTAAGGGTCCTGGGATTAAGCCCCATGCGGGGCTCCGTGCTCAGCGGGGAGTCTGCTTGAGATTCTCTCTCTTCCTCTGCCCCTTCCCCACTGCTCACACTCTCTTTCTCTCTAAAATAAGTAAATCTTAAAAAGAAAAAAAAGAAGGACGTAAGCCTAGTGTCAAGGGCGTTGGCTCCTGCTAAGCAGAGTCTGGAAATGGGAACATATGTGTTCCATGTTTTAATGTCCCGATGGTGAGAAGGTATTAGCATGCTACCTTTATCCATGGGAACGTGATGACCAGTGGTCGACGGCTTCTAAAGGCCAAGCATTTTACTGTGGTAGGTGCTACACCCTTGCTGTGACCATCCAGGGCACACAGGGGGAAACACACCTGAACCAATATGGGCGACAGAGGAGACTGTGAGCGCCCACCCTGGGGAACTTCACATTGACTCAATGACCTCTCAGCCCTGAGCCATCCTGCGAACTTCCAAAGCAGCATCTCGGTAGAGATTGTGGATGGATATGTAAAAACAGAATAGACCGGGAAATCCTGCTCATCTTCTTTTTTCCCAGATAATCTCCTCCCCAGGTTACTGTGCTCAAGAATCAAGAGAGACAGCAACAACAAGTAGAAACACGTGGAGGGGTGTGTGTGTGGGCACACGCGTGTGTGCACGTGTGTGTGTGCACGCGTGTGTGAACGTGGGGGGGGAGTGGGGAGGTTGTGTTCATTGCCCGCCCCTGATAAATCTTCCCTAGATCCCTTTCTCTCTGCCTCTTTCTCTCATGCACACACAAGGTTTTTTCTTTCATTTCTTCCTTCATTTTTGCTGCCCCTTACAGGTGAGTGGCACTGCTCACGGGGCGTTCGAGAGAGGCAGGGAGGGAGTTAGGGCGGTTATTCGGCACTGTACTCGGGCACTGTACGGGTGCCCCTGCCCCAGGCTTACTCCACGGCGACACGGTAATTACTTTGGGGCAGAAGGTGACCGGGCTCAGCTCCAGCAAGCTCGTCTGCACTGTGGTTTTGACCCCCCCCCCCCGCCCCCAACCACCAGGGGCCGTACCAGGACAAACCACCTCCCCCCGCCCCCCACCAACCTGTAGGAGGAGACCGGTGGGTATTGGAAGCAACCTCAGGATCCACCCTGGCTAAGTCCCAAGACCTGTGCGTGCATAAAAAAGAAGACAACCCTGACCTGCCCCCCTCCCCGACACACACACACACACACACACACACACACACACATGCACACATGTATGCACACACGAGTGCACACACATACACGAACGCATGCACATCCACACACTCGTGCACGCGCACACACACATGCGCGCACACACACATGCACACATGTATGCACACACATGCACACACACACGCGAATGCATGCACATCCACACACTCATGCACACACACACACGTACACATGCGCACACACACACACACACACACATGCACGCATGCATAGGTGCCTTCCCCAGCCTGGCTGCTGTCCCACCCCGAGTGTACTCTCACTGTGAGCAAAGCTGAGCCCTGTACCTCACCGCACTGTTCTGTCCTTGAATTCTTTCTCGCTAGAGAACAAGAACCTCTCAGTAACGGGGGGGCAGACTCTCCTGGAGTGTTTGGAAGGATGGAGGGAATTTGCGCTGCCGTGGGCGAGTGGCTTCAACTACCCCCACCCTCTCTAAGCTTTGATTTTATACCCTTTCACCTAAGAAATTCTCATACTGAGTCTGGCCTGAGAACCACAGTTCACGTGTATTTCCCCTCATTTCCCAACTGCTAATGGCGCATGCGATTAGAGACCTCAGTCACTTTACTTACGTTAGCTGGCGGAAATGTTGTTCTGCACACTTTATCTGCTCCTACCTCTGTGAACTCCCAGACATGGATACGCCGTCTACATACCTTGAGGATTTATATTTGAATGATGGTAATTACTGAGTGTGTGTGTGTGTGTGTGTGTGTGTGTGTGTTAATGATCCTACAGTCTGGCAATTAACAACCTAATATCTTCATTTTTTTAAATGATTTTCCTAAATGCCTCTGAAAATATCCTTCCTTTTTGGGATTTTTTTTCTTTAATAAGGATGTCCCTGAGTTACATTGATTTCCTCTGCCCCAGTCATAGAAGTACCCTTTACAGATGCGTGAGTATTCGAGGTCAAGTGAAGTGGGGTCTGTTAGCCTTTCCCAAGATGACATTCTCTTTTTCTCCAAGACCCTACTCACATGTATGTTTCCAATTTAATTCTATTTCTTTTGACCTTGTTCTAATATGAGAGCTGATTTCCTCTTTTTCTCCCCCTCTTTAACGTATCAAGTTACACAGGGCCCTATGAAGCCATATGTATAGACTGGTATACAACCCCCAACACAGACGTAGCAGTATTTATTCATTTCCTTATTTCTTTATTTATTGTTTTATATCTGAATCAAGCATCTCGGAAAAGTTTCCAGACTATACAGGTGCAGGTGGTATTTTTCCCCGATGATTGCTTAAATCCTAACTGCTTAAAAATAAAAATAGGTCTCCATCTCTCTCCAAGCTTAAAACAAAGAACAACAACAAAAGTCATTCCCAAACAGAAATTACTAGAAATACCACACCAAGTCCCAAATGGTTAGGTCCAAACAATGTACGTGATACGGCGATCAAATACAAGCCACTGAGATTGTGTTGGAAATAGTCCTTTAAATATTTTCATGGGCATGAGTGTCAGTCTGGGACTCTCTGAATAGTTAGCTTGAATATTTCACTGCACCGTAGTCAATTGAGTAAATGTGGATATTTATTATTGCTGTTTTGTAAGAGTCCCACATTTTGCAATTTAATTAATGGCAGAACGTAAAACCAGTAAGAATCAATAAGGAACAGAATTATCCAAGTGTTTCCAGACTATACTCAAAAATTTTAAGTAGAGCGGTTTGTGTGGTCTCAGTACTCCGCAAGGTCCAGCTCCCGAAGGACAGCACACACGCGGGCTGTGACTCATTTTGCTGAAGCCAGTGCCAGCTCCCTGACCGAGTGTATGTTGGGTCAGCGAACAGCGTCCCTCCTCAACATGGCGCGCGGACATATTTCTCACCCGGTCCTGCATTCTGGCACCTCTCCGGAGATCCAGGTTTCCCTTCCTCTCTGGAGCTCAAGAGCACGCTTTCTGTTTTTATGGGTTGCAACTGTAGCTTTATCCAGCTTCCACGTGCCTTCTTTCAGCGGGGGTGGGTCCGGGCTGTGTCTGGGCCAAGTTTGGCCTGAGTGAGGCCTGAACATCTTGACTCTACCACCTGCTCTCTTCACTTTCCCGGTTGCCCAAAGCTTTTGTGCTAGATTAAATAATCTTGATACTCGAGATACTTTAGAAAAAATTACGAGATGTTATGTTATCTGTAAGTGAGCATCCATTGTGTCATTTGAGAAATTTAGGACTTGGCCAAACGTTGGGCCTTCTCTCTCCAACTCCCTCTAGAGAGGATCAGGTTCCCCACTCACTGAACTGCTACAAACAGGGACCCAGGGAACTTTACGTGGGCTCCCTTGTCTCTGCGCGGCCCTTTTCACTTGTCAAGTGGGATCACGTGGGGTGGGTAGATGAACAGTGGTCCGATTTTGCCAGTAGACTGATACAACTCCTCCAGAAACAGTGTTCAGCTTTTCAGGCTTCCCTCTGAAGAGCTCGCTCTTGCTTTCACTGATTCCAACACCCCTTCCAAGACCAAGCCCCACCTGTGGGAGCGTCTTCCTTCCTTCCTCGGCGGAGGCGGTCTGCAGCTGCACAGACCAAGGGGACACACCGATGGAGAGACACCAAAGACAGGTGCTGGACATGAGGCCCAGGAGCTGGGCCAGAGTTCACGGGACGTGAAGGGGTCCGTGGACCAGGTGCGATGCCACACACCCGCGTGAACCCGTCCTGGCCCCTTGTGTCTCAGGGAGCTCCCCATCGTAGTTTCTCCCAGGTGCTCCGTCAGGAGGCGGGAGGCCTTTTTGTCTTCAAGCTTCCATCACCCCACGGGGAGACTTGAGCCTGCTTAGCCGGCCTCTTCCGTTGAGGGGGTCGTGTCGGCCTGTGCCGGGAGACAGGCTCTCCCAGGGAGCTGGAGACAGAGCTGCTCTCCAGGCCACCTGCGCTTGGCTCTGCTGCCTCCTCCGGATGCGGGTCAGATTTGGGAGCCAGCAGGTGCCGGGCTGGCCCCGGCCGTTGTCTCCTCTGACAGCCTCGCAGGAAGGAGGCGCGTCAGTACCCTTGGCTGCCGTGGGGCTCTTCTTTCTTGTCTGTTAAGCACGGTGGTCTGAAAACTGCAAGGACCATCACGATGCACACCGAAAGCTAGCTATTCACAGGACGTCCGTTTAAATAAATTAGCCAAATATGTTTATTATTGGTCTTTTATTTCAGATAAGTATGCTCTAAGAGGAAGACCAGGGTGATCCCGAGGTAGCCCTCCGTTTTGGACACTCCCTATGTCAGGAACCTTAAAACTTCAGAAGTAGAACAATCCATTGCTAGTTGTGAGAGAAAGACTCTTTGTGGCCACAGATGACCCTTTATTTATTTTTTTTAGGTTTTAAAAAATTTTTTTTTTTTTTAAGATTTTATTTATTTATTTGACAGAGAGCACGAGAGAGACAGAGAGAGCACAAGCAGGGGGAACGGCAGGCAGGGGAGAAGCAGGCTCCCCGCTGAGCAAGGAGCCTGATGCGGGGCTCCATCCCAGGGCCCTGGGATCACGACGTGAGCTGAAGGCAGATGCTTAACGACGGAGCCACCCAGGTGCTCCATAGGTTTTAAAAATCTAGAGTACAACTCAGGAAACGATCAGGATGTAGCAGTCTCTAGTGAAGTGTGCTTTGTGTTGACTAGTGAATTGGCATTGACCGACCCCTCTCGTGTAGCCCAGTCACCGTGGAAGGGAAGGAGCTAGGTCAGGAGTCTCCTCCAGTGAGGAGACCAAAGTGAAGGCCCCCTGGGTCAGTCAGGAGACACATTCCGCTGCTGGACAGAGACAGACCACTCATTGCCCAGGGCTCAGATGTCGGGGTTTTAGGGACCCAGGCTTATATCATTTTGTCATGGTTTAAGGCCTCCAGCTTATGCCAGCTTGCCTTCCTTCCGCTCTGAAGGAACAGTGCAAGGGAAGGGGGAGAATATGTTCCATCCCTTTTAGGTACACCAGCCAGGCTCAGCACACATGATCTCACTCACGTCCCTCCAGGTAAAATGCAGCCATTTGGCCAAAGCTAGCTGCAAGAGAGCTGGTAGGAAAAATTGCAAACAAAAATGACCAACTTTAGCTGATATGGGCCTACTTGGAAGTTCCATTATTGTACGAGAATGAGACATGGATCCTGGGGTGACCGCCCCTGTCTCTTTCCCAGCCTCCAGAAGCATCCGACAGATTTATCCTTGGCAACTTGACGTGGTAGTAGGCTGAGGTAGCCTAGGTACTCAAGCGGATCTTCCTACTTATTCTCATTATGTTGGTTCTGATTCCACCCCCATTTTCTGTAACTGATATCCTATCCCGATACACTCATCATCCCGTTGTCTTCCTGATTAGCATGCATTTGCACTCTCAGAAGTACCCCAGTCTGGCATGTAAGTAAGATAGTCACCTTAGTGGCCTTCAGACAGCACCTTGCCCTGCACCCCTCTGGCCCCACCCCAGCTCCCAGGCTGTGAGGAAAGACTGGTCAACCATCTGCAAGAAGGAACCTGGGACACAATTCCCAGGTCCTACAAGAGAAGTGTGACCTTCCTGTTTTATAGGGGCAGGAGTGAGCCGACATCCCTGCACACAGTAGTAGGCATCATAAGACCCCATAATTAATCTTTTTCTTGAGCTAAAACAGTTGGCAAGTTTTAAGAAGGGAAGGCTCACTTATATTGTGTCTCTTCTTTCAAGTCACATAGCTACAGTGGTTCATTTCTTTCTGATATCTGCACTCAGTTGTTGAACCCATGAAGTGTCTCTCCTTTGATGGGATATTCGTTCAATTTTGCCTGATCCAGAAGATTCTCAATACCATTTCCCATTGGCTGTGTACTTGTGTCATGATAATCTTGCCATTACTGCAGCCCCACCAAAGGTAGTCTTTGACACCGAAGGCAGTCTGTTAACTTCATCATCATGAAAGGCTTTTCTCATACAATGTTGGGAGTCAACACTGAAAAAAAAAAAAGAAAGCAAGACCTATAACTGGAGACACAAAAAGACTGATTAATTGTCCTCCTCTCTTGGCTCTGTTTATAGAGTAATCCATGAAAAAGTTGTCATGTTTCTTCCCTCCCACCCCGCCTCCGGGGTTATTGATGACTCCAAGACGAGGCCTTTGAAGTATAGCCAAGATTTGCAAAAGGGAGATAAACTAGACAGAGAGTAGATATTGAGCTATAAATGAGAAACAAGGACCTAAAAGGCATGTCACAAGAGCAGGAGGATGTGGGATAGCCCATCCCAGGGTGCTGGATGCAGGAACTGCATCTGATTGATTGTCAGTCAGAGATCAAGCCAGGTATCTTTTTCATCTCCCCCTTCTTCCGTCTCCTCCTGATTTATCACTCTGTCTTCTAGCAAGCCACTGATGTGTCCTTGCTCATGGACCCAATCAAAAAGACGATCTGCCAATAGCAATAAATTACCAAAAGTCTCTAGTACAGTGGGAGACGTCACCTGTTCCCTTCCCGTTGTGGTTCAAGACTCCCACGAAAATGACCTGTCAGTAGTTGATTACTCCGCCTTTCCATTTATTTTCTTCTGGAGGACTCCTCTTCCTTGTGCTCCAGTGCACACACAGCTATGCAGCTGTGTTTATGCACACGTGAGCAATCCTTTCCTTGGTGAGTCATTTGATTAGTCCTTGAAAATGCAGCCCCCAGTTTCCACTCCAGAGAGCCCTCGGTTCATAAGAACCAGCCCTACCCTCCTATGGGAGCTGAGTAAATCCCCCAAGGCCGTCCTAATGAGGCCAACAGCCCATGGCATTCTTTCCATGCAAAGGAGGTGACCTCAGTCAAATTTGGCCCATTCGAGAAATCAGAGAAGAATCCCAGAAGAAGAGCAGTGTATCAGTAAGGGCCCAGATCCTTCCAGATTTTGTCATTCTTTTGCAGATGCCCAGGGGGATACTTGGCTCATCTCTTACCCTCCTTCACTTGCCAAAGGAAACAGAGCCCCCCACTCAGGAAGCAAACAGGTCAGGCATTTTTCTGCTAGGGAGACAGCTCTTCTTTTCCCATTCCTCTGCCCCTCTCTGTTTCCCTGCCTCTTTCCAGCGCTCGGAAACTGGACAAGAATAATGAGGATTTTTGAAAACAGATACTATCTTTCTCAAAGATATCCTTAAGCAGCCACATGTTTGGATGATAAAGCCTCATCCATTCCTGCCTCTGTCCAGAAGCTGTTGGAAAAGTAAAGAAGTTAAAGAAAAGCATATCATTCCTTTCTTTTTTGCCAGATTGTTTATATACCCTTCCTCTTACTCTAGGCCTCCTGTGGGATAGACGATTAAACAAATCCATACCAACGTCCTAATTACATTCGGCGCGCTCCTCTCTCTCCTCAGGCTCAATCTCAGGGAGGACATGACTGTCGTTTGGAAAGGACAGAACAGCTCTGCACATTTGCATATCAGAAACTACCTTCCAGGCAGTTTTTCAGTCGTTTTCTCTGACCCGTGTATAAGGTGGGAGAAGATCACTCTCTGAATTCCAATGAGAGGGAAGAGGGGCGTGAGGAATACACAGACTCCCAGAGACTGTCCTTGTAAGCTAATTAACTAACCTGGGATACGGGGATAGGGGTGGGGAACGGAGTTGGAAAGTTGCAGAGGTGGAAAATAATAATGTCTTGGGTTTTTCATGCAGACAAAAAAGTGAGGTTTGATGAATCGACAGATACATCTTGGCAGACATGTGGGCTGAATTTAGCGCAGGAGGAATAGAGCTAGGAGGAGGACTTAAGTGACAAATTGGAAAAATCATTTTAGTTATTGTGTGAGTAACAGGTAGGATTAAGGAGAGGAGAAGTCTGGAGAATTAGACTTTGGGATTTCCTCTTTGCTTTGGTGCGAGACGTGCTAAACCTTAGGATTAATGAGAACATGAAGACTTGCCAATCAGCCAATGGCCCCAGCTATCTTGCAGATCCCTAAATGCATCCCTCACCAGTTGAGGACCTAAAGATTCATGCTGTACATGTGGGGCACAGATTGAAGTCTGAAAGGCTATTGATACTAATAATATTAGCATTAATTAATTCACTAATACTAATAATATTAGTTAGCTGGTCCGATCACCAAGTATCCTCTGCTGTGGCTCATTTGTGTTACAAATGCGATTCTTCATTCATCTCAGCTTAACATAAATGGAGATGTTGATAGATTTTTCCAAGGAAATAAATGAGTCATGATAAACCTTTTCCTGTGTGAGGATGAATGTGGGTACATAATCGTTATATGAACAGGATGTTCCTTTAGAAAAAAGCAATTGAGATGACACATCTCCTGGCTGCTTGGATGGCAACTTAGCAGCACGTCTGACAACAGGACTTTGTTCCTTTCTCCTTCTCAGAAATACCTTCAGAAGTCAGGAAATTAAATCCTTTGAGTGACAAATACCTGTCCTTACTTTCTCTGGTTAGATGTACTCAACGAACTCCCGTCTCAGTTGCCCGTCTCAGTTTCCTGATAGAATGGCCTTTAACTTTTTATTTTGTGATTTACTAAATTTAAAAAAGTGACGTCTTAAGAATAAGACAGAGAGATTCTGGGTAGAAAAAGCTCGTACTAAAATTTCAGAAATAGATATAAAGTGATTTTTAATTTTATTGTGTGTGTGTGTGTGCACGTATATTCATTCCCAGCTATGTTGATTTTAATAAATCACCTCTACTGAGAACTCTAAAAAAAGGAAAGATAATATGGTGCAGTGATTTTTATTATCTTAAAACAATTTCATGATGAAACATTTGGAAAGTATGGAAAACTTTCCAACAGAAGAGAAATGCCATCCACATCGCCTCCATATGCTTATGTTGTATTTTCTGGATTTGTATTTGCAAAAAAGCACATCGTGGTAAAATTGTAGTTACTTATTTTGTTATATAAAGGCTGTTGTGTTCCCTCTGCATTTGCGCCAAGTGCATTTGGCCAGTGGTTCCAAAATTAGAAACTTTACCAAAACATTAGAAACTTACCAAAACATGTCTTCAGCTTCGTTCTACATATACCATTCTACTCAATGGTGGAGTAAGTAGAAGGATCTGGGGACAGTTCCGTCAAGAAGCAACGATTACATGTCCTATAAACATAACTTTATAGAATTAAAAAAAAAAAAGGAGAATGGAATCACATTTGTTATTATTTTTTTTCAGTGGTTCTTTAAGTGGGTCAGGTTAGCTTTTAATTTCCCTGCAGTTTCCTTTCCTTGTAAGTTAAATTAGCCATCTGTCTGCCACACATTTTGTGTAAGAATCACCTGAAAATTGTAAAGCTTTTTGAGTTGCTAAATACAGAGGTATTAAAAAAGCATTATGAGGTCTATAAGGCATGTTAATTTTATTTGAACTGAAATTAAGTAACCTAGATTTTCTTCTCTCATTTATGTAGTGTGTAATCTGTTTAGACCATTGTATTTTATTATTTTATGAAAATCCTATGATGCATCTAAAGTTTTCTAGTTACAGGAAAAAAAAAATGGCAAATGAAACAAACAGAAGACACTCCAGTAAATTTAACAAATAGTTGGCAGAACTAACAAAAAGGGAAAGAATTGATGGTGCTATAATCAGGACCCAGTGGAATGTAGCTGTCTATCTATCAACTTGTCATTTCAGTTGTATCTCCATAGCACATAAGAAAAGTGAATTGGTTTACATCACTTAGCTGTGATATAATACTAGCATTGCATGTGTATGGCTTCTAGATTTGCAGTGTGACCTTGGGCAACATCTACAAGATGTGCTACAGATAAAAGGGGAAATCTTAACTCTACAGAAGAGGAAAAGATTTCAAATTAATATGAGAAACATATGGCACTAGTCAGAAATTGATAGGCATATTGTCAAACTAATTCTTAAGAGAGGAAAAAGATGTGAGAAGCTTGGTATTGGATAGATCAGGAAAAAATATCAAGTATTAACAGAAAAGGTATGAGTTAGAAATAGTCATTTTTTTAAGCAGATAGGAAGGAAAAATTAAAATAACATTCAAACATCACCTCTTTTTTCCTATTCTTACTGTTGTTACATTGGTAAGTGATGGTATTTTAGAACACTAAAAACAATGATTTAGATTTTCCCATCCTTTTCCTGTTCTATGTCCAACTAAAATTCTATAGACACATCATGATATAATTTTTATGTAATCTGGAAAAATATGTACCCAAAATTAATTAGTAAAGAGATGCTTTACTAATGCTAAGATGTCCTCCAAACCACAGTGTGTGTCCATGTT
>CM052884.1:2085766-2151683 GCA_028534135.1 Potos flavus
GTCCATATGTAGTATCTAGAAAGACTATCTATAGGAATAGCATCTATAACAAAATATTATAAAACACTGCTAAAGAACAATAAAGACCTTAATGAAAGTGCTGGGAGCTTGCCTACATTATTTATGGGAAGTGATCAGTTCTGTGTGTCTATTAAGAGCATTGTCTATAATTCCAAAAAAAAAAAAAAAAAGGAAATAACCTATATGTTGAACAGTAGTTGCCTGAATAAATAAATTATAGTTTCTTTGGATAACTGTTAAAATGAATGAATTCTAGCTTATAGGATAACAGAGATAAAAATCTCCAACTTGACATTCAGGAAACAAAGAAGGTTTTAAAAGAACATATGCAATATAATAGTTTTATCAGGCTTCAAGTACAAGTACTGATACTTTCTACTATATATAAAAACATGCAAAGACATAGTAAATACCAAATTAAGACTAGTGGTTATGTCTGTAGAGGGTCAAAGGTAATATGACTATGGAGAGGTGCATTGAGTTCCTGTGCATTTTTTTTTTTAAACAGCTTTATTGGGATATAATTCACACACCATGCCATGTACCCATTTAAAGGGTATGATTCACCTGTTTTCAGTATATTCACAAAGTTGAGCAACCATCACCATATCAATTGTAGAACATTTTCAACATACCAGGAAAAGAAACACTGAATCTCTTAGTAGTTACTTTAAATGTCCCCTGCAACACTCCTGGACCTAAGCAATTGGTAATTTACTTTCTGTCTCAGAAGATTTTCCCTTTCTGGACATTCCATATAAGTAGAATCTTGCAGCATATGGTGTTTTTGACCTGCTTCTTTGATGTGATATAATGTTTTCAAGTTTCCCACATGCTGTATTAAGATGTCTTCGTACTGCATTCCCGTTTTGTTTTTTGTTTGTTTTTGCTTTTTGTGGGTTTTTTTTTTTTTTTTTTTTTTTTTGCTAAATAAAATTCCATACCCCATTTTACTTATTCATTCATCACTTGTTAGGCATTAGGATTGTTTTCACTTTTTGACTATATTGAATAATATTGCTGTGAACATGCATGTACCAGCTTTTGTGTGGCTGTATGTTTTCCTTTGCCTTTAGTTCCTGTGGATTTTTAAGCTTCTATGCACACATAAGTATATATTTATATATAAAGGATAGGCTTGTCTAGAATGTTTCAAGAAAAGTAAAGGCGGTAAAGATGTTCTCCCAAATTAATGTGTAGTATTGCTACAGTTGCAGTGATATCCCACTTGAATTGTAGAGTAATCAAATAAAGTGAATCTGGAGTTCACCCAGAAGAAAAAAAAAGAAAATTGAAAAAAGAAAGTGATGGAGAATTTAAATTAAACTCTCAGAAAGTATTAGATAACTGCAGTGATCGAGATCATCATACTCCTATAAAAATTAATGGACTAGAGAGATACCTGGGTGACCTGGTTGGGCATCTGACTCTTGATTTCAGCTTAGGGCATGATCTAAAAATATATTGTATTTTTTTTTTTAAAAAAGGTTTAAAAATACAGTAATGCATATTTTCCAGAGTATTGCATCTAATGGGTATATATTTTCTTTCAAGTGATGAATTGATTTTGTCTTCATACCAATTCTTTAAAACATGTTTTAAAAGCATGTCCCAATTATTAAGATATGAGGTATTTTAATTTCAAACAATAGCTATCCTGAAAATTTTAATTGTCCCCAAATTTCAGGAATATTTTGAGTCCAAACTTCTAAAGTGAATTTTGCAAAAATATGTGAAGTTATGCAGCTGGAAAACTCCTTCATATGTAAGAAAATGTAAAATTTCAAATGTAGGCTTTTTGCCTAAATGGAAGCCACTTTGAGCAAAATGGCTTTGAAAACCATGGAAGAAAATCATCTATGCTTTTTATATAGAAAATAAAAATGACAGCTCATAAGAGCTGAAATTATTTCATCATAAAAATGGGAAGGTAGAAAACCAATTTGTTTAGGAAGCACTGTGTATTATAAAAAATACTGCTAACCCTCCCTTCCGGAAAACAGGATAACATAATCTACTGTTGCATGGATAGCCACAGCACGTTTATTTATCTTTTCATGTCCTTCAAAAGATTCTGCCATTTTCCTTTTAAGTTTGGGTTCAAAATCCTTTTAAGTGTCTTTTTTTTTTTTTTTAACCAGTATCTATTCTAAATTTAAGAAAAATAGTTTAAAAACTTTCTTTTTCATCCTTCTCCATTCAAGTCTGTTAACTAAATGAGCAGATAGTAGCATTTCTTAATGTTTGTACAATTTCCTTGTAGATAATTCCAGAACCAAACAAAGAAAGTTTTGGCTAGCCAAATTTTGTATCCCTTCATATTTTTATACATTAGCCACCATTTTCTCCTTACAGAGAGATGCCCAAGTTGTGCTCTTTGATTTAAAATTTGGGAATGGTGAAGTTAATCAAATGCGTTTTCTTCACTAACCCCATTGGGAACTTTTGTGTGTTAAAAATTTATGACTCTTAAAGCTGAACAGCTATATGCAATGCTTCCTCTCCACTTTTATTTTATAGAACAAGTTTTAAATTTTTTTAAAACTTTTCATTTTGAAATAATTACAGAGTCACACGAAGTTGCAAAGATAGTACGGAGAGTTCCCTGTTCTCTTTACCTCGTTTCTCTCACCGGTTACATCTTACATAATTACAGTACAATATGAAAGCCGGGAAACTGACATCAGTACAGTGGCTATTCATGGTTCTGTCGGTTCATTACATATGTAGGTTCTCACCCTCCCCGCCTCCAAGGTACAGAATGAGTCTATCACCCCAAAGAGCTCCCTGAAGATACCCTTTCCAAGTTATATTTTCTCCACCTTACCCATGCTGCTCCTGAACCCTGTTCAACGTCTTTATAAATTTATCATTTCAAGAATGTTCTAAAAGTGGAAGCACACAGTATTTGATATTTCGAGATTGGCTCTTTTCACTCCTCAAATCTCAAAGATTCATCCAAGTCGATGCGGGTGTCAATGGTCTGTTCTCTTATCATCACTACAGGTTACTATAGTGTTATTCCATGCACGGATATGCACCTGTGTTTAGCACTTTACCTTTGGAGGAATACTTATGTGTTTTCATTTTTTGGCTATTACAAATAGAACTCCTAGGAACATCCATGTATACAGGTTTTTGTGTAGACCTAAGTTTTCATTTTTCTGGGATAAATGCCTGAGGGTGCAGCTGCTGGGTTCTATAGTTAAGTGTATGCTTACTTTTTAAAGAAAATGCCAAATATTTTCCAGGATGGTTTTTCCATTTATATTCCCACCAGTTATGTATGACAGATTCAGTTTTTCCACATCCTTGGTAGTTGTTGTATTATCCATATTTTTAATTTTAGCAAGCCTTGTAGATATGTATGGTATCTCAGGGTTACCTTTAACTGAATTTCCCTAATGGCCAGTGATGTTGAATATCTATTTTATGTGCTTATTTTCCATCTGAATATTTTCTTTAGAAATGTCTCTTTATTATTTTTGCCATTTTCTAACTGAATTGTTTATTTATTTATTTGCTATAGAATTTTTAGAATTCTTTATTCTAGCTATGAGTCCTTCGACAGAGGCATGGTTCACAAATATTTTCTCAGCGTCTATAACTTGTATTTTTATCCTCTTGATCAATCTTTTTCAGAGTAAATTTTTATTTTAATTTTGATGTAGTACAGTTTATCATTTTTCTCTCCTATGGATCATGTTTTGGGGTTTTTGTCTGAGAAATCTCCACCGAGCTCTACATCTCAAAGACTTTCTCCTATGTGGTCATCTGAATATTATACTGTTCTCTATATCACAGTTAAGCCTACAATTAATTTTGAGTGAATTTTTGTGTAAGTTGTGAAGTTCGGTAAAGGTTTATTATTTGTCTGTATACTTATTTATGTGTTATTATTACTATGGATATCCAGTGCTCCAGCACCATTTAGTTCGAAGCTTATTCTTTCTGCATCAAATTGCTTTTCCACGTCTATAAAGAAACCAGTCACCTGGTCCTACTCATACAAGGGCTCTCTGAGCTCTCTTTTCAATGTCCTCAATCTGTACGTCGAACCCTTTGTCCGTAGGTCACAGAGAGGTTACTAGAGCTCCACACTGTGTCTTGAAACGTCCCTGAGTTCTTCCTTGCACTTTTGTCTCTTTCTTCAAAATCATTTTAGCTCTTCTAGTGTTTTATCTCTCTTCTCTCTCTATCTCAAATTAAATAAATAAAATCTTAAACAAAAAGACACATGGAGATTTTGAGTATGATCTTATGAGACTCTGGATCTTCCTGGAATCTTGTGGTGTTGCAGGCTTCCTCTGACACTTTCAGTAGGAGAGGTGTGTTGTCTGGTTTTTCCTGGGTGGGAGTTGAAGTCCAGGTTCCCGGATCTGTCTCTGTTGATATGGGGGTAAGGGGTGCTTCCCCTTACTGCAGGTGGGAGCATCAGTCTCCCACTGATGCCTGCTGGCCGGGAGAGGGAGGGGCACCTTGTTCCTGCACCCAACGTGGCTTTCACTACCATGAACAGCATGGCGGCAACATGGCAGCCTTGACGGTTTATTGGTGGTGAAAGGCCAGATTTTGCACTAGGTTAGCTAAGACACCAGCAAGTGGGAAGTGATGGGAGGGTCTCGCTAGAATCAGGCAGAAGGTCAAGTCCAGACTTCCCACGTGCTCTCCAGGAACTCCCCTGTGGGATGATGCTCAGCAGGTATGGAAGTTCTGGCTCTTCCTCCTGCCTGCCTCAGCATTCTGGGGACAGAGATGCCTGTCACAACCATGCCAGGGTGAAAACCTAAGTTTTCCACTTGACCTTTGCTGGAGGACTGTGTGGGTTGGGGGGTGGGGTTCTACCGTGTGTGTCTGAAGTAGAGTGTTGTCCAAATGTATTCTGTTTTGTCAGGTCAGCCCTTTTCTTGGTCCTTTGGCTAGAGAGAGCGGACTTCTTTGGTCCATGCCTATGGATGTTTCTGGGTTGCTAGCTTCTCCCATTCTCAGTCTGGAATACATATGGCCTAAACATATATATATACACACACACATATATATATACACATATATATATATGTATACATATTATATATTTATACAGTTGGGGAAGCTGTGCACATGTTGGGGCAGAGGTATAAGGGAAAATTCTGTACCATCCACTCGGTTTTCCTGTGAACCTAAAACTGCTGAAAAAATAAAGTCCATTAATACTGAAGGGGCAGGTGGGGGAAACCTTATTACATCAGCTGACATTCCACCAAAAGGTAACTACAAAACCTTTTCTTTCCTGTAAGTCCCTAGAGTGGTCCTGGATTTGAGAGAATGAGTTCAACATTCACTTGGCTTAATTTGTTTTTGAATGGGATTCCATTTTAAGAACACTAAGTCTCCCAGTTGCTATAGGAATGAATCATCGTCTCACGTTTATAGTTATTGGAAGAGTTACCATGTCAGCCAAACAGAGCCATCTGGAACAGTCTTTACTATTATATTAAGTAGCTTTTGAGGAAATATTTATAGAAATCAAGTGTATAACTCCCCCCCTCCCCCCGCTCTCTTTTGAGGAATATTTTCCTGGCAGAGAAGCACATCTATATTGTCTTTTAAATGACTCTAAGTTGCAGCTAGCATTTGAGCAAAAAATATTTTGCTAAACTAAATCTTAGAGCTGGAAACCTAAATAGAGATGTAAGTTTTAATTTTTTTCTTTCTAAAGACTTGGCGACTTCTTTTTTTTTTTACAGATGTCTCATAAAACTCTTATTAATTGTTCTCAATGACTTGAATAAATTGGACTGAATGTAGCAACTGGAAACCGCTATGGAAATGGCATAATAACTAGTATCCATGTGATGCTACAATTAGAAGAGTTACAGTTCTGCAGGGATTTGATCTTAGAATTTCCTTGAAAAGGCAAAAAAAAAAAAAAAAAAAAAACACCTGCATGCTAGTAGTCCTAATTATCTTTGAATCTTCTGTAAATTGTAAAGTTAAGTGCACATGGCATAGTGGGCTCCTCCCCGTGATTCCCATGCATGGGAAGACTGGCAAACCACTGAGTGAGGCTAAACTAAAGAACAGAGGAAAAGTCTCTGTGCTGAAGTCTGGACACCACAGCCATCCTACCTTTAGGAGAACTCTCTGGATGGATGGTGGGGCTGAGATGAATGGGGAATTTACTTCATTCTATCTTACTATTAAATAATATATAACCTAATAAACTATAGTAATTACTTTCAGATTCAAGGATTAAAGGAGATAATGAATCAACTCTTAGGGACTGGTTAAGTTTTGAAATCAGCCTGATGATTCTATAGATATATTTGGGATTCAAGACACAGCCCAGACGTTAAAATAAGAGAAAGGGTGAATTCCTTTCAATGCCTTAAGTGTTGTCTTAGCCCTTTTTTAGTCCTTCTAAACTGGAGATATGTATTTTAATGAAAGTGATTTATTTATTGATATCTCCAAGCATAGAAATACATTACTTAATTAACTGACTGGTTGATTGATTAACTAATGTTTATGTATTTCCATATACATCTGAAACATATTAATTTACCCCAGGGAATTACCTCTGAATGCAAGTAAAATTTTCTAGTATAATCTGGTTATCTGGTCAGTATTTTCTCTATCAATCTATTCATCTCTGTAAAACATACTTTTAAGTTCTTGGCCACAAAACTTTCTACCTAGATGCATAGGTTTGTGAGAATTTATGAGAACTTACTTTAAACTTTGCATCAGACACAGTTCTGTCTTTTCAACCATGTGTGGACCCATGTACATCTCAGGATCTTTCCGCTCAGATCAAGCCAAAAAACCTGTAAGGAAATTATGTAAATACATACCACATTGGATGGCATGACATGTTTAAAGGGAGGAATATGATAACTTTGTGACTTTCAAAATTATTCTGATGATCTAGGTAATGAATACCCTAGTCCATTTTATAAATGTTACATAGTTAAACCTGCTTACTGACATTCACATAACTAATTTATAGCCAGTAGGCTCATGCCTTCCTTTTATTCTTTGGGAAACTGCAGCTCACCTGTGTACTTCACCATCTCTGCAAGGGACCTAATAAGATTGACGATAATGCATTCACTAGGACATTTCATGAAGTATGACAGGCACGACTACATGAACAAAATGAAACCATTGCTGAAAAGCAGTTGGTATAGTCCCAGAGTTGTATTACTTCTGTATTTATGTAGGAGTAAAACTAAAGTGTAGCTCTTTAAAGTATTAATTATTATTTCAAGTTTAGGGCAATGAAACACCCCAGAAGCAGCTGATTACTTTTTTTTTAAGTCCTTTGTCTTTGTTCAGTGAGTCCTACAAATAGTAAATTACTCATAGTACACATTTATCATATGCTAACTGTCTGCCCAGAATAACCTGGTTAGAAGAAAACAGGCAGGAAAGGTAGGTCAAGAACACATTCAGAGAGATATTAGCAAAACGATGTTTATTTCCTTATATGTTTTAAAGCAATTAGTTATTAAAGTCACTCACCTCACCCAGATCTGCTAGTTTTGTTCTCTTCTAAAATGTCTTGGTGCTTGTTTTAGAAGTCAAATAAGCAATATTTATAATAAAAATATAAGATAATAGCTGAGCCAAAGTGTTCTTCTAAAGCAGTTGCTGGCAGAATCCTTCTAACTGAACAGAAGTTCTGTGTTTATCCCTGTCTGACAATTGTACTTTCATTTCTTAGTCTATCGTTATTGGTTGCCTGTATGTATACAGACGGTCAGCTTTTTGTGAAGGACTAAAGATTTGTTTTCTCAAAATATTATGCTTATGTGATTTATTATGTAGATTTTAACAACATTTATGTGTATACTGTATTAGGCATTTTCCTTAAGGGCCCCATAGATGTTATCTTGTTTCATTACTGAGATAATCCTGTGAGATTTTGAGCTTCCAAATCTTAATGTTAGAGATGAAAAAATTAAGCTGTGGGCAAAGTCATAGAGGTCTATTAAAGTCATACAACTACCATTGGACAGGATTCGAACTCAGGACTGAATGAGTCCAGAGCCTGTCATCTTAAATACTCACAAAGTTTTTTTTTTTTACATTTGTATTTTCCTTCAGATGATTTATTGAAGTAAAAGCTATGATCTTACCTAACTGTTGCTTAACAGGTATTCTATTAAGATAATTCATGGCCTTTTACAAAGATAGGACTAAAATAAGATTCATGGAAATTCCTCTGAATTCCCTGGCCTTGAGCCAACTCGAGTCCCAGAAAGAACGTGAATGATTCAGCCTGTGTATTATAACTGAGATCCAGAAATAGCTTGGAAACTTAAAAAGAGCTAAAGAAGTTCGTTCTCCAGCAGACAATGGAAAATATTGAGATGCCAATGAGCCATATGGAAATAGAAAGTGATGCAATATTTTTAGCTTATTTTAAGATATAACCATGTTTCCAAAAATACAAGTTATGTTTCTGCTTTATTCTCTTATCATTATTCAGTGATCTGTCTAAAGCTCTTCACAGAGTCAAAATATCCGGACTTATTTTTCATGTAAAACAGAAGAAGGACTTTCCAGCAGAAAACCATGTCATCTCCATAGTGCAGGAAAATTGTCTGAAGGCTCCCTGACAAGGTCATTAGGGAAGTAGAAACGTACTTCTGCAGCTTCTGAGCAAGAGAAACAGAGGCCAACGAGCAAGAAACTCTTGTCAGGCTCCTGGCATTATGGGAATTCATTCATTATGCTTCCTGGAGATCACTTGACTTAATCATAAGTAACAAACATTACCAGTTGTGGTTTTCTGGCTCTTCTGAGCAGAGAAGGAAGGGGAAACCAAATTGTGTTGTTATGATGCTGGTTGGCTTTGAAATTACTTCTGAAATATAACTAGCTTTTGATGACGACCAATCTGACGCTTGTGCACAGGATGATGAGGAAATAGCAAGTCCGTTTCCAAAGAACTACGATTTAAAATCAGAACACTTACAGTTATGGCCATAGAGATTAGGAGAGTTAATTGCCTTACAAACTTAATTAAATGCGCAGAAGGGAAGAGCCTGGTGTTGAAAGAAGAATTTAAGAGACAGCTAAAGCATTTACCAGAAAATTCCCGTGTTCTTTTGTCTGACGTGTCAGCAAGGTGGGAGACTGCCGTGACTTTACACCAGAACACGGGTGCAAGGAACAGAGAAAGAGCAACGATGAAAAGATGGGTACACCAACCCTTGTTCTGAAAATTCCCTCCTCTGGAGAAGATGTCAATGTTTTTGTGCATGTCATTTGAGCTAAAATATTTAAAAAAAAAAGAAGGGTTATGCTAAAGCTGCCTATCACTCTAGTGAATATTTGGAATGTGAATGAGGACTGTTTAGAAAGCCTTGTATCTTGTTCCAGCTTCCATAAATGCTGAAAATCACCTTTACCTCCCAGCCATGGTGAGGGAAAGTGTATGTATTAATCATATCATTCTTTCCTTTCTCATATTGCAGTCATGAGAGCACAACAATATTATACTCTAATCCTAAGTTCTATTGACTGATCCCTAACAGCATTATTGTGGTTATCCCATCTTTATTAAAAGCACGCTGAACAAAAACTGTTCTGAAGAGAGGATAGGCACAGCTCTGACACTGAAGTGATTTCTGAACACCCAGAACCATTCAGGTATACAGGACTTTCCATTCAGTACAACTTGACATTTACAAATCTGTCTAGAATTTTACATTTGTCTAGTTTTTTGGTCGTTTCGTTTTGTTTTTTTTTGAGTTTTTTGTTTTTGTTTTTTTTTTTCCCAGCGTGTGCCCTATTCTTTCTATGTGTAAACGGGGAACTGGAAGTTTGCAGACCTGAGTGTTAGCACATTTTTGTCTGGCATGCAACACAGTTACTTCTCTGTGTTTATAACAGATTCAGCATACTAAGTAGTAGCTAGTATACAGTAGGCACTCAATATATTTTTGTAGGAATGGGAAAAAAACTCTATGTAAACTTGACACTAAAGATCGAAATGCATTGATTTATGACCTTGTCCGTTCCTCATGGAATTCTTCAGATCTTGCGGAAGAGGATTGCAGGATGATTCTGCCTTGCCATATTTTTTTGCACATAATTTCTCCTCATTCTAGAGTTTGGAGATATGAAGCAGACGATCACATTTTTTTAAATTAAGATTTTCCTGAGCAATCAGGAAATTCTCCAAGTCCCCTCCCATATAAGGATACTCAGAGGGAACTTGGTTGCCAGGTCCAAAGAAGTAGATCATATTTCCCTGTAGCTGTATCTTTGGTGACTAAGACTGTTTAGCAATGGACTGAATGGCGGCCATACTAAAAACACATATGTCCGCATCTTAATCCCTGGAAACTATAAACGTGACCTTATTTGTTTAAAAAAAAAAGGGTTATTGTAAATAAATTAATGATTTTGAGGTGAAAGTATCCTGGTTTCCTCTGGTGGGTCCTAAGTCCGATGGCAAATGTCCTTCTAAGAGATGGAAGAGAAGAAGATACGGAATAGAGGAGGAGAAGGTCATGAGAAGCTGGAAGCAGCGATTGGGAGTTTTCAGTCACAAGCTAAGGGATACCCAGAGCCCCCAGAAGCTGGAAGAGGCAAGAAAACATTCTACCCTAGAGTGTTCAGAGGGAGCATGACCCTACCGAGACCTGGATTTTCTACTTCTGGTTTTCAGAACTGTGATAGAGTAAATTTCTTTCATCTTCAGTTGTCAAATTTGTGGTTATCTGTTACAGCAATCCTGGGAAAAAAATGATACATCACCTCTGTATTGATGAGTTATAAAGCAAAAAGCAAAAAAGCAAGATTATATGGAAACTGCTGTGCTGATGCTAATATCTTTTTTCCTTCCTGTCCACACTCCCATCAGAAGGATTCCCTATTTCTGGAAGTTCCATTCCCAACACACACACACACCCATGCACACACACCACAAGTAAATAAAGTCCCATGACAATGGAAGAGAGATCGAGAAGCCATCTGTAATCTAAATGTGGACATCATTGCATTGTCTTTGAACCATTAGATAGGTATCCCTTTAAAATATGAACTTACTGAAGACCTCTTGTGCTCTGTTCAATCCAAAAGTTCATCTATGTTGATGCATGAGTTCTCTACCATAAATTAAGTCACTTTGTACGTTTCTGCTTGGAAAGGAGTAAGAACATCTCTAATGCTATACAAAACTCCATGATAATAAATGATACTTGAATTGTAAAGGTGGGAATGAGACTATGTTCTTGTATTTTCTTTGGTTCACCAGCTACTTTCAAGATGGTTGAGAGGGTTGCTGCTAAGTTTTGTGTGAGCCTGATAAAATATATTGTGGCATCCAGATTATATTTTTAAATGGGATACAATTGGAGCCCTTATTTTTCCATTTAATGCTATGTGCAGGTTCATCCAGAATCAGCTTGGCTACAGCTGGAAGCAATTAGAATATGCAGGAAGAATTAAAACCCTAGGAAATTGTTTTTATCTCTAATAGATTGCAGCAGAGCTAAATTGTGAATTGGTCACAAGAGAAAACGTGTCATGGTGACTCATAAATTACTGAAACTGCTTTAGTTTGGGAAATGGCCTCATTAGTTCTAGATTTTACCTTGTGATTTTCCCAAGTAGCCAAATATTATTGCTTATAGTAGAGGGAAGCTCTTGATACCATTTCTTTCAATGAAAGTATGATATTTTTATATTATTTTATAATATTTCCGTCATAACTCAAAACAGAAGCTAAAAGGAAAGCAAACTGTCTCACGTATGCCTTCTTATCGTGGAGTCATAACTAAAGGCACATTAATAGAAAACGGGAAATCAGTCAAACGTTCAGCCTAGCTCTCCTCTTTTGTCTTGTTTCTTGGCTCTTCAGGAAAAAGAGGAATCTTCTTTTGCAACTGATATCCAGCACTGTCTATTTGCTTTTAAAGTCTTCTAGAAGACTTTTTTTTTTTTCCCCCAAATAGCAGCTAATAAATCCTTGGAATTTCTTAGAAGAACTTTGATTCTCATCTAGTACACTTTCTTCATTTAACAAATAAAGAAACTGGAGAGCTGGGAGGCTGAATTAATATCTCCAAATTCAAGTTCTAAAATAGAATCTACCTTATTTAAATTTGCATTAAGCTTTAACTTAATCATGAGTTACAGTAGCAGTTTCCATGACTGTGAAAATATGTGTATTTGCAAAAAAGAAATTCCCAACTTGAAATATACATGACAGCAAAATATTTGAAAGAAGAATAAGAGTAGATAAGCAAAATAATGCAAAGTTGTAGAAAGAGTTTTGGTAATTCAACATAGCTTTATTTTTTGCTAACTATTTTCCTGGTACCATATTGGACTCTGAGGTTCTCCCAATAATAAGACCGCTTCTATCTTTAAGAAACATAAAACATCATATAATACAGTATACAGTGATGAACAAACTATTCCGTAGGCAGAAATAGAAGATGCTGTGAGTGAAGAATGAAAGACCAGTCATTCTATCCTGGGGAGAGTCAGGAAGTCAGTCTAGAGGTGAAAGCTGTATTGAAGCCAGATGAATAGGAGTTAGCTAAAGAAAAGTAGGAGGACATTCTTGGTATATACATATATAAAAAAAATCCACTTAATTATGAATCAGTATCAAATTTACAGAAAACCACAAGTAAGTTTGTATCTACTGGAGTTAAATCAGGGAAGAATTACAGAAGATAACCCTAACAGAGATAGTGACCAGTAATCATGGTTCTTGAATACTACTCTAGGAAGTGTGGTCTTTGGAGTGCAAGTGATGGGTAGCACTGAATATTTAGAATAAAGTATTAAATTGTCAGTTTTAAATTTTAGATCATTCTACAGTAGTAATCAAGATGAACTCGAAGGGAAAGAGACAGTGTCAGGCAAACCTAAAATCTAGATCAGAAGGAATGGACTTAAAGCAAGGAGAAAAGCCAGTAAAAAGTCAAATATTAAGTTGCAAATAATTTAGTGGACATGATAGTAAGAGGGAAAGGGAAAAATCTGGGATTAATTGCCTTTTTGTGATGCGAATCCAAATATTTTTTATTCAGAAAAAATGTTATTGTGTAGCATGCTTTTGTTTTGTTCTGGTTTTTTTACTGGACATACACTGTTATATTTAGTTTCAGGTGTACAACATAGTGATTCCACAAGTCTGTGCTCGCCACAAGTGTGACTACCATCTGTCAGCCTCCAACACTATTACAGTATCATTGACCATATTACTCATGCTGTGCATTTTATTCTGATGAATTGTTCATTCCAAAACTGGAAACCTGTACCTCCCATTCCCCTTCACCCATTGTGCCATCCTCCCACCTCCCTTCTCTTTGGCAGCCATCAGTTTGTTCTCTGTGTTTATGGGTCTGTTTCTGCTTTTCGTTTGCTTACTTATTTGTTTATTCATTTGTTTTTTAGATTTCACATATAAGTGAAATTCTATGATATTTGTCTTTCTTTGTCTGGCTTATTTCACTTAGCCTAATGCCCTCTAGGTCCATCCATGTTGTCACAATGGCAAGATCTCATCCATTTGTGGATGAATAATATTCTGTTTTGTGTGTATACGTAGGGGTGTGTGTGTGTGCGCGCGCGCGCGAGTTTCACAACTTCTTTATCCATCTATCGATGGACTCAGGTTGCTTCCATATCTTGGCTGTTGTAGATAAAGCTGCAATAGACATAGGGATGCATGTATCATTTGGAATTAGTGTTTTCATTTTTTTTTGAGTAAATACCTCGAAGTGGATCATATGGTGTTTCTGTTTTTAACTTTTTGAGGACTCTCTATACAGTTTTCCACAGTGGCTGCACCAGTTTGCATTCCCACCAACAGTGCACAAGGTTTCCTTTTTTTCCACATATTCACCGACACCTGTTATTTCTTGTCTTCTTGATTCTGGCCATTCTGACTGGTGTGAGGTGATGTGATATCTCATTGTAGTTTTCATTTGTATTTCCCTGATGATGAGTGACGTTGAGCATCTTTTCATGTCTGTTGGCCATCTGTATGTCTGCCTTGGAAAAAATGTCTATTCAGGTCCTCTGCCATTTTAATCAGATTATTATTATTATTATTTTGCTGTTCAGTTTTATGAGTTCTTTATATATTTTGGATATTAATTCCTTATCAAATATATCATACACAGTACCATTCTGATTACTGCAGCTTTGTATAGTGTGTCTTAAAGTCTGGCATTGTGACAATTCTGGCCTTGTTCTTTCTCAAGATTGCATTGGCTATTTGGGTTTTTTTGTATTTCCATACAACTTTTAGTATTATTTGTTCTAGTTCTATGAGAAATGCTATTGTCCTCATTTTATTTTTTAACTGGAGCAATGAGTGGGGCCATCAACTGAACTGCAATCCCTGTGTGAGGGAACATACATGATAGAGGAGACGGTGAGCTCATTAGTAGACAGACAGAATTTGACTTGCTCCGAGGATATCCACATTGAGATGGGTAGCGGGATTGAAGTGACTATCACCAGGGGCAAGGGCGGGGGTGAGGGGTACGGGGATATGCTTCTAAAACTTAGGAATTTAATCAGAAACAGAGAATCAGACTTGGTAGTCCCCCATATACAAGTGGTAGTGAAAATAATTAGAGAAATGGGATAACTTAAGATGTAGAGTGAGATTAGGACCAACTAAAGTCAGAATTTCAGTAAACACCAAAGACCGGTGGGAAGGTTAAGAAACTAGGACACAGGCAGGAGATGGAAAAAATTGAGGGTAAGAAAGAGTTGGACACTGAGGGGTGTTTAAAGAGAGAGAAGGCTCACAAAAATCAATCAAGGTACATTTTTGGAAAGTGGTGTGTGTCACAAGGCAGTATCACTGTGTAGAATCCATTGGCTCAGACAAAAGAACTATTACTATTGACTTCTGAAGAGACCTTTCAATGTAATAAAACAGATAGAAAATATATTGTTGGAAAATAAATGAGGACTTTTATTTATAAATGGTGAGTTGACACCATGCATTTCTGGTCCTGTAGGAAGATCCAAGTAAAAAAAAAAGACATTAAGTCACTTTTTTAAATATAAGACCAAAAAGACAAAGGAACAATGAGATGACAGTACATTACACGGTTAATTTTGGAACATGGAAAGCACATACATGGACAGCAAGTGACTCTCTGTGAAACATTCAGAACGTGACAGCCAGTAGAGGATGCCAATAAGAATCATGCTCATTGGTGCTGAAGAACCATGAAAAGTTTCAAGAATAGGAGGTGCAAGCAACCTCTGAGTGTGCAAGTAACCCTGAGTGTGAAGTGGTGCTAAGAGCAAAAGATCTGTTAAAAGTTTGTCTTTACGAGTAGGCAGCTTCCCAGATGTTTTCCGTCAGCCCAAGCATAGAGGCAGCTGCCCTTCCTTGAGCTGTAGTAGAAAAGAGGTTGATTCTCTGGAGATGTTGAATCACAGAAAGTCTGAATTGGAGACACTTTGAACGGCTGAGGTCAAGGACGAGACACACTCCTGAACGCTGGGATAAGGGGATGGCTGCCACATTGCGTGCTGAGGGTCCTGCTGCCTGCCTCTCACAGCTCTGGCCCCTCTGCTCTTACTCTTTGGGCAGATGTCTGGAGGATTACCTTCCGGAGAAACTGCCCTGAAGAATAGAAAACCACTCATGTCATTTAAAAAAACTTGTACACCACCCCAAATAAACTAATGTGAGGCTCATGATTCTAGAAGCCACTTAGATAGATAGATGATAGGTAGACAGATAATAGGTAGGGCGACAGATAGGGAAATAGATAGATAGTCTTCACATCACAATTTTAAGGCCTACTTCTTAATTTGAACTTTAATTGATTGGTTTTCTTTGCACTAAGGTGGGCATGATGGGTAGAGTTCAAGTACCCACCTCAATCAATTTTAGGAAAGCCAAATGTCAATATAAGTTATAGGAATTTGGTACGTAGTGGCATTTCAGCTGGACTACCAACTTTTGGACTTCTTTTATGTGAAAAAGAAACTTCTATCTTATTTAACCCAATGTTATTATTTATTTATTTATTTATTTATTTATTTATTTATTTATTTAACTACTCATAAGCCTCATTCTGATATATATTCCCAAAACTAATCTCATAAAACTAGTGTCTTTAATACTTGGTTCAAATAAGATTAAATATAGTCAGATTCTCCAGTGCTCTACCTTTGCTAATAAGTTCTTTTCAGAAAGTCTCCTGGAGGCAGAGTCATTTTCCAATATAAAAGAAAGAGTTAACAATGCTGCAGCATTCATTAAGAACATGGACTGTTCCTTTATGCCAGTGAATTATTTTTTTATGCTTATCAACACTATGTAAGCATAAAGATGTAGGCATAAATCAATGATGGTTTAAAAGTAGGTTTTTTCCCCATAAAACAACTCATATCTGGGGTGTGTGTGTGTGTGTGTACACACATATGTTTGTGTGGAGTGACCCATTGTCACAGCATGAAAGGAAGAGGAAAAAAGTCACATTTTTATTTTTATATATGAGACTAATTGTATATTTTTGGTTTGTTTTTAAGAAATCACCAACATTATATATGGGTCAATTATATTAATGATTGAAACTGGTCCACAGTTGTCAGATTATGTAACAAACATCATAGGAAAAGATTCACAGTGGTGACTGGACCAAATCAAAGGAAGCCTGTGTCATAGTAGTTCAGAAATGGGGATCTTATGTCAAGTGGTCTGGATTCAAATCTCAGCAATACGAGTTAGCTCTGACCTACTACTACTGTCTTAACCTCTGTAAGCCTCTTTTCAAGTGTGTAAAATGGGGGTGATAGTGGTACTTACCACAAGCTTGGTTGTCTGGGTTACAAATGGTAACTCGTGTCAGTAGGTTGGCACAGGGCCTGGAATGTGATGAGCAGCC
Source organism: Potos flavus (assembly GCA_028534135.1). NCBI lineage: Eukaryota > Metazoa > Chordata > Mammalia > Carnivora > Procyonidae > Potos > Potos flavus. Next base: position 2,102,665 of record CM052884.1, read on the forward strand.
CATCCTTATTACCGGTAGTAGTAGTGGTGGCAGTGTACACGGCAGACTTTTATACAGACGCTTAGCACTCTGGGCTAGGAAGATCCACAGGGAGGGCTAATACTTTTACAAGTATGTAGCTAAAGCCCATGAATGTTAGTATCTAAGTTTCTGAGCCTCACAATATCCCAGAAACATGCATGACATGTTCCTACCAAATTCTGTCATCTTCTCAAGGGTCAACTGTAAGAAAAAAGCCTCTTAGGGGCCCACGGATAGAGGCAGGGGAGGGGCAGTAAACATACAATTTGAAGACTACCTTTTGGAGCCGGATCACTTTCCCATCAAGGATGTGGCCTCAGAACATGGGGCACTGACCTGGTCACAGGAGCGTCTCCCAGAAGAAGAGCTCGAGGAGAGTTTAATAGGAGTTTCAGAATTCGGCTGAAAAGCTCTATGTGAATCAGCGTAGCACTGGCCTCCATGAGATGTGTATGAAGTTTCGGGGAAAGACGCGAGCAGCAGTGGTGTGGGACATGAGTACCGAGGCACCGTTCAACGGCCCGTGAACAGCAAAGGCGCCACCAGACCCCTCCCCTGCTGTGCATAGGATCCCACTTCTTTCCTTCCTGATTGATAAGTTGAAGCACTTCGTCCTGTACCACTGAAGACACATGGTAAACCCATCAGGGGAATATCTTAAAATGAACAAAGGGTTAGTCTTAACATTAGAATTATAAGAGTGACCCTTACGAATTTGCTAATTATTTTCCCTTCTGTAGATATTAGCAGTGCCTTTTATCTACGTCTGCATTGACATAGGCTTACAAGGCACTCATTTGTGTTGTCGGCATTTATAAACAATTACCTCGTGACAGACCGCCTAAATAATTGAACGGTATCACTCCAGAGAGTGCAAAGCAACCTACTTACACACGCTCCCACATGCCACCGAGACACACAGGAGAAAGAAAAACAGATCAACTCAAAGATGGGATTCAGGAATCTAATTGTCAGTCCATCTCTGCTGCTGTAAATCGAGATTTGTCTGGGCATCTTGCCATATTTTTATTCAATCGTCTGTCTCTGTATTCAGTTCTGGTTTTCCATTTCAATCATGCAACGATGTTGATTTTGTTATAACTGTGGAACAAACCTGCGTATGTTTCACTGTTTTAGAAAATAATATGTCATTTTTCTCTAGGGACGGACTATCAGGAGCAATAATTTAAATAGTGTTTTGTTCTAATAATAACTGGGGACCAGGAATGCTGACCATGCTGACCAAAAGCTTAGAGATAACAAAAATCCTTTATTATTTGTGTTTGATACAACCATGAATAAGGCATCTCTGATTATTTATTTAATAAATATTTATTAAGAATTCAATAAACTGTTAGGCTCTGGGAGTTCTGCTATCAGCAAAATACTGCTTATAGTCTTATGCCAGGATCCAAAGGTTCCTAATTAATAGGATATTCAACAAAAATGTTTTTGTTACCCACTATATGACAAGATAGAGTTGTGTCTGATAATGCCGTGATACCAAGTGACTGAAAACACATGGGAGGGAGGCTTTAATGAAAATAGGAGGTCAAAGACATTTTCGTGGAGGAGGAAATGCCTGGGATGTGTTCAAAGGCTGAATAAGACATACAGCATTGAAAGGTCAATGGAAGGCCACTGCGAGTAGGCGTGGCCCATGTGATGGGGGATGGCCCTGTGCCACACCACAGCCCCCCGGTCCGTCTGGTACAGGACGGTGATGGTGAGGCTGCAGTGGGGATGTATGGGCAAGAGAGGGTTGGTGGGATCCTTCTTTGTTTTTTTTTTTAATATTTATTTATTTATTTCAGAGAGAGAGAGAGAGAGTGAGTGGGGGGAGGGGCAGAGGAAGAGAGAGGGGAAGCAGACTCCCCACTGAGCGGGGAGCCCATTGCTGGGCTCATCTCCCATTTGGGAGATCATGACTTGAGCCAAAACCAAGAGTCAGACGCGTAATTGACCGAGCCACCCAGGCGCCGCCGTGGGCTCCTTCTTAAGTGGACCCGCCTGGGTGGACACCTCACCATGATAAATCTGAGAATCTCACTGTGGACAGCACACTAAGGAGAGCTCCGCTCCTCAGAGACACCGCCTTCTCCCCTAATATTAACCAAACCACAAAAGTGACATTAAATGCCAATTTAACTGACTAGTTAATGGTGGAAACTGCCACATGGGCCTGTAGACGTCTACAAGTGTGAGCGGCTTAATCTTCTCCTACTGGTAGACTTATAAAGGTGGCCAGTCAAATTTAGGAGCTTGTCTGGGGAGGGCGGAACCAGAGTCAAGAGATTTAGAATGGATTCACATATTAGGGGGATTGGGACAATATGGCTTGATTCATTACTTTTACAGTCTGGTAGTCTTGCCGGTGTGTGTGTGGGGGGTGATCATATTTCATAAGCTAATGCTTTTTCATTGGTTTGTTTTCCCCTTGTGAGTGTTTGGAGGGGCGTAACTATTTTACTCTCCATTTGTACTCAGAAATGGCAGTGCACCAGGCATTTGGTACCCTGTCTGTCCCCCGGACGACATTGCAGGCACTGTGGCTGGGCTAAGACGTGCTCTGTTTTCAAGAGCTGGGTCCATACGTGCTCCAGGGAGCAGCACGTTTTCCTTCTCCTTGGCATCTTCTTTATGTGGATAAATAGCACAGCTGGCTCACTTGGACTTGAGTTTGAGACCTGGTTCTCTCACCCGAGAACTGTAGGGCCTTGTGTAAAGGCCTTGAGTTCTTTGAACCCCAAATTGCTGTGCAGCAAAGAGAGAGAGAAATGCACATATATACATACACAAATACACACGTTACATGTTTTCATGTTTAGTATGTAGTCGAGTACAATTTTAAGTAAAAAGTATCTGTTGTATTACACTGGCGCAGAGCTCGACGTGGGGCTCGGTCTTACCACCCTGAGATCATGACCTGAGCTGAAATCGAGAGTTGGCTGCTTAACCGACTGAGCCACCCAGGCGCCCCTCTCAGTTTATCTTTCAAAAACAATGTCATTTCCTCTTTCCTGAGTTTTTTGGGGACAGCCTCATTGAAAACCCTGATATGGCAATGTGACAATAGTTAGCGGAGTAAAATTTGTATGAACCAATCCATCCAGCTGCTCAGAGTGGCCAAGGGGATGACACTTTTTCTCCAGGGAGAAGGGTGAGTGGTATGCATTACTGACTTCTAGAGGATAGAGAGGACTTCTAATTTATTTTAGTACATTTTGTTTTAAAGGGTCTTAAAATTCCCTATAAATAAGGCCACAGTGATTCTCATAATCCCAAACCCCAAAGTGCTGTCTATACAGTCAAATCTGCAAAATAAGCTAATCATCGTTCTCTGGAAAACCAGCCACACTTGCAGATGACTCCCATTATAACCATAAAGGGAGCACAGGGTGGTGGAGCAATTCCCAGAAACGGGGCTCAATCCAGAAAACAAAAGAGTACGAGAGAGTCTGGAAGCTGGTCGCGATTGTCGGTCTGTGGAGCCATTTGCAAGCCAGTTCTTCCTGGTTATAGAGCTCTAATAGTATAAGCAATATACAAGATGCTTATCAGTAATACAAGTTCTTTGTTAGAGCAAGAGAAACAATGGCATCTCCCCAAGCTTAAATAAAAAAGCATTTTATGTCATCCTTAGATGAGTTAAATATTTTTTTGAAAAGGAAGTGACTTTTATTTTCAAATTTATTGCTATAGCACCAAGTTTATGGTCGTTATCTTCAGGGAAAACAGTATAGGAAGGAAAAGGTGACTTGCATCTTCTATGTCATTTTATATGTTTTGAGATTATTTTTTTCCTGAAGTGTTTCCATACCATGTTTTGATATCTTTGTTGACTTAATTTTCTGGAGTTATTATATTTATTCACTTTTTGGTCATCGGAAAAACAAGGCCAGAGATTTGGGGTTGGGTTTCTAAGAAAAACATTAAGTTGTCTGATGTCCGTGACTGAAGCAGGTGGTGAGGAATTCCCCTGTGAGGAAGGCATCTCCTTATACCTCTGCCTTTGCCATATACCTCACAGGAAAGATCTGCACTTCCCTTTCCTTTGTTCCTCCTTCACAACCGTGGAAAAGTTCATTCTCTTTATGAATGCTTGTCCCTGAAGAAGAAAATGTCTCCTCATATTTATTTCGTGACTGAGTAAAAACATTTTAAGAAGAATGTGATTTCCCGTGATTTGTCCGAGTCATGTACAGCAGTACCGTACATATCAATAGAGAAGTCATGTGCATATCGAGGCTAAATTGGACCCATCATTCCCGACATTAAATAAAATCATATCATCATGATACGTTTATGTTCCCCTGAGTGTGTATCACTGTTTTCCTCATCTTTTTGCTCTCTACACATCACTTAAGAAAAGGCTGGATCTTGCCCCTATTTTGCCTTTCTCTTGAAAGATTTTGCCTGATGCCTTCTGATAGGCAGTTCTCCTATCCTAGGAAGGCTCTTTCCCTCACTTCTCCATTCTGTAAGTTGCCATGTTATTTCTTGCTTAGTGCATAAAGCCACTTCAGAGACCTGAAGTCATTAAACTCAGTAAGGCCTTAATGGTCATCTTGCCCCGTGACCACATCATTTGGTTTGACCCTTGATGAGAACCCAAGGTCTCAGGGACTTGAGTAGCCCAAGAACACACAGCTAGTTGTTAGATTGAATGATGACTAATAGCTGGAGTCTAGAAACAAGGATTTCTGCCTCCAGGGAGTTCCTGCTGTGTCGAGGTTCTGTTCCTCTTCCTGAGTAAGTGCATTAGTGCAAGAGTTTTGTGAGGGTCACAAGCTTGGTGGGTTGCCATTTTTCATCTGTAATTTAATTGTTATGTGAGCATTAAGTCTGTTAAGAGTCCATCTGTTCTTTAGATCTTGAGCTACTAGAAGAAAACTTTCACCCTAGAGAAGCGTGCTTTCTACCCTCTTCCCGTTGATGAGCATTTCAGTCCACCAATGCAATATCACATTTAAATTCCTCCCCATGCCAGTGGGTGAGCTGTGCACACATGAGCTGCTGGAGGGCAGGGACTCTCTCTCTTAGCTTTGGGTCAGTCCTGTGCTTCGTGTCAGCACATCTTGGATTACCTGAATTACATTTAATAGGAGTGAACAAGGCACAAAGGACTCCTACAGGGAGACAGCAGAGTGGAGTATTTGTGCTGGAAGAGATCGTAAAGGCCATTCTTCTTTCTAATGCCCCTCAAAATCATGATTTAGCCCAAGAGTACAGCAGAGCTACGATTTGGTGAAAACATCTGCTGTGGTTGTTGAACGACCAATGCATTTGTTTAAACCCTGACCTCGCTCGGTCCCCTGCAGAGCTGCTACTTGCTGGCATGTGCAGTTGCAGCATCTGCCTCGCTTAGATTCAATCTAGTTCTTCCTGCGCCTTTTCTCAGACAGCCGCGTCCCCGCAAGCAGCGGTAGCCTGCTCAGGTGTTCTGGCTGCTGCGGCGGTTTTATTTGAACTGTGGTTTCAGTGAGCCATGAAAGTAGTTCTCTGATCTGCCCTACTTGCCTCGCCTGAGGTGGACACAAAGAAGAGCTCTGTTTCTTTTACTCTCGATCATTCTGAACTTGGCCCACTCTTCCAATCTACTTTATTCCAAGTAAAATCGATAGAGTAAAAGCCCCAGCTATGATAAAAGGAACTCTTCTAACCCATGTTCTGTATCAAACCAACCTGTTCTCCATATGTCTGCACATTCTGAAATGATTCCAGTATTTCATAAAAGCCAAATCTCCTACAGGAAGAGGGAAAACCGACTGTGCATCTGCCCCAGCTGCATACATCGTTTGCAGCAGAATTATCACACTTTATGGCACAAACCCCCCTCCAGTTCTGAGTTATCGTAAATACCACAAACCACTTTCATACCCTTTATGAATGATCCCAGAATGCTGAGGGCAATTACAAGTGTCAATACAGAACAAATGTGGGAAAACAAGGCTCCTCTATTCCCGCCTTCCAAGGACAGTACAGAATAATCTGTTCAACTATACAAACTCTGTGTCCAGTTTCTAAGTGAGCTTTACAATATTCGGGGTGTCCTTTTCCTCAGTGAATAATTCTCTAAGTTCTCAGTTTATCCTTGGTGTTTAAAAGAAGGCAGATTTTTCACATAAATGGGGGTTTTGAGGCTATGCTGAAGTAGCAGACGTAAAAATTTCAGTAGTTTGGCACAATGGAAGTTTCTTATTGCTCGGGCTGTGGTCACCGTGGGGGCAAGGGATGGTCTAAGGGATCTGTCCTCCATGCAGTGGCTCAGCAGTCCATGAGGCTTTGACCACCTGCTGTCTCCACAGCAACACACCCTTTGAGTATCACCATGTCAGGAGAAGGGATGGTGGGAGGGTTGTATAATGGCCCTCGAATGCTTTAGGCCACAGTGACCATGGTTCCAGTTCATCACATGTCTCTGTCTACCAGCAATGGGACGGGGAATTGTAATTCTTTCACAGCTGAACAGTGAGAGGAACAGAATATAGATTAACATGATAGATCCCGATTACATAAAAAGTAGTGATTGAAAATGGCTCATTGGAAATCACAAATCCAAAGAGGGTGGCATTTTTTTTTTCTAGCCTTACACTGTGTTCTAAAACATAACATAACCAGTGACAACATTGCCGACGATTTCTGGCATGTCTTCGAGTTGCATGTGACCTTCTCCTTTATATGGCAGAGTGTCCTTATACATTTCTAAGAGAATGGTTGGGATTGGGCAATACAGTGACTACTGCGTAAGGGTACAAATGCAAATGCTGAGAAGTGTGAGTTTTAATTGGTATTCCTGAACTCAGTGGCAAATAATTAAACCTCTTTTACATCATAGTTTTCAAATACTTGATATGCTGTTCATCTTATATTTTAAGTCTTAGGAGTTTAAAATAAAGTTCGCCAGTCTCTTGGATGAGCGTTGACAGCATACCTTTATTAAATCTGAAAAATACTTTTAATAGTTTAAAATTCAATGTTAGGTCCGTTATTTAATATTATTTTTCAAGCTGGGAAGCAAAGCTGGTAAAATTTTACCACCACAGAGAATCATTTTGTGCAGAATTGGGGAGAGAGAAAAATATATGTTTTTAATATAGCCCTTATCTGAGACTTAACTATTGGACGGCGTCATGTGTATTGTGTTTATGATGAGTGCATTAGCAATGCCTTGGGAAAATAGGACCATACATCAAAAATGCCCCTGGCTTCCTTTCCAGGGTGCCTATTTAGATCTGTCTAGTTGAGAGACTGAAAACGATAATACTAGAGATTTAAAGAAGCTTTCAAACAATTTTATAAAAACCTAGGTCTTGTGGCTGTTCATTTTTAAATAAGCATTTTAAATACAAACAGATGTCAAGCGGAAAAGTCTGTTTTTTCATTAATGTAGTAGTCGATAACTCTATTATAAATTTGGGAATGCCATTGAATTAATACAATAAGCCAATACCAATGGTGCTTTTATAAAATAAATATGATTAAGTGGTAAAAACAAAATCTTAATAGTGCTTATATGGGTTTAATGTCACTTTATTGGGGTTTCTTGCCTTGTAACTGGGGAAAAAATTCTCTCTAGATTTAGTTTAGTTGGCTAAAATAGTTTTGCAGTAAAAAGTACAGGATATACCTGAAACACACACACACACATCTTTCATTAAAAGATACTTTTTAACAAAACACACATCTTTTATTAAAAGATGCATGTGTAAAAAAAAAAAGAAAGATGTGTGTGTGTGTGTGTGTGTGTGTGTGTGTGTGTGTTTAAAGAAATTCTTATCCCCTAAACCATTCATGTTTTTTCTGTTATACTGTTTATGTGAGATAAGTTTTTCTCTAAAGAACACAAGCCTCTCTTGCAATAATCACGAAGGTGAATTTTGTGAATTTTTGAGTCCATTTCTGCTTCCAATTCTACTATAATACTAAAAAAATGTATGGGTAAACCGTAATCATTGTTCTAACGTTCACAGGATGTTTTTCTACTTCTATTCATGGAATGTGTGTGTTATGACCACTGTTCAAATGTGCTACCTCCACAGCCTGAGTTCAGGAGTGAGAAAGAAAAATACCTTTTAAAATTATAATTATTTGTTTATTATTATTTTTAAAAATTTTATTTATTTGAGAGAGAGAGAGCACGAGCTGGGGGAGCAGCAGAGGGGGAGGAAGATGCAGACTCCCTGTTGAGCAAGGAGCCTGACATGGGGCTCGATCCCAAGACCCCTCAGATCATGACCTGAGCTGAAGGCAGATGCTTAACGACAGAGCCACTCAGCCATCCCCAAATTATAATTATTTAAACATAAAATTTCAAAAAAAAAAAAAAAAAAGCATTACAAAAGCAAAGAATGTTAATAATTAGCCCGGGACTGACAGGATCATATTGTCTAGGTAGTGTCTGGGACCTTGTCCTCATGTTCGCCAGTCCATACACATGACCTTATCAACAGGGCCACCGGACCTCAGAAGGTCACTGACACCAACTTTACAAAACACTGATGCATAAATCAGAATATTTATTTTACACTTAAATTAGGATGATCTCGTGGCTATTTCTAGTATTCCTTCCTGGTAACATGAGTGATATTCAAGAATTAGGGCTTTCCCTGGTATTTACTATTTAAACAAGAAAGCAAAACGTACAAATGAACCAATGGAAAGATAATTTAAGTGTAAATGCTATGGAAACTCAACGTCAGACAGTGGTTTATATAGAATGGAATTAGGGAAAATTGTTTGCAGAAGTACATCTAATTCATCTGTTTGGTTTTTATTTTTTAACAATTTGAAATACAGAAAGTATTCATGCCCACGTTGGAAAAAAAATGAATACTGTCAAGCAGAGAAGTCACTTTTAGTCCTTTCATCTGTAGATAGCTACAGTTGCTATTTTGATAATAAACTGTACACACACACACACTCACACACACACGCACATAGAACTCATGCTCGTACATATTCATATACTTTCTCAATTTGTCTGGTTTTAAGAAAACGCACTTGTACTATATGTATTACCTGTAAACTGCTTTTTACCGTAGTACGTTGTGCACAGAAATAAGAGAGGTGTGTTGTATTGGTCTCTTTCCCCCGATGGGGACACTACGCACTCATACAACTAGTGGTGAGCCCCACAGGCACTTCCCCAACCAGACCCGGTTGTGGCTAGACTGGCTCTGTGGTCCCTCTGATTGCAGCATGCACCCCGGCCACAACCATCAGGTAGCTTAGAAAAATCTGGGCTCCTGCCGCACGTGCCTCGGTGGGTACCCCAGCATGCTCAGCGGCCACACCACAAGGCCGCTACAGGTGGAGGGAGAGAGAGGGACAGGGCACGCCTGGAGCTCCGCCTTTATCAGGGTTCAGGGTGAGGTGTCTAGCGGTGTTGATTGGCTCGTCAAAAACATGAGAACAGGAATTAGGGTGCAGGAGGGGAAACGTGGGGTCACTCAAGTGGTCCATTATCTTGGTTCCCTTCCTTGTTATAGAAGGGGACATGATGGGTGGGCGTGGCCTGGCTTCTCGTCCAGTTGTTTTGCTGGTCATCATGTCGCAGAGCCGGCCTTGTGTTTGTTCCAGATGGAGGTCTCGGGGATGGATGTCTCAAAATCAAAAGCTTAATGTCAGGCACTTACATTGCAATCTATCACATAAATTTTAGTGACCGAGTATAGTGCATTATGTGGTGAACCACACTGGAATTAAGAATGTTCTCTAGCACGATGCTAACAGTACTTACTGGATTTTTATAGTCACAGACAACTCTTCACTAAATACATTAATATGCATCTTGGCCTTCTTGTAGGATTATTTCCTTATGATAAATTTCTGGAAGAAGATGTCTGTTCTTATTTAATATTTTAAAAGTATTGGCAAAGAATTTTCTAGTAAGGCTGTAAAATGACACTCCCACCAGTAGATAAAAATTTATCTTACCACCCTCTCTTATATACTAATTACTAGTATTGTCACTTTTAATTTAAAAAGCAAAACTAATTTATATAACTTTCATCTATATGTCATTTATTTCTAGTAAGGATGGACATTCTTTTTCTTTTTCTATTTTTTCTTTTATTTTTTTGAAGTATAATTAACATGCAGTCCTGTATTTGTTTTATGTGTGTAATATAATGATTCAACAATTCTATATGTGTTACGACATGCTCATAACAGTGGGTGTAGTCCCCAGCTGTCACCAAACAACACTATGACCATCATATTGACTATATTCCCAAGGCTGTAGTTTTCATCTCCATGACTTACTTATTTTCTAACTGGAAGTTTGTACCTCTCTATCCCCTTTATTTTGCCCACCCCCCCCACCACCTCCACTCTGGTATCTAGTTTGTTCTTTGTATCTAAGAGTCTGTTTTTGTGTTTGTCTCATTTTTCTTAGTTTCTTTGTTTTGTTTCTTAAATTCCACATAGGAGAGATATAATATGGTATTTGCCTTTCTCTGTCTGACTTATTCACTTGGCATTATACTCTCTATGTACATTCATGTTATTGCAAATGGAAGATCTCATTTCTTTCATTTCTGAATAATATTACATTGTGGTTACATAGAAATTTTAGTACTGTTTGTTCTAGTACTGTGAAAAATGCTGTGAGGGTTTTGAGGGGATTGTGTTAAATCCATGCATTGCTTTGGGTAGCGTGAACATTTTAACAGTATTGGTTTTTCCAGTTCATGAGCAAGGAATATCTTTCCATTTGGTTTGGTCATCTTCAGTTTCTTTCATCAGCATTTTATAGTTTTCAGAGTACATGTTTTTCACCTCTTTGGTTAAGTTTATTACTAGATATTTTGTTATTTTGGTACAGTTGTAAATAGAATTGTTTTCTCAATTTCTCTTTCTGGTCCTTCATTATTAGTGTATAGAAATACAAAAGATTGTGGTATATTAATTTCATATCCTGTGATCTTACTGAATTCACTTATCAATTCTAGTAGTTTTTTTGGTGGGGACTTCAGGGTTTTCTCTATGTAGTGTCATGTCATCTACAAATAGAGTTTTACTTCTTCCTTACCAATTTAGATGCCATTTATCTCTTTTTTCTTGTCTGATTGCTGCAGCTTGGAGTTCTAGTATTATGTTGAATAAAAGTGGTGAGAGCGGACATCCTTGTCTTATTCCTGATATTAGAGGAAAATCTCTCAATTTTTCAATATTGAGTATGATGTTAGCTGTGTGTTTTTCATATTTGACCTTTATCGTGTTGAGGTATGTTCCCTCTAAATCTACTTTGTTGAGAGTTTTTATTATGAAATGATGTTGTACTTTGTAAAATGCTTCTTCTACATCTATTGAGATGACAGTATGGTTTCATTTTTACTCTCGTTTTTTTGATATATCATGTTGATTGATTTGTGAATATCGAATTATCCTTGCATCTGTGGAATAAATCTTAGTTGATCATGGTGAATTATCTTTTAATGTATTGTTGATTTGGGATTGCTAATATTTTGTTGAGGATTTTTGCGTCCATGTTCATCAGAGATATTGGTAGTAATATTTTTTGTAATATCTTTTTTTGGTTTTGGTATCAGGGTAATACAGGCCCTCATAGAGTGAATTCGCAAACTTTTTTCCTCTTCCATTTTTTGGAATAGTTTGAGAAGAATAGGTATTAACTCTTCTTGAAATGTTTGGTACAATTCACATGTGAAGCCATCCAGTCCTGAGCTTTTGTATGCTGGGAGTTTTTAATTACTAATTCAATTTTGTATGAATAATTGGTCTGTTCAAATTTTCTGTTTCTTCCTGATTCAGTGTTGAAAGGTTATATGTTTTTAGGTATTTATCCATTTCTTCTAGGTTGTCCAATTTGTTGGCACATGATTTTTCATAATATTCTCTTATAATCCTTTGTGTTTCTGTGGCTTCAGCTATTATTTCTCCTTTTTTGGTTTCAGTTTTTTGAGTTCTCTCTCTTTTTTAATTGATGAGTTTGGGTAAAGCTTTATCGATTTTGCTTATCTTTTCAAAGAATCAGTTCCTGGTTTAATTAATCTATTCTATTTCATTTATTTCTGCTCTCATCTTTATTATAGCCTTTCTTCTACTGGGCTTGGGCTTTGTTTGTTCTTAGGTTGTTTATTTGAGATTTTTGTTTGCTTGTGTCTTAAGATAGGCCTTATTACTTTAAACTTCTATCTTAGGACAGCTTTTATTGCATCCCAAAGATTTTGGAACATTGTATTTTCATTTCCATTTATTTCCATGTCCCTTTTTAATTTCCTCCTTGATTCCTTGGTTGACCTACTTAATGTTTAGTAGCATGTTATTTAGTCTGCCTGTGTTTGTGTTGTTTTCCAATTTCTTTCTTATGATCGATTTCTAGTTTCAGACTGTTAATGTCAGAAAAGATGCATGGTATGGTTTCAGCCTTTTTTAATTTATCGAAGCTTGTTTTGAGGCCTACCATGTGATCTATCCTGGAGAATGTTCTGTGTGCACTTGAAAATAATGTGTATTCTGCTGTTTTTGTATGGAATGTTCTGAACATATCTGTTAGGTCCATCTCGTCTAATGTGTCATCCAAAGCCGATGTTTTCTTATAGATTTTTCTGTCTGGATTATTTATCCAGTGATTTGAGTGGGGTATTAAAGTCTCCTACTATTATTTTTGTTAAGATTTATTTATTCATTTTAGAGAGAGAGAGAGCATGAATGGGAGGGGCAGGGGGAGAGGGAGAGAGAATCTCAAACAGACTCTGTGCTGAGTGCAGAGCCGAACGTGGGCTCAATCTCATGATCCTGAGATCACAACAGGAGCTGAATGAAACCAAGAGTTGGGCACTTAGCCATCTGTGCCACCCAGGTGCCCCTCCTTCTATTACTGTATCACTGTCATTTTCTCCCTTTATTAATGTTCAAGTTGCTTTATGTATTTAGGTGCTCTCATGTTGGTACATAGATATTTACAATTTTTATATTCTCTTGTTGGATTGTGTTCTTTATCATTATGTAGTGCCCTTTTTTGTCTCTTGTGACACTCTGTTTTAAGTCTATTCTGTCTGATATAAGTATAACTATCTTAGCTTTCTGCTTTTGTTTTTCCCCCTTTTTGCTTTTTGCTTTTATTTGCATGGTAAATATTTTCCATCCCTTCACTTCAATCTGAAGGTGTCTTTAGGTCTGAAGTGAGTCTTTTGTAGGCAGTATATAGATAGGTCTTGCTTTTTTATCCATTTAGGCACCCTATGTCTTTCAACGGGAGCATTTAGTCCATTTACATTTAAATCAGTTATTGATAAATATGTACTTACTGCCATTTTGTTACTTGTTTATCATTGTATTTGTACTTCTTCTCTGTTCCTTTCTTCTCTTGCCCTCTTTCTTTGTGGATTGATTTTTTTTTTAATTATTAAGCTTAGATTCCTGTATCTATTTTTGTGTATGTGTATCAATTATACATTTTTGATTTGTGGTTACCATTAAGTTAATATATAATTTCATATGCATATACAAGTTTATATTAAGTTGATGGCTGCTTAAGTTTCAACACATTCTAAAAACTTTCCATTTTTACTCCCTCTATTTTTTATGGATCTAATGTCATAATTTACATTTTTTAAAATTTTTAAATCCCTTGATTGAGTTTTGTAGATATAATTGATTTTATTGCTCCTGTGCTTTAACCTTTATGTGATTTTATAAATGATTAATCTACTACCTCTGCTCTGTTTTCATTTGCCTATAAAATGTTTTTTTCATAATTTTCTTGCTTCTAATAGTAGCCTTCTTTTTTTTTTTCACTCAAAGAATTCCCATTAACATTCCTTGTAAGACTGATTTAGTGGTGATGAAATCCTCTAACTTTTATTTCTCTGGGAAACTCTTTACCTCATTTCTATTCCAAATGATAACCTTGAATATTCTTGGTTGCAGGGGGATTTTTGTTTTTTTTTTCCTTTTGGCATCTTGAATATATCATTCCAATCCCCTGCCTGCAAATTTCTGCTGAAAAATCAGCCTATAACCTTAAATAGTTTCCCTTGCATGTAACTGATTGTTTTTTTCTTGATATTTCACAAATTTTCTTTTTCTTACTTTTTTTTTTTTTTATGCCATTTTAAATATTATGTGGTGTGGATCTCCTTGGTTAGATTTTGTTGGGGGCTGTCTGTGCCTCCTGGATCCAGGAGTCTGTTTCCTTCCCCAGATTAGAGAAGCTTTCAGCTATCATTTCTTCAAATAAAATTTCTTCCCCTTTCTCTCTCTTTCTCCTCTTTCTGAGACCCCTATATTGTCAGTATTATTACACTTAATGATGTCACTATTTCCCTTAACTTATTCTCATTTCTTCTTCTTTTTTTTTCTTTTTGCCATTTAGCTTGGTTGCTATTACCCTGTCTTCCAGATCACTGATACATTGTTCTGTCTCTTCTAATCTGCTATTGATTCCCTCTAGTGTATTTTTTATTTGAGTTATTGCATTTTTCATCTCTGGTTTGTTTTTGTATTTTCTATCTCTGTCGAATGTCTTGCTGAGATCCTCTTCTTTTTCCTCCAGTCTAGTGAGTATCTCTTTGATCATTACTTTGAATTCTTCATCAGGCATATTACTTATCTTCATTTCATTTAGCTCTTTTGCTGTAATTTTGGTCTGTTCTTTCATTTGGGGTATATACCTCTGTCACTTCAATTTGTCTAACTCTTTGTGTTTCTTTCTGTGTATTAGGAAAGTCATCTATGTCTCCTGATCTTGAAAATAGTGGCCATATGAAGAAGAGTTCCTGTAGTGCCCTGCAGTGCAATGTCCCCCATTCAGTAGAACCATATGCTGCAATGTTGTCTCCTATGGGCATTGCATGTGCCCCATTGTGGCTGAGCTGTGTCTGTCTTCAGTCTAGTCAGCTGCAGTGGCCCACTTTGCCTATTGTGGGTGCACTAGGTGGGGTTTGGTCCCTGTTCTGTTAAGGCGCCTACCTAAGGATACCAGGAACTTTTCGTTGGGTAGTGTCGGCAGTCAGACCAGATACCTGCCGTTAGTCTGCTGGGACTGCAGTCACACCAATAAGCAGGGCACTCTCCCTGGGCTGCCCCCTCAGAGGCTTCCACTGGTTGGCGGGGCTGACAGTCAGACCAGATACCTGCCCTCAGTCCATCTGCCAGGTCTGCAATTGCACTGATTCACAGGTGCTCTCCTTGTGCAGGCACATATAAGGTTCAGCTGCTGGGGCTCTATGCACACTGATGTGCATGGTTATCTTTCCCTCTCCCCAGAGCAGGAGTCACTTTGGAGTGGTAGCAGCCTCTGCTGGAGTTGCTTGTAGGGTGTCTTGAGGAAAAATCTGCTTTGGAAAGATGCCTGCCGTGTAGGGTGGGACGGATAGGGCAGATACATAGGGGAGTGTAAGGATAGGGCACATGGTGCTAGCAATATAGGTGGAGAGTGTTCACAGTGTTTTTCACAAGTGTCTGACTGTCTATACAAGGGAAGAGAAATGGCACCTACCAGCACTTTTATTCTTAGAGGAGTCTCCTAAAGATCCCTGCCCCTCCAGCACATGTTCTGAGATTAGTAAATAAATCTCTTTCACATATACCACAGGCACTTTTCAAACAGGGGAACTCAGTTTCCTATTAGTTTCCTATTGCCTTTCTTTCTTTCTTCCTTCCTTCCTTCCTTCCTTCCTTCCTTCCTTCCTCCCTTCCTTCCTTTCTTATTGCCTTTCAACTCTCCCACAGCTAAGCCCACTGATTTTTAAAGTACCCAGAAGTAAGCCTTGCTGACTATAAAAATTTGCTGTATGCCTCACTGGTTTTCAAAGCCAAATGTTATGGGGACTCATCTTACCAGTGTGGGGCCCCCATGCTTGGCAGTCCTGGTGTGGGTTCTGATCTTCTCACTCCTCCATGTAATGTCCCTCCCATTTGTGGTTATTCTTGCTGGGTATTTGGTTCCCAATCATGTCTCTCATTGCTATGGCCTCCTCTGTGTGATTAACTGTGGAAAGTTTGTTTGGCAGGCTTTGGCTTGTTTTCAGAATTAGTTGTACAGATGTAGCTGCTATCTTGATGTGTGGGGGGGCGCAAGGTGAGCTCAGGATCCTCCTGCTCTGCCACCTTCCTGACCTCACTATATTTTCCATTTATAGCATCCCATTTTTATTTTGTTCCGGTAAAATTATAACCTACAACATATAGTAGGTACTTGGTAAACTGGTTTGCTAACTCTTCTTCAGTTTTTGTAAAGAAATAAAGATAAATGCAATAGCCAACAAAATTCCAGTGGGGTTTCGTGAGGAAACTTTAAAAAATGATTTTGAGCTTTGAAGAAGGGAACAAAATTTTATGAATACTTAGACCAATTTTAATGATCATAGTTTTATCAAGATCACTGAGAAAGAATATTTATTTACTAGATGATGTTGTAGACACGAAGCAGGATCCAGTTCACACTATATACAATAATAAACTCTAGATGAATTAAAGGCCTAATTGTGAAAGATCAATCTATGAAATTAATGAAAAGAAATCTAGGATGATAGTCTCTTGACCTTTGTAGGAAATCACCCCTTAAATAAGACCTTAAAAATGGGGGAAAAAAGCATTAAAATTAATATATTTTTCTTTCTTAAAATTAAGAAATTCCTTTCAACAGAGGATACCACAGACAAAGATATTAAACAGGTATACTCAATGAAAGTATTTGCAACAGTTAAACTTGCCTAAAATTTTACTGTCTAGAATAAAACTGCTCTACTCCAGTGAGTTAGACAAAGGACCCAAATAGGGAAAAAAAAAAAAAAAAAAGTCAGTATTCAAGAAATTCACAAAAAGAGCCCAAATGTCCATTGACTAATGAATGGGTAAAGAAGATACACACACATACACACACACACATGTATAATGAAATATTACTCAGCCATCAAAAAAGATGAAATATTGCCATTTGCAAGGACGTGGATGGAGCTAGAAAATATTATACTAAGCTAAATAAGTCAGAGAAAGACAGATACCATATGATTCCATTCATATGTGGAATTTAAGAAACAAAACAGATGAACATGTGGGAAGGGAGAAAAGAAAAAAGAAGAGAGAAAAGCAAACCATGAGAGACTCTTAACAATAGAAAACAAACTGAGGGTTGATGGAGGGAGGTAAGGAGGGGGATGGGCTAGATGGTTGATGGGTATTAAGGGGGGCACTTGTTGCGATGACCACTGGGTGTTATGTGTAAATGATAAATCACTGAATTCAACAGCTGAAACCAATATTGTACCATATGTTAACTAACTAGAATTTAAATACAATAAAAAAATTTCACAAAAAGAGATTCAGAAATGGCTGGATAGTACATGAAGAGATTTTCAATCTCAGCCATCAGAAAAATACAAATTACAACGAAGATGTACCACTTAAATTCTGTAGAATAGAAAATTTAAAAAATCAGTATCAAATGTTGACCAAAATGTAGAGTCATAGGAACCTTCATGCACTGCTAGTAGAAACGTAAAATAGTTCTAACAATTTTATAAATCAACCGCATAATAGTTAAGTGAAATAAACATATGTGTGATTTATAATTCAGCCATTATATTTCAGGTTACATACTAAAGACACACTCAGATTCACAAGATAGCATGTGCAAGGTTATGCTTTCTGGTATTTGTTCTGATGGTAAGCACTTGGAAGCATTAATAGGAAACTGAATAATGGAATATGCCTCAACATTGAGACAATTTGAAGTAGATTTACATAAGGCAAAATATAGGCATATCTTTCAAACATTGTGTGGATTAGAAAAAAGGAAAGCAGACTGAGATTTATAACAGGAAATACCCCTTGTGGAATCATTTAAGTAAAGTAGGCATATGGAGATAAAATAATATTTTCACATGTGTTTAAGAATAAGTTATTTTGTTTGCTTAAGGAAACATATCATTACATTAAAATGAGTGCCTACAGTAGGGAGAGCAAATAAAGATGCAGGAGAAATGAATCAAAGAATAAAACCAAGAGAGTTTTGGAAAGAACGATGACCATGTGAGATGAAGTGTAGAATGTGATGGAACTCTAAGGATCTACATCACAGTAATAAGAAAGTTGAGACAGAAGATAAGGAAAAAATACAAACAAAAAACTTTTAAGTCTCTCGAGCCTTTTGTACTATTTTGCTTTGTCGATGAAAAACAGTTAAGGGATAGACTCCTCCATCTAGCCCTAAAGGCTGTCCACTCTCAGTCATTAATCTGCCAGGTCTTACTTTCTGTATTAACCATTATTATTATTTTTTTTTTTTTTTCTGGTTTCAACTGCTGGAAACAAAATAAAATGAATTAGGATCTATCTGTTATTATTTTCTGCATAACAAGAATTTCAAGTTACCAAAGCCTGCTCTCAGGTTCAGTTCTGCCTTTCTCTTTCTCCTTCTGCTGGAGCTTCTGTATCACATAATTGGGAAAAATCTGCTTTAGTTTGGGTGTTGCCCCTTTCCTGATTAGTCTGTCTACTAAAGGAATAAAGCACCATCCTGTGTAGTGAGCTCAACCTTGAGATTGGGAAGTTCATCAGGAGCCACCAGCATAGACTGTTTTACCAAAAATACAAGGAGATGGGGCAAAGCATGCTTTCTCAGTGAGGATAAGTGCCTTGCAGGTTGGGGGATGCAGTAAACAGCATTAGGCAAGTATAGGTAAGTGTTGAAGGGATGTGGACAGAGCATGAATAACATCTGCTAGAAATTACTCCCTGAAAGGCACACTGATGCTGCACATTATTTCTACTCTGTTCTGTGACTGATTTTTTAAGAGACTGGCCAGTCATAATTTCTAAATAAAGTAAAAACAAAGCCTTAAAATAATGAAAATTGCCAATACCCTGAGCCAGAACTTATTCTGTATTAGGTTGCTTCCAGTTAGGTTTAACACTGGCCAGTGGTGAGATAGGCTGCTGCAAATCCTTGAGATCCAGGTACATTTTGTCATGCACCTCATGATAATTGGTGTATGAGTCAGGGTTCTCCAGAAAAACAAACCAATAGGAGATTTGTAGTGAGCCAACTGGAGACCCAGGAGAGCCCATGGTGTAGTTTCAGGCCAAGTGGGAAGGCCTGAGAACCAGGAGCACGCACATGTAAGTTCCGGTCGAAAGCTGGCAGGCTCACAGCCCTGGAAGAAGCAGTCCTTCAGTTCAAGTCCAAACACAGGAAAAGACCAGCTCCACAGAAGGAGTTCCCTTTTATTTGTGGAAAGGTCAGCCTTTTTGTTATATTCAGGTCTTCAACTGATTAGATGAGATTCACCCACACTACAAAAGGGAATTCTCCTTTACTCAGTCTACAGATTCAAATAGAAATCTCATCCAAAAATGTCCTTAAAGACATACCCAGGATCATGTTTGACCAAGTCTCTGGGCAACCTGTACTTAGGTCAACTTGACATCTGAAATTAACTATCACACAGGGTCAATTAACCCTACAAGTATATTAACTGATTTCCTTCCCTATTAGCTTGAAGAATCTAGAGTCAACAGGTGATAGTCATGGCTTTAGGTTTAATGGAACCCCGATTTCATCTGTCCCTTATAGTGGAAGCAGAAGCTCTAATCCTCGGGAGCCTAAAATTGTGGGGAGAAGAAACACAAATTTCGAGTGGGTCACTTAGAAAAATGATGAGAAACGGCACACCTAGTTCTTGCCGTTGGTTTCTTCACCCATGAATGCTGACTATCAGATAGAAAGCCCCATTGCTTGTCCCCATTCTACAGGGCGTGATCACCAAGATGCCACCTGAACTGTGCCTTTAAGGTATTCCAACATCTTATCAGGCTGGAAACTTCTGGGTGGTATGGTATATGGTATAACCCATAGATTTCATGATTATTTAAATATTGTCAGTGGGTCTGAAACATGTTATGTGAGATCCTGTAACAATAATTCTGTTCATCAGCTTGCTAGTGGTGAATATCTTAGAGAATGGTACAACACCTGGAGCTCAGTGTCAGTTTATGTCGCTAATAGTTTGGACATTCAGGGTGTCACTAGCTACTTCAGACTTGGTTGAAGGGAGCTGTGATGTTGGACCATGCCTCCCCTCCATCTGCATTACCATGGCGACCTTGTTCCCCAGGCCAGTAGTGAAAATAATGAGGGGGCGAAAGGCAGAGACTGGCTGAACTCCACCAGCCTAGTCATCTTGTCCAAGTAGTTATTTAATATCTTCTCTATGCTGGATGTTTGTTGGTGGGCATTACATGAGAAATAAAGGTTAACATACTTCTTGTCCACTCCTGTAGATCCAATAATAGGCTTCTGTCCCAGATGACTTTGTCTTTGGTCTTCTAATCTTGCTCCTTCCTAGACCCTGAATGATTAGCGAGGCCAGTGGGCATGAGTGTGTCTATAGAGTATCTTGACCCAGACCATTTGTCTCTTCCATCATGTTGATGATGAGGTGTACTGCTCAAAGTTCTGCCACTGGGAGACTTGTCACTGTCCACCCCTGGCCAAGAGCTGTTTCCAGGATTCCAGCTCTCTGGTGCTTCTGGACTGTCCTACCTGTAAACAAGAGTGTCTCCACTGGTCAGAACAAAATCCCTCAGGCGTAAAATCACAGGTATTCATTTTTAGCAAGCATGATAGGATTATGGCAGTAACTTCCAGGGAAGTATCAGCAGGGTACCAGTTGCCTCTGCTTAAACAGGAAAAATCATCCTACTTGTCCATCTCTGATTTCTTTCCTTAACCTTTCTTACTCTCCAACAATCTGTGTATTTGATGTGAAAGATCTGTACCCCTCCGATCTTTGTCTTCATCCTCTGTTCAACCTAATAATCACCTCATTGGATCTAACTGCCTTTCTTTAAAATTGCTAAATATTTCGTTTTTCTTTTTTAATGCCACTTAACATATTTAATCTAATCATGGGTATTTTTCAACTGTATCATAACAATATCCACAGACAGACATTCATTGCAAATGAACTGTAAGCTTTTTGGACACAAAGATTATTTCCTACTCACCTCTGCATCTCATATATCCAAAAGAGTACCTGGTACAAAGTAGGTAGTCATTAAGTAAACATTTGCTGAATTATATTAAATTGAATGTTCCTGTCTTCGCATTCCTGCAAGCAACGATGAAAATGTCAAGTGCAGAAAAGGTATTCAGAATTACCTGTGGAACTGAGTCGCATTAATAATCTTGAGCTCCGTTTTTCCTTCTCAGACTTTGAGTTAACTTTCGATTCTCTTTTAGATTCTCATATCCACATAAAACAAGCCCTCAAAATTGTTTATCTTGAGGTTTTATCACTGTTCAATAAAAGTCGATGTAAGAAATATTAAAGTGGGTGGAAAGCTTGATGTGCTATTGATTGGTTGTGCAATTGGATAAACACAGTGATATGGAATGTTTAATGACACAACAACAAAAAAAAATCAGAGTGGAGGAGGGGCCCAGCCCAGTTCTATTGTGAAGTTATTACTATCTGCTACCTTCATGACCCCGAGTCCAATACTAATAGTACATTTTTTTTTTTTTTTTTACAATATAGGCTTAAAATTCTTTTTTCAGAGAATATTTGGAAATTGGATCCTGGAGTTCTATAATTTTATACCCTGCTCCTCTTATACTGAGCAGTCCTCTTCCAGCCCCACAGTGACCTGCTTTCCATGTAGCAGAGGTATTTCCTTAGGATATCAAGCATGTACAGGGATTGGTGACTTGCCTGGTTATCTTCTCTGGAAGCCAAGCTCCAGGGCAAGCATGCAACTCTCAACCCATAGCAGCAATGAAATCAGGATTCCTCCTGATGACCAGATCCAAGGATGAGAACTACAATATCAACTTGGATAATATTAACTGCTGGTTGGATGTTGAAAACAGCATACGAATACTACATTTTATATACAAAATTGTCAACTGTCAAATAATTGTAAGATATGAGGCATTTGGGTGAAAATGGGATAACTGTCGCTATTCCTGAATCGCGCTAGCCCACAGTTATTTGCCTCCGACCTGGTGAGTTGCACCACAGCATTTCACCACTGGGGTTCAGTTTTATGCTTCATTTTTTTACTTCCCCCTGTTTCTTTTCAAGGATTGTTCTGCTTCTAGCCTTATGTTAGTACTTCCACTGTAGTCATTGTTTCTTATCTTTACCTGTCCTTCATCTGATCACCTGCACTCATCCTCCGTGATTTCCTTTTCCTCACGTTCAGGGAATAGCGTAGGACACTTAACCCCAAAGCTTCTCCCATAACCGAAACAATGCCGGTATGATCCTCAAAAGCTGTTCTGCGGATCTGACACCTCAACTGGGCCCTCTCTTCCCACAGATTTAGAAATAGAAAGCTTAAGATGAAGCAGTTTATCTAACGTTATAAAATATTCTAATAGCACAGTCAGAACCAGGAGTCAGATCTTTCCATTTTCAGCCCCACTTACGGTTGACTTGACTCTTGAGCCTCCAACATCTTGCTCAATGCCTGGCAAATAGGGGTCCAATCAAATGTATATTTTAATCAACTGTTTACATCTTATTTATTTTTTATTATTTATTTATTTTTGTCTGCAAATTCTATATCCAACCTAAAATGTAATTTAATACACTTCACGTAAAAGGAGAAATAGCAAAGTAGCTTAGACCAGTGATCTTCAAAGTGCACGGCATGTGTATGAGGAGTGGTTCCGGGCAGGCTGTTATGGTGCAGGGAAAATGCATTAGGATTTTAGACATGCTCTTTGTTAAAGCGATGTCCCGTATTGTTTTAAAAGTCAAACAGTTCAGAAAAGCTGTGATGAAAATGTCAGTAATCTTCACCTCTGCTTCATCATCCAGTTCTGCTGCCAAAACAAGCAGTCTGTGTTCTTCTTAGTTATTTTTCTTGGCATTTAATTCCATATTTCTATTTGTATTTACTTTGGAACTCATCGTCTTAAATTCTATAACGTACATTTTTAACTTTACGTAAAGTGACAGAATGATGGGAAGTGCATAGGTACTTTTTAAGTATATACCTATCGAAGGCATTTGCAAAACCATGGCATGGACCAGAAGCATGACCCTCCGCAGCTGGCAGGCAGATGTTTTTCCAGGGGCCTAGCAAGAGCAGAAAGACCATTTTTAGTCTTGAAAAATGAAATATGCTCTGTGGAAAAGCCACGTTTCCTTGGCCAAGGATCGCCTGAAGGGTCTTGGAAAGCTTGTCTCAGGATCTCTTGAATCTTTCACGACGTCTCTTGGGAACATCTTTCATTGAAGAGAAACAACGTAAATGTGAGATAGACACCAAGGTTGGAAGTCAAATCTCTAGCAAGTGCGATTGTCTTGAAGCCAAGTGGACTTCTCGCCTTCACTACTAATTCTCACCCACAGGCTTTCTTTGATCCTTAAGCTAGCCTCCTTCACGAACTCGGGCAGTGTGAATTAGTATCATGAGTGAGGCTGGGCAGAAGTCATGAAGCCACAGGGGAACAGGCAATTATTAATGGCATCTAATGCTCGTCAATTTCTTTCTTTTACACGGAATGCCTGCAGCCTTGTTTTCTCCCCAGCCTGCTGAACTTTTAATCAATTTATCATGTGTAGCTTTCTGGTATGCACTTTTATTTCAAATGGTTTGCACTGCAAAGAACACCTTCCTTTTTGGAGGCATTTTTACCTCTCTCTTATCTAATTGTCAAAGAATATTCATGTGTCCATATAGCTCATCTCCAAAAAAAAAAAAAAAAAAATCAAATGAGAGTTATTCTTACAGAAATGTATTTTAAAACCTTATTATTCCAACTTGATCTATAGATTCAATGAAATCCCAATCCTGATTCAAGGAAGTTCTTTGTGAATCTGTTTGTCCACAAACTGGTTCTACTCTATTGAGAGTTACTTCTTGTGCCTTATAACCTCAAGTCACCAGACTCTTCCAGGCTGCTGCCTTGGTTTAGAGGACGTCACTGTCCCAGTGTGGCATCAGCACGTGGCATGTGGCATATTAATGGAGTAAGAACTCCAAGCCTTTAGTGACAACCTTGAAGCAATAACCTGACATTTGGCCACCAGCTGCTTTAAAATATTTATTACCAAACCCCAAAGATTTGCAACTAAAAGCTAGGAGTAAAATAATCACCAAGAAAATGGAACACGGTATTTTGTTTATTTGTATTTCTTTCCTAACTCTCATTTGTTTCCTGGGTATTCACTGGAGGTAGTGTTTCCTGACAATGAGTATAGCAGAAGATTGAAAGATACTGCTACCTGCCAGCAACCCCAGAACCTATTTTCCGTCTTTAGGGACCAGAGTTTCTTCTTCATTCAGACATTCCGAAGAAATCTTATTAGGGCCTCCTGAGTTGTAGATGGAAATGTAAGTCAGACAGTTGTTGCCCTCAAGAGCTGGCAGTCTAGTGAGGATGAGGGAAAGGTGAGCATATGTGAATAACTGTGTGGACATGCTATTACAAGGCAGGTGAAAAGTGATCCTGGCAAACAGAGGCAAAGCATCTAATTCTCTCTAAGTCACCAGCTTTGGCATTCAAAGCGAAGTTGCTATTGCCATTGGGCTGTGAAGGATGAAACCAAGTTTTTCAGTCAGAAGGACAGATGGGTTTCCAGAAAGAGGAAAGTGCGAAATACCATTGGCCGCCATTTGTTGAACATCCATCATGGGCCAAGCAAGGACTTTTCACCAATGAGTCTTGATCTTATTAAGATCACGATTGTTATTTCCGTTTTACTGAACAGTGTTGTGAGTCAGAGAGGGTGTGCCTCTAAGAGTGGCTGAGATTGAATTTGAACTGAGGTACATCCGGCTGGCTCTGAGCTTAGATGTCTCCAAAACACTGCACTGCTTCTCTCTCTACACAAGTGTCAAACTTGAGTCTAGCTGAAGACTCGAAACTTTCAAATTTCCAACATGCAGAAACATCATGAAAAGTGAGCGTGCACAGGACTGGATTGCTGGGATCGTGGTGAATACTATACTCTCTCTGTATTGCAGCACTTTCTTTACACCAGCACTGTCCTGGGAGTCTGGAGGTTTAGGCTGTTGACTGGATTTTAAGGAGATACAAAAAAGATTATATGAGGAGCCGTTTCATTGAATGTTTTTTATAGTTATATGCCTATGTGTATATATCTCTCTAGTTAATTTAGTATTTATCTAGGATCCAGAATGAGGGGCATGAAGGGCATCTTCCATGAAGTTACCAATTCAAACAAGCCATTTCCTGATACCCAGCTAGGTGACAAATGAATGTTTGAGACGTTTACAACTGGCTTTGGTTCCTGTCCTAGTCAAGTTGATTACTTCCTCATTGGGCAGTAATTATACTATTTTGGTAAACAGCATGCCTTCTGGATTTAGAACTAGCTGGGTTTTAATCCCAGTTCTGCCATTAAAAAGTGTAACCTGAGACAACTAAATGAGCCTCCAAAAGCCTGGTATATCAACTGGGAATTACTATTTATTTCACTGGACTGTTGTGCGAATTAAATAAAAACATATCCGGTGTGCAGAGCACAGGGTAAAGCCACAAACATTTAATGTGCTTTATTATAAAAAATGGTTACTGCTTGGGCGCCTTGTTGGCTCAGTCAATTGAACAACAGACTCTTAGTTTCAGCTCAGGTCATGATCTCGGGGTCATGGAATCAGCTCCATGATGGGCTCTGAGCTCAATGGAGAGTCTGCTTGAGATTCTCCCTCTCCCTCTGCCCTTCCCCCTGCTAACACGCATGGACACACACACACTCTCTCTCAAATAAATAAATTAATCTGTAACAAAAATTATTACTGCTAAGGATTATTATGTAAATAAATGCAATGTGTAGAATTAGCCTTGTCCATCAATATCTGGGTAACTTTCAGTTAACGAAAGTTCAGTTATTCAACTGAATATTTACCAAATGGTCAGCATTGTGTTAAAATTCACAACATTATATCATAAAAATAGTATTTTCACTTTTTTGAAGGAACTTGGAATCTAGAGGAGTAAAGCTCCTGGTGTCAAATGCCACACAAAGCAAGTAGAGAGCAAGGAAAAATAAATAAATATAAAAGCTTATTTTGCTCTCTGGAATATAAGCTTCATAAGAATTGAGATTATTTTTTTATTCATTTGTTTACTGATGTCCTCCAAGCACAAAGAGAAGTATCAGGCACATAACAGTTACTCAAGAAGTATATATCAATTAATAAATTAATTCAGAGCCATGTGGCTGCTGGATTTCAGGCTAAACTGCAACATGAGTCAGAAAAAGAAATCATTATGGTCATGCTTATGAAAACATTTTTGGAGAGAAAGTCAAGCAGAGCTGTGAAGAAGGAATAATATTTAGGGAAAAGGTGAAGAGGGCATACCAGGCCAAGTTAGGACAATTCCAGGACTACCTTTGTCCTGTGGGGTCAGGACTCAGTAATGAATTCTATAACAAAAAGGATTCACAGCTCTATTTTTAGAAAGAAATGGAAGGGGGGGGAGAAATTAAAAGAAAAGAGCAAGAGTGCATTATATGAGTTAAGCTTCTTGGTTTTTATTTTTTGTTTTTGTTGTTGTTGTTGTTTTCTGAAAGTATATATGGATAATAGTGAGGTATTATGAAACCCTTGGAGTTTGGGTCATGCCTGCTGGGTTTGGAATTCGTTTTAGTCTAAATTTGTCCTTTAGTATCTGTGTGACTTTGGTCAAATCACTTTCTATGGATCACTCTTAGTTTCACCAGGAAAATAGGGTTATTACACATATTTTAAAGGGTTGTTATGGTAATTTGTCAAGATAATGCTGTTAAGTGCCTGGAAGAGCCATAGTGCACAACCAGTAAATGGTAGTTCTTATTGCTGTTTATACAGATACTCCTAGATAGAGAAGACTTCACAAGACACCACTTTCATACAATATTTCCAGCATGCTAGAACTCTGTAGTTCATAAATCCATAGTATTACATCACTATATAAATACATTTGATACCACCATGGTATTTTTTTTTTTTAATTTCACTTCAAAAACTTTCATTCTACAATTAAAAATAACATACTCTAAATAAGATCATGTTTTATTTACTTTAAAACTTCATTGATTCTTTCATTTTTATGGTTATCCATTCATTTAGTATTTTTAAGTATCTGCAGTATACTAAATAATTTTTATAATGTCCATACTAGTACACAAAAATGAAGCCACTAACAACCTTATTCAGGGATAAAGTAGCAAATAAGTAACATACAAGCTAGAATACAAGGAGTTATGTGCTCTTAGAATAGTATGCATGCATTAATATGGGGATAAAGATAACAGAGTAATTCTGGGGATTGATAGGGTTGTCACATTTAAGCTAAGTCATGAAAGATGAGTAAGAGACAAGCTCTGGCTTCATGGGCAAGTAGCCTGTGCAGTCACACAGGACCTTGTATTCTGAATGACTTCATGCGTGGTTTAACAGTCTGCTATTGCTGTCTTGAAATTCTGAACAATTGCATCTTTTAACTTGTTCCTTGGACGTGAAGTGTGATGGAACAATGGCGAATGAATGTGAGCAGAGGAGATGAGTACAATGTATGTGTCCATTCTCCTTTGCCATCTCATTCACATACAGCAATGGAGATGCTCCATTGACACAGAATTCCTGTGGACCCAGAGTTAGTGAGAGTTCAAGGAGGCTCAAGGGGACTTAAGGGGAGCACAAATTAGACATGTTATATCTATGATTGAGTAAATGGAGGCACCGACAGCCCCCACAGGCAGTATTTTTCTACTGGAACCAGGACCTGCTTCTAAGTTGGAAAGAAAGTAAGGTACCCTCATCATATCCTTTCTTAATCATGTTACCTCCTGTATTAGCTCATCACTTGTGCTGAAAATGAAAATAAGGAAGAAAAGGGAAAGATAGGGCAAACAATAGTTTGTTTTCCTTTTTGCTTATCCTTACTCATCAGTAGACAGAAGGTACAGTGTTAGTAGAATAAAGTGCAAGATAAAAACAGATGAAGCTAAGCAAAAGAAACTGTCAGTAAAGTGAAAAGATGACCTCCAAAGTAGGAAAAAAAGTTGCAAACCATGTATCTGATAAGGGGTTCATGTTCAAAATACATAGAGAATTCATACAACTAATTAGAAACAAGAGAGTCTAATTGAAAAAATGAACAAAATAACTAAACAGGCATTTTTTCTGAAGAAGATACACAAATGGCCAACAGGTACAAGAAAGGGTGTCTACCCTCACTCACCATGAGAAAAATGCAAATCAAAACCACAGTGAGATACCACCTCACCCCCATCAGAATGACTCATATCACAAAGACAAGAGAGAACAAGGGTTGGCAAGGATGTGGAGAAAGGGGAACCTTCGTGCACTGTTGGTGAGAGTGCAAACTGGTGCAGCCACTGTGGAGCACAGTCTGGAAGTTCCTCAAAAAGCTAAAAATAGAGCTACCCTACAATGCAGCAAGTCCATTCCTGAAGGAAACAAAAACACTGTTGAAGAGATATGTACACTCCCACATTCACTGCAGCATTATTCACAATAACCAAGACAGGCAACCACCTGTGTTCACGGACAGATGAATAGATGGAGAAGTTGTGGTGTATATACCTTTATGCACACACACACACACACACACGCAGAGGAATGTTATTCAGCCATTAAAAATGGAAATCCTACCATTTGTGACAGCATGGATGGACCTTGAAACCGTTATGCTACGTGAAGGAAGTGAAACAGAGAAAGACCAAGACGTTGTATGACCTTCTACATGGAATCAAAGGAAAACCATCCCCCCAAAACAAAACAACAAGAAAAAAACAATCAAAGTTGTAGAAAAAGGGATGAGATTTGTGGTTACCAGAGGTGGGAGTGGGGTAATTGGATGAAGGGGGTAGAAAGTTGCACACTTCCAGTTACGAGATAAATACGTCCTGGGGCTGTATTTATAATGTAGAGCACAGCGACGATAGTCCACATTGCTGTGTGGCATATGTGAACGTTGCTAAGAGAGTAGATCCTAAAAGTTCTCATGACAAAGAAAAAAATATTTTTTCTCCTTTTTTTGTATCTGTGTGAGGTGACGGATGTTAACTAAACTTGTATTCATTTCATGCTATACGGAGATCACCGTGCTATTACATTAACTTACACGATGCTGTATGCCAATTAATACAACTGGAAAAAAAAAAACAAAACCCTCAGATGAGATAGTTGTGTTCAGTGTTTTCACTGTTCTTTCAAAAGTGAGACCCAGGGACGCCTGGGTGGCTCAGCTGGTTAAGCGTCTGCCTTCAGCTCAGGTCATGATCCTGGAGTGCCGGGATCGAGTCCCGCATCGGGCTCCCAGCTCAGTGAGGAGTCTGCCTCTCCCTCTGACTCTTCCTCCCCTCGTACTCTCTCATTCTCTCTCTCTCAAATAAATAAATAAAATATTAAAAAAAAAAAAGAGTGAGACCCATACGTGTGTACAAGCTACCAAATGCAAATTGTGTGATTTCAGTGATTCAGATGTTTTAAAACTGGCAGTGTCTTAAAACTGGCATATTTATATTTAAAACTGGCACTGCATAATATAAAGAGTAAAATTCGTGCTAATAATTTCATTTTTCTTTGCTTAGGACATTAAATAGCAAAAACAAAAACAAACCGCCACGTCAAGCGTCAAGTCCAGTCCAGACAGAGACTGCCGAAGAGAAAGTGTTATATTTTAATGCCTTTTCACTACACGTTAAAAAAAAAAAAAAATTATTTATTTATTTGACACAGAGAGAGAGATCACAAGTAGGCAGAGAGGCAGGCAGAGAGAGAGGGGGAAGCAGTCTCTCCGCTGAGCAGGGACCCCAATGCGAGGCTCGATCCCAGGACCCCAAGATCATGACCTGAGCCGAAGGCAGAGGCTTTAACCCACTGAGCCCCCCAGGCGCCCCTTTACTACACTTTTTTCCCTGCTTTTTGAACAAGGGGCCTCCCATTTTCATTTTCACTGGGCCCACGGTTCTGCAACCATCCGTGACGAGAGAGGCCGATGTCTGTCCCCCACCGTCCGCTTGTGGAGAGAAGTGGGACGCCTGGCACACAGCGGCTGAGCGTTCGGGAACAGACCACTCAGGTGGGCGAGGGAGGCTGCAGGTGCCCTAAGACTCACTGCACATACTCACGGTTGTTCCTCAGGGTTCTCCAAACCATCTGGGAATTAAACCTCACTGTCAGATGTCAGCAAGAGTTTATGATACTCAGTCAAGAAAGATCATCAAGAGTCCAGGGCTTCCTTGGGGAGGAAGGGTAAGGAGCGTGGCCATAGGGTCATGGAATTTCTTACGCCATCTCTGAGAATTGCCTGGATTTCAAGCTGAGTTTCGGTGAAGGAGGAAAGTGAACAAGTGCAGGACAGAGACAGACCAGAGAGACGGGCGGGGGGCTCAGGCAGAGGGGGAGGGCCCGTGTGGCGAGGCCTCCGGCTCTCTTCCCTGCCCCGAGCCACACGCAATGTCCCCGGCCCAGAGGGAGCTTCCGTGGACCCCACACTGGTCGGTGCCTGGTGGTACGGGGACTCGGCCTTCAGAAACCAGTCAGCAGCCACAGCAAGCTCATGATGATTCAACCTCGAGGATTATAAATCAAATCACTTGTAATTAAACAACATTAATGGTCAAGACAAAAAGGCATTAGCGCATTTTTTTAAGACAAATTACAAAGGAGTGTCATCTAGCGAGACTCCAGTTGTCAATTTAGAAATGCTGTTTTCATATACTTCTAGGAAAAGGTGATCTATTTTCACTGGCCAAAGACATTGACGATTAAATGAAGGCTGTCCCTGAGAGTAGAGCAGACCATCCTCACGCGACTCTGTAGTGGGTAAAGCGTTTGAAACGTATTTTTCTGTACAGTGGGCCTCACCATAGCACTCCTTCACAGATGCAAATAATTTACACCAATATATTTTTTTGTGGCTGGTTGATTTTGCTTGAAATACGCTGCTAATGAAAACAAACCAATATTGAGCATTCAGTGAGAGCTTCTTGTATGCTAAACACTGTACGAAGTATCCAACATGATTATATTATTTAATACTCATAAAACCAATTAAGTTTTGGGGTGCCTGGGTGGCTCAGTCCGTTAAGCCTCTGCCTTTGGCTCAGGTCATGATCCTGGGGTCCTGGGATCGAGTCCCACATCAGGCTCCCTGCTCAGCGGGAAGTCTGCTTCTTGCTTCTTCTTTTCCCTCTGACCCTCCTCCTGTTTGTGTTCTCTCTCTCTCTTTCTGTGTCAAATAAATGAATAAAATCTGTTAAAAAAAAAAAAAAAAACACTTCAAAAACCAATTAAGTTTTAAGATGCTGCTTTTATACCCATTTTTACAAGAAAGACCAAAGGTAAGAGAGATTGCTCACATCTGCCTTTTGTGCAGTAGATTTAGCAATACATACAGCTCCTCCACTAGGCCCCCTACCTCCTCGTCTACTCCCGATAGATGGTTATAATTCCTGCTCCAATTTAAAATGCCTGTGAATATATCACTTACAAGCATGAAGGTGGCTTACGGAGTGTGGGAATTATAACGTATAAGTTTAGAACTCTGTAAGAGCTCCTTTCTATCTGCTGCTAAGATATTGAGGTAAGAAGCATATGTAGTGGAGGAGGAAGGGAGGGTTATGAGTGTGTTCCAGAAAGGAATCTTACCTAAAAATACCAAGGTTATGGCAATAATAAAATCAGTTAGGGGAGGGACCCCTGAGGACAAAGGGCTATTGGGAAACCCTACAAATCCAGGCAAAAGTAAGATTGTCCCATTCCAGGTGAAGAATCCCAGATGACTAGTTCAGTTTATGTGTCAGACCCCGCCCCTTGCTCCGGCCGCCCCCACAAGACAAGAATGTCACCTAACGTGCCCAGACTGCCCAGACCTGCCATCACATCACACGTGGGAACATCTGCTCAGAGTAGAAATCAAGAGACACAACTCAGAACACACTCTCTCCCTGCCTCTTTAACTCGCTGTTGATTTCTTCTTAAACAGAGATATAAAACATTTTTTTAAAAAATAAGCCACATCTCTAAACTTTATGTATTCTGAAGTTTGTTTCCTGTTTTAAAAAAGCATTTTGCCCCTTCCAAAGTTATCTTTAAAGATGTAAATTGCCCTTATTTTTATCGAGTACTTCTTGGCCTCATTTTATCATTTAAGTTTTTTTTCATCTGGAGTTTATTTTGATTTTAGGACAGCGGAGGGATTTAGCAGGATTGTTCCTCTGGGGCGGCTAATTGTCACAAAATAATTTATTGAATACTCTATCTTTTTCCCACCAATTTTAAGTGCCAGCTTTATCATATGCTCAATCCCTGTATGATTCTGGATCTATTTCTGAACTGTCAATTCTGTTCCATTGATCGCAATCTATTCCTGGCTGGGAGCATGCTGCTTTTCTTATTGTGGCCTTATTACTTATTTAACTATCTGGTAGAATTAGTCCCTCATCTTTAGCCAGGAATATTCCAAAGAAGCTTTTTTTGTTTATTTTTTATTTTTTTATTACTTTTTTTAGTAAGATAGATTTTTGCATTTGAATTTCATAACCCCTTCCTCTGAGTCTCAAAAATCCTGACACATTTCATTAAATGCTGATGTTCATTACATTAAAACTTAAGAAGATCTTCCTTTTACGTTTTTATTAATCTGTATCCTTCTTGGGCACAAATCATATCTTCATTTTAAAGCCCTTATTATTCTCTTTTTAAATATCATTAAAATTCTTTCTCCATGGAAAAGACTCAATTTATTTTCATAGGATTAGATACATGTGGGCTGGCTGAAGGTACAGAGAATATAGAGAGACATGAAACATCCTCAGGTGAGCAGGGATTCAGTTTTTTGTTTCATGGTCAACCTTCCTTCCCCACTCCTGCTGGTGAGCAGATAATAAAGAGGAACTAGGGTTGGGTTTGGTAAGTTGCCAGTATCTGGTTTCTACCATGAGAATGAAAGTGGGTGTAAATGGAAGCCTTGAAGCAAATTCATTTGTGATATATATGCCCGCCTCAGGGGATGTGAAGACCATGGCCGCTGGCTTAAAGGGTCAGAGCCTGGCTGCTCCCCATCTACCCTCCACATTGGACTTACCCAAGGATAAAGGAATCCTAGTGACTTTGATTTTGTCAAGACTCACAAAAATTAGGAGTAATCTCAGAGTGATAAATTAAAAACTAATAACCCAGAAAGTTTATATTGCCTAGGTGTTTGTATTAAAAAAAAAAAGTTAGGTCGTTTAAATGAACATGAATACATAGTACTGTATTACAATTTAATAATCTCTTTTCTTTACTGTGTCAAGATCCAGCCAGATCCTCTGCGTAGATTGTAGCTTTTCCTGTTTTACTTCTCCCATTATTCAGTAGTAGAATGAAGTCCATTGGATCATGGTGGACCCATGACCCAAGCTGGGCCAATTAGAGATTCTTCCTAGGGATTCTGACCTTAGAATAGAAAGAAAACTAGTCTCTCTGGGTGATTTTATACGTAATACGTGATCTCACAAGCTTGGGGCTGCATTTATACCCACCAGGCGAACCACAGAAGCAGTGAGGAGAACCGATAGCTTCCAAAGTCCCCGATCTGAATAACTTTTTGAAGCCTAGCCAGATATACACTCAGTGAGACATGTCAGTTCTTTTACTAAGCCCCCCTCCTCTTTTATTTGGCTCGAATTAGCTATGCCTTGGGGAAAAAAAAAAAAAAAAGCCCTAGGTAAACCTAGACAGTGGCTAGATGAATGGCCTTCAACGCTAGCGCAAATCCCTAGTGCAAATGATTTGGGCAAATTGTCTAACTTCTTTAATTTCTTGAGCATCTTCAACAGTAAAACAGGAACTTATAACCTACCTTAAAAATTATAAAGAGGGTCATGGACTAATCTTGTGTGCTCAGGCAGGTTCCTAGGGACTCTCAAGAGCCAAGTGTTAAATATTCAAAAATGATGCCTCTTGGTTGTTAATTCCGTTAATAGCTTGGAATTGGCACATGGTGGGAGAAGTTATACTGCAAAGATTAGCAATGCTATTTAGAAAGCTGTAGTTTTTGTTGTGTTTTGTTTTTAGGCCGGTTACCAGCACCTCCCTGATTCCACTAACGGATGTAAAGTGCTTAGTGTCCCGGCTGGCCCATCACACGTACTCTGTAACGTGTTCTGATTATTTATTACTCGGTATTCTACATCAACGAGCCCAAAGAAATCCGACTGTTTGTACTAGGAAAATGGACACCAGGTGTCATTAGCAAATAGGGAAACCATGCTCATAGCTTATTCAAACTGCAAGGAATGGTGTGCGTACGGTCTTCTGAGACACAGACACCAAGGAGAAATTAAGGGTGCAAGGAGTCTTATTAGGGAAAATGCCTGCGTGAGGAGAGGAGGAAGAACAGGACAGCCATCAGACTGGGAAGATAGTGCACCTGCGTGAAGGAGAAGAGAGAAAGGAGTCCATGGAAGCATGCTAGATGGCCAGGTCTTCCCAGGAAGGTTTGGTAGAGCCCTTGGTGGTGGTGGAGGGTGGGTCCTTCAAGGAACCCTGATTCTCCCAAGAGAAACCTCTGGGGGACTGCCCTAGGCGGTCTGCGGGCACATTCCCAAAGCCGCCACAGGAAGTAACTAGTTTCTTATATGCTGGCTTCAGAGATCCTACAGCTGTTCTCAACTTTTTTTTTTTTAAGTTTTGATTTAAATTCTAGTCAGTCAGCATACAGTGTAATGTTAGTTTCAGGTGTGCCATAAAGTGACTCAGCATTTCCGTGGAACACCGTGCTCTCCTCACAGGTGCCCTCCTTCATCCCCATCACCTGTTTAACCCATCAGCCTCAGTGCACTTACAAACAGCAACACTTCTAATTCAATGACAGATTTCTGGGTCCCTGACCAAGAATGTGGACTTTTATATGCACCTCAGGTAATCTTGATGGGAGTGGAAGGAATACTATAAAACCGCATTTCTAGAAGATTTTTATTTTCCTTTACAATTACAAGGTTATTTTTAATCACCTCCCCTCCTAGGGGTTCATACTGTGTGTATCTGTGAAATACCAAAGCCAGTTGTTGGGATTCGCACAGGGACCCAAAAACAACAGGAATACCTGGCTTCTTACTTGGAGCCTCTGGGTTCTCACGGTCTGAGTCTGTTCCCATCTGTGTCTAACCACTTTTGTTCCGAAGCCAGTTTTCCTCGTGTGCCGGGACAGATCTCCGAGGGAGCTGGTTTCATTTCATTTCACTTTTTTTTTTTAATAGTTTCCTCCAGTTATCTTGTTTTTACTACATCTTTTATTCCTTTGATACCATTTATTTTGCCTGTATCTCAAGTGTTTCTCCTTTTCTATTTTCAAAGCCACCCTCCCAATCCGATCTTTTACCAAAAAAAAAAAAAAGGATTCTTGCAATTATCTCAATAGTGGTTTTAGGATATTCAGGAATCTCTAGTTCCTCTCACATGAGACCTTTCTTAATATCTAAACCCAGATCACTGAAAATCTCTCCTACTCAGTAATTTTGCCTGTTGAACAAAAAAATTTAAACTCCACGCTGGCATTCTAGATCCCTTATATTCTAGTTGATGGATAGTTGAACAATTCCTACCCTGTGTCCTATAGCAGACTGTTTATATCATGAAGGTTATTATGGTCTATAGTCAAGTGAATTTGAGAAATGATGGGTTGAACAAAAATTAATAGCTTAACTTACTTAAGGCCTCAGTTCCCTTAATGTGCTACTGTGCAAATGAATTCTGAGGAAGGATATGTAGCATGTTGTGTTTCAGTGGTCTGCACAAAACACTTCTGTGAAGATCAATCTGATTTTTTATCTGTCATTCCCCATAGAAACCAAGGCCTTCAAAGGCATCTCCTTTGTACATCAGGTTCATCATCTTGGTTCATCATCACCATAATCATGTCTGTATCTTTGCTGGGCTCTTCCCTCATTCTGATTCAAATATATATATGGTGTGTCAAAAACTTCAAGTCTCATCCTCTATGAAGGTCCAACTTATATCAAAAATCTGTGTATATGTATGTGTATGTGTGTGTATATATATGTATATATATATGTGTGTGTGTGTGAGTGTGTGTGTGTGTGTATGTGTGTATATATAATATATATATTTGGCTGATATATCTATATATTTATCTATATCTTCTCTTCATAGAGGATGAGACTTGCAGTTTTTGACACACCATAGACTCAGGCTATCTCTTGTCCTTATATTGCTGTGTTTGGTAACTTCGAGAAGCCTTTTGAAGACTACCAGCCAACACCGACATCGACTTGATTCTTTATTGACCATTTTATCTACAGTCAATGAATCTTGCTTCTTGATTCTATTATACTTAGGATTTCTCTAATTGGTTCATTTGGTCAATTCTTGCCTCCCCTGTAAGACCACGCATACTGCAAGAACAGGTTCCTGAGTTGTGTTTTCTGCGGAATGGAGCAGACTGTAATGTGCTCTGTATGACGTGAGGCTTGCTGAAGGAAAAAGGAGCAGTGGGGGCAGGAACAGGGAAGATTCAGGAGTCAAATACATAAGCAAAGGAACTCTGAGGTTGGAACGTGAGATGCAGAGACTGGCAAGGCTTAAAGCAGAATTGCCACAGAATGACGGGTCCATGGTGTGTGGGGGTTCACGCGAATGCTTTTCTAATGTTCTTCCGTGGCTAGCTTCCCTTTGCCCTGCATCATGAACTCTTCGCTGTTCACAGATAATCACTAATTGCGACACTTGGAAAATAGGCTTTTCTCTCTAATAGCCCAACATATTTCAAGACAATGGAGCCTCCTAGAGTAACAAAGCCTGTCCCAGCTCAATATCCCCCTGACTGATGGCCTCCGTCTCTGTGTATATGCTTCACAAACACACATTTTCTGTTTTTAAGGTATCATAAAGAGATACAATCTTCTTCCATTTATAGTTGTTGTGAAATCTTGTGCCCACGGATGTGCGGGGGCTGAGGGAAGAATGCTAAGATAAAACTCAGAGTTTTTAAATGGCAAAGTTACATGCGAAAGGTAAAAGGCTAACATGCTTAATTGAGGCCATTTCTTTTGCAAACGGAGACTGCAAACTATTACAACTTCAATGTGTTATCCCCATAATACCCTGGCTGATAGCACCAGCCTCTATGTGATAAGAGCTTCAAAGAAAGGTGAACCAAAAGTCACTTAGAATGACTCGTCAGTGAGGTCTTCTGTCTAAGTGACAGTTCTAAAAACAGTGAAGGGTCAATTTTCGGCCCTTAGCTCATTGGATTCGAGAGGCTAACTCTTTACGAAGGAGACCGATAGATAACCTTCAAAAGCTTTCCTTTAAAAATAGAGAGACATTTGACTTGTGAATCTGGAATTAGCCCCCATAAACTCTAAGTAAACTGTCGTGCATGGGATGAGGGCAAGAGTTTAGTATTTGACAGGAAACTGAGTTCTAGCTTTTAGAACTTAGAAGAGGATAGATTCTGAGTAGTTCATATCCACCCACTGGGCACAACCAATGGTAGATGGGAGAGCTGTGAAGGCAGGGCCTGGGGACCAGCTGATGGGGGCTCTAGTTTGCCCCGCTCACTTACCAGTTCTGCATGCAGTCATGGTCTTCCGTGCGCTGGGTGGAACCACGCGGAGGACTCCTTTCAGCTAACCTAGAAATATTAGAGCCCATAATAAGAGTGCATTCAAAGGTCGTTCTTCCCAAAGGCCTGTCAAGTTTTGAGTCTCACCCTTTTCATAGTGAAAGGAATTGTCAGGATCCACTAGTGACTTGAAGAAGGAATTGCTAGAGATACAGTGTTCGTTTTTCAACCCACCCTTATGTATGTTCCTTCTGGGAAGGCTCTGCTTCTGGATCTGTGACCACATCAGTAACGTTGACCTCAGTCAGTGGAGGAGAGAACTTTGGCAGTGCTGTGAGCTCCTTTGCTCTGGACCCCCCACCCCACCTTACAAATGAAATAAGGGGTGGAGGGAAAAAGGGGGAACATTGGTCTCCTTTTCTACAGAGGATAGCAGTGCATAAAAGTGAAATGTGATTTTATTGAAACTTTTCCTACAGTCATCCAATTATTTTCTCATAGAATTCTTCTAAACAATGGAAGCCTTCATCAAATTGATTAAATTAGCACTTTTGCAGCATATTTTTGTCCCTAAAACATAGTTATGTGTGCGTATGAAGTTCCAAGAGAGTCCGAGGTGTTCTACTATATATAATGTTTTTCTTCATAAAGATAGAAACAGGGAGAGTGAGCTGTACACAGAGTGGAAAACATACCTGGGTAAATGAACTGTAATCAGTTTAATAGTATCTTAAACATCATGGGGTTTGTGGTAAAATGGAATCTCTGAATGAGGATCTGACCATGTCATAAAGCCCTTTAGTGTTTAGCTGTTTCTCATTCACACAAATGGAGTGCGAAGGGGTCTGGATGTCATCAAATATGAGCCTGAGGGTCTCAGTGGTACTATGACCTCAACAGTTTGACTTGAGGGGGGAGGGTAGACACTTACGCCTTATATGCTCTTCAGAGAGAAACAACCCATGAAGAGACCCAATCTCCTGTTTTGGCTTTGGGGCCCTACACAGTGCCTCTCCATGTCCCAGGCTCAAGTTTGTTGAGAGGAACTTTAAATGGAGGCTCATTCTGCTCCTTAAATGAAATTGTGCTATTTTAACCTGTGCAGAAACTGACCCTCAGATTGCTGGCACTTTGAGAAGGAGGCCAGACTTCAGAGTTGTTGTATATATGCAGCAATAACAACAACAAACAACAACAACAATAATAATAATAATAGCTGTCATTTATGGTTCCCATACTATGTGTCAGGTTCTCCACATATAATAATAATAAATCATTTAAGCCTCCCAACACCACAGTGCGGTAAATACCATGATAACCATAATGTTCCAGTTGACTAAAGTGCTTACAGTGCTTACAAGGAGCATACAAAAGTTAGTCCAGTTCGCTCTGCTAGGCAGAGAAAGAGGCAGGGTTTGGACTCGCTTGTATGTTCCTTTGCTCGTGGGCACTATGATATATGGCCTCATAGATGGTGTGGACCATGGCAAATCAATGGCTCAATCATTTTTGGACACTGTTCACAAGAGGACGCAGCTCAGAAGAAGCCTATGGGTATAACAGGCATGGAGGACCTTGACCTTTGCTCCATTCATTATGCACGTGGAGAAGCAATGCATGAACTAGTTTTGCTCTCTCTTGGAAGAGCGATGGAGATGAATTTCAAGAAATAGATAGAGGTCATAGTTGGGGCCTGTTTATGTCATGCTGAAGTATCTGAACTTTATCTCACATATCATGAGGAATAAATAAATTAAAAAATTTAAATAGAGTGGTACGTACAATTTGGTGACATCAAAAGAGGAATCTCTGTTGGGAAAATCTCTGGAGGCAGACTGAAGGTGAAAGGGACTAGTTTGAAGGTTGTCAGTGCAAATCAGATACTAAGTGATGACCATCTGCATTATAGTTCGGAGAGAAAAGGAAAACGAATAGTAGGTGTGTGAGCTTTCACAGAGGAAGTATCGGATTATTTTCCACAAGGCAATGACCCACATAAACTCTGCCAAACCTCCACACCAGTTAAAGGTCAAGTGATTAGTTATGCCGTTTGTAACTCAACTTTTGGAATATGGAGGTGAACATCCGGGGGAGTTCATAATCTCCTCTCCCCTTGATCCATTCCTTGTTTGACGCCTACTCTGTCCCCTCGCTGTGCTAATCTCTCCAAGAATCCTTCACAGGTCTGTGGTTACATCACTCTGAAAGAGTTGAGCCAAATATGATAAAAGAGGTCATATTGTGTAAATCACTCAGAGACCTGGTATCATCCCTTTTCCCCCCGGGGGTCTTTTTTTTTTTTTTTTTTTCCAAGATGCATGGAAGAAACAATGTGATGAGTATCTTCATATTTTTTTTTTCTGTAAGAGTGTATTAATTCAGCCCTTGATTGTGCATGTTTCGCAAATAATCAGTCAGAGCTGGTTCATGTCCATGCTCAGTAATCCTCAGTCAACACCCATCCATTCCTTCTACGGCCTAGGAGCTACCGTCTCTAAGCAACTGTTGCCTCCTTCCCAGCCCCAGGGTAGAGTATACCTGCCAGAGGTCCTCGTCTCCACTTGCTCTCAGCTGCTGTCCTGCTTTCTCTGTGTTACAAGGAATCTGGAAAAGCCAACATTTCAGCCTGATGAATGCTGACGACTGGAGTCATTAAAGTAAAAGCCATTGGCCTCTACCACTATCACTTACATAAACTTATTTTCCTTCCTGTTCCTTGGA
Source organism: Potos flavus (assembly GCA_028534135.1). NCBI lineage: Eukaryota > Metazoa > Chordata > Mammalia > Carnivora > Procyonidae > Potos > Potos flavus. The sequence continues at coordinate 2,142,947 of CM052884.1, forward strand.
CTTTCATAAAACCAAGCACTCTTAGAGGGCTGCTAGTTCTCTTCCATCTTTGGGCATGATAGTTGGACATTGGTTCTAGTATTGCCGACCTACTATATGCTGGTAAATCCCTGTTGCTCTTGTATCACACAACCTACTATTACACATGAACCATAAGGCCTTTTATGGTCCTGCTCTTGCTTTATCTTATTGTGAAGGGCTTGCAATTCTGATAAATCCCAGTGGCCTTGCTTACAGCTAGAATTTAGTGTGTTCTGTTTCCCTATGCAGGATTTTTTTTTCCTTCCATTCTCTCTGGTTCCTTAACTGCTGTGACTCATTATGTCCTCATGTAGCTATCTCTACCTCTGAGAAGGTGTCCCTGACTACCAAGATTTTGATTCCTTTGATTCACAGCAATCGGTAGGTATCGGCAATACAGACTTTAAAATTGGCATCCATCATTTCACAGACCTGAGTTCAAATTTAAATATTGCTACTCACTAGCTGTGGAGACTTGGAGAGTTGCTTTATCTCTGATTTATCTTCTGTAAATTTGCAAGCATAACTCCCTTCATAATTGATATATGGCAAGGGTTAATTGGAAGAGAGACATAAAATCCATCACAGTTCCTGGAGCTGTGATTTTTAAGTAGCATTCCGTCACTCTGTTTTTAATGAATGTAGACAACCCCAGTGCAGTCTGGCAGTGAACCTCAGCTCCTCCTTCCATAACCTCTCTGCTGAATCACAGCTCCTGGGTGATTCTCAGAAACGTTTAACCAGGAGAAGGAAATCGAGCAATCTCTGCGTTTAAACATCCCCGATTGCCCAAGTTCTCATGTCCAAGCTGGGAAACTTAGTTAGCATAGCCCAAACACATTCAGAGAACTAAATACCGTAATATTTCAGGGTGGCGTGAGCACAGTTGCTATGGCCCTGTACCAAATGCTTAATTTCAATTGACATAACATTGTGTACATTTTACCAATAAATGTGCCATGTGTCTTTATAAATATATGCAAGTTTAGATTCTTACAGGTTTTTTTCATAGTGTTATATCGGTTTCAAGTGTACAATATAATGATTCAATAATTCTGTACATTACACAGCACTCATCGTTATAAGTGTACACTTAATCTCTGTCACCTGTTTCCCCCAACTCCCCCCACCTCCCCTCTGGTAACCATCAGTGTGTTCTCAATATGCAAGAGCCTGTTTTTTTGTCTTTTTTTCTTTGTTCATTTGTTTTGTTTCTTAAATTCCATATATGAGTGAAATCATATGGAATATGTCTTTCTCTGACTGACTTATTTCATTTAGCTTCATACCCTCTAGTTCCATCCATGTTGTTGCAAATGGCAAGATCTCATCCTTTTTTATGATCGAGCAATATTCCATTATATCTATCTATCTATCTATCTATCTATCTACATATATATATTTCCCACATCTTCTTTATCCATGCATCTATTGATGGCCACTGGGGCTGCTTCTATATTTTGGCGATTGTAAATAATGCTGCAGTGAACAGAGGGGAGCATCTATCTTTTTCAATTAATGTTTTTGTTCTCTTTGAATAAATACCCAGTAGTGGAATTACTGGATCATAGGGTGGTTCTGTTCTTAAGTTTCTGAGGAGCCTCTATACCATTTTCCGCACTGGCTGAACCAGTCTGCATTCCCACCAACAGTGCATGAGGATTCCTTTTCTCCACATCCCGGACAACATTTGTAATTTTGTGATCTTACTGATTCTAGCCATTCTGACAGGCGTGAGATGATATCTCACCGTGGTTTTGATTTACCATTTCCCTGATGATAAGTGGTACTGATCATCTTTTCATGTATCTGTTAGTCATTTTTATATCCTCTTTGGAAAAAACGTCTATTCATGTTCTATGCCCATTTTTAATTGGATTAATTGGGTTTTTTGGTTTTGTAGAAATTCATTTTTTAAAGATTTTATTTATTTATTTGACAGAGAGAGACAGCTAGAGAGGGAACTCAAGCAGGGGGCAGCAGCAGGCAGAGGGAGAGGGAGAAACAGGCTCCCCGCTGAGCAGGGAGCCAGACATGGAACTCGATCCCAGGACTCCGGGATCATGACCTGAGCCGAAGGCAGACACTTAATGACCGAGCCACCCAGGTGCCTCAAGTTGTATAAACTCTTTATATACTTTGGATACTAACTCATTATTGGATATATCATTTGAAAATAACTTCTTCCATTCAGTAGGTCGTCCTTGTGTTTTGTTGATGGTTTCCCTCAGTGTGGAAAAGCTTTTTATTTTGGTATAGTTCTAATGGTTCAATTCTGCTTTCTTTCCCTTGCCTGAGGAAACATATCTAGAAAAATGCTTCTATAGCCAGTGTCAAAGAGACTACTGCCTATGGTTTCTGCTCAGAGTTTTATGGTTTCGGGGCTTATATTCAGGTCTTTAATCCATTTTGACCTTATTTTTATGTACGGCATAAAAAAGTGATCCAGTTTCCTTCTTTTGCATGTGGCTGTACAGTTTTCCCAGCATCATTTATGGAAGAGACTGTCTTTCCCCCATTATATGTACTTGTCTCCTTTGTTGTAGATTAACCATATAAGCATGGGTTTATTTCCAGGCTCTGTACCCTCTTCCATTGAGCCATAAGTCTGTTTTTGTGCCAGTACCGTACTGTTTTGATGACTATGGTTTGTAGTATCTCATGAAATGTGGAACTGTGATGCCTCCAGTTTTGTTTTTTCTCAGGATTACTTTGTCTATTCCGAGTCTTTTGTGGTTCCATACAAATTTTAGTATATATTTGTTCTAGCTCTGTGAAAAATGGGGGTGGTATTTTAATAGAGATTGCCTTTTGTTTTCTCCCGTGAGGGCCCTCTCATCCTCCGCTTCTATAATATAGAACATAGATTAGCCAAGTATTTGGAACATGTGTCTATGACTTCTGCTACCTTCCTCGACTCTAGGAATGCAGAAACTCAGTGCCTGAGTAGTCCTGGTGGCCTGTGATTTGGATACCTTTGCCTACAGAATTCTACCTCCCTTGACTTTTTATCCAAAGAAAAAACCACTGAGAGACTGAATATTTTCCAAAACGTTTCCAGCTGAAATTGAGCTAAAATAATACATCACCTTTTAGCAGCAGACTGCTTTCTCCAGCCATTCCAGTGTCGGTAGATGGAGGGTTTTGTCCTGGTACCTGAAGAGCAGAAAAATGATTTGATGTTGTTAAGGTATTTACTTTTCCTGAGAATGTAAGCAAGTAATTATCTCTGGTAGCTAATTAGAGAACTTTTAAAATTGACTTTGACATAAATTGGTGAATACTGGCTTTAAAAAAATTGGCAATATATTCAAAATGCCACCAATTTTTGTGTGTGCAACACACTTTTAAAGAACGCTTTAATTCTAAGCATACTTTTCACCGTAAGGAATCTAAGCAGCAAATAAATATCCGTTGCCTCTACTTTGGAAATAAGATATTTCTCAGATTTACTGATGCAACCGGCCTAGGCTGAATTCACCTCAAAGACACATTCATTTCCCTGCAGCCCAGTCCAAGAAGTTTTAGTTCAACAAAATGGATTTGACCTTATTTCTGTTCTAAGAACTTACACCACATGATAGGACAGACATTATATTAAAAAATTAGTTGTTTAAATGCTTCCAGCATTTTTCCTGGGTGTGTTCTGAGGTTTTTAGCTTCCAGCCTATTTAACCAGAATTGCAATGTTGTTATCTTTAAGATATGATAACAAGAAATGCCACCAAAATATAAAAGAGTCCTTGACAGTACTGGTGAGCAGAGACCATCCTGGTACCTCGTCCTAGCCTCACCATGTTCTCAGACATGGCTTAGCTGCCTGGGCCATATTGTACTGGTTGCACACAGCTTTGGAGATCTTTTACAGTTCGTGGATTTCCTTGACAAAGCGACAGCAGCAGGTGGCCCCAAGGATGTTATCCCCGAATCCAGAGAGCCTGTGCCTATGATTCTGATGTGATTATGTCACGTTGTACGGCACAGCCAACCTCAATATGGGGAGAGTGTCTCGATGGGTCTTCTCTGTAAAAGCAGAAAGTTTTCCCCGGCCAGTGGCAGAAGGGGCAGACATTTGGAAGAGGTAGAAGATGGAGAAGAACTTAATGCATTGCCACTGGTTCATAGTTGGAGGGGGACACGTGAGAAGAAATGAGGAGACTGGCCTCTAGGAGCAGGAAGTGGCCCCCAAATGACAAGGACCTCAGATCTACACCTGTAAAGAAATGGATTATGCCAATGACTCGCATGGACTTGGAAACGGATCATTTCCCTAAGTTTCCAGATAAGAACCCAGCCGGAGTGCTTTATGATTCTGGCCTTGTGCGAACATAAATGGAGAATGCAGCCAAGTCCACTGGGCTTTGTGGTCTGTGGAACTGGAAGACTTTGAGAAGTGTGCTTTTAAGCTGATCAGTTTGTGTAAACTTGTTATAGTAACAAGGGACTGTCATCTGTGTGCAACTACCTAACGGTACCCCATCCCCTGTGTAACTCCCCGAAAGTCAGTCCCGTATTGATCACATTCAACTGCAAGAGTTATGCCCATCATCATCACTAATACAAATACAGCTATTTCACTGAAGCTCTCTACTGCTACTAAAAACAACAGTAATGATATCAGGTATTGGCTGACCATGTACCAGGGGCTAGCCAGATCCAATTACAAAGACCCTAATACAATAGGTCCAAATAGGGGTGGGAATCTGCATGTTTCTACAGTTTACACAGTTCCTAAGATAATACTGTTACGTAGTCAAGATTAAGAAAACATAACCGTAACCCCCAGGAACTCAGAATGTGACTGTATTTGGAGATAGGGCCTTTAAAGAGATAATTAAGGTTCAATCAGGTCAGTGGAGCGGGTCTTAATTCAACATGATGGCGTCCTTGTCCTTAGAAGAAAAGGAAATTCGGACACACAGAGTGAGGCCAAGGATGCAGACATACCAAGGACAGACTGTGTTGGGGACATGGCAAGATGGCCCGCCAAGGAAGAGAGAAGAAGAAACCAAAGCTGTGAACAGGAGCTGGGACTACCATCATCCACAACTGTGCGAAAATAAATTTATATTATTTAAATGACCCAGTCGATTATATTTTGTTATAGAAGTGCTAGCAAAGTAATGTAGGTGCCAATTATTTATTTTTTTATTATTTTGGTTTATTTATTTATTATTGTGGTTTTGGTCCTTATTGATATCGGAGGTAATGGAAGTTCAGAAAAGTGTAAGTAATTTCCTGTGGCAGAACATCTAGGCAGTGGTGTTGGTGTGGATTCATGCCTTGTTTGGTTTGCTTTCAGAATCCGAGCAACGTTACCGTCCCCTTCTTTGGGTGTCACAATCCGAATTTTCTGGTCATAAAGTATTGATTATAACTATACAGATAAATCGAAATGCCATGTACCACCACCCTCCAAACATACACAGAAAATAAATTTATATAAATCTTTTGAGTAACTGAATATTTCCTAGAACTTAGCAAGTTGTTAAGTCAATTCTCAGAGTAACTTCTTAGATGTATATATACACATATAATATTTTTTTAAAATCTAGGACCAAGATTTAATTATTAAATTTTCAAGATTGACAAGCACAAAAAAGCAATATTTTATGCATTAACTATGAAAAATATAACAAATCCCCTTGAAACATTTTATTTTGGAAATGTACTCTAGTCATGCCTCCTATGAAATAATTAAAATAGAGTGCAAATCATATAATTTTTTTTCAAAAATAGTCAATGTCAAAACTGTAGACTTGAGTTATATAATTTGGGGGAAAAAAGACAGCTCAAGGAAAATCATATCTATGAGATGAGAACTTCATTTTTATTTTTTTAAGAAATTATTTGAAAAAGACAATTTGGAAAGTTTCTTGTCTACAATTCCATTTTTTTGTCATTATATTCTTGATTTTATTAAAAGTTTCTTTGGGTATACTACTATATTCAACTAAAATGTTATTTTTAGTTATGTTATAAATAATACAGTTACATTGTTAACATTAATGACAAACTTTTTTTCATATTACAAGTAAAAATACAAGTTTTTTTTCCAACCAACCTTTAACATACTAGTTATAGATCATATTCCCATTGTTATGAGTTTATGTTCAAAGTCTATGATTACAGCCTTTTTGAAATAAGTAGTGATAAATATAGGAAAACCTAAGATCAGAGATTAGTCAACAGAGAACAAAAGTCAGAGAGAACAGGATTTTAGAAACAAATTATTAAAAGGAAAATGCTTTCAAAAATCATTAACAGAGAAATTGAAGAGAGTAAAAATGAGCCTGATTTCATATAAAAAATAGCAATTGTTAGGCCTTGCTAATGCAATCAAATGGTTCATTTAGAAAAAATCTCCTCATTTTAAGGAACAGACTCTTGCTATCACCAGCTATTGAACATGGGGCATTATTATGAGGCCAATTTTTAAATAGAGTGTGTTTATATAAGACAGTCATGTTCATTGCAATTTTGCCACTAAATATAGCTCCCTTTGATTCTAGGTTCTTTATTACACATGATTAAATAATACAGTGACTTAAATGAGGTCAAGACGAGCTCAGTACCATCTAATGCCTGTGATGTGTCTATGTTTGCAAACTGAAATTAGCATTCCCAAAATGAAAGGTGGTGATATTTGAAACAGCCTTCAGAGTATGTGCAAAATTCACCAGGAACAGAAGAAAAAAGGTACTACAAAAATTTTCCTCAATTACAGGCTGCCGTAAAATTTTATTGTTTAGGGGAAAATGCCTATTTCCTTTCTTCCTACTATGTATGCCTTCTGTATACGATTTCCAGCTCATTATGGAATCACTTTGTCTAAGAGAACCATAAGTATCTTTTTGAATTGAATCTCTTCAAGGCTTTACTTCAAAGCCCATTAGAAATAAATGAGGAAATGCTAAAAGTCTGGGGAATCTATCAGTCAGGATTTACATAATGAGTATTGTGGGAATGAGTGGTTTATTAAAGGAAAGGAACAAGAAAGAGAAAGAGAGTCAGAGGGTCAGAGAGCCACTCACCCATCTGCAGTTGGTTAGTGCAGGTGGTTGGTTAGTGTAGGTGGTTAAGGGGAGCTTGCAGGTAAATGTGAGAAACCAACAAGTTGAGCCATCATCGGACTGTGAAAGGGAAGATGTGGCAAAACCTAAGGGAAGTTGTGTCAGTGTAAGCATCACATCTCTGGGTCGAGGATCGTATATGAGAGCCCGGCACCATGTTGCTCAGTAGGACCAGTTTGAGGGAAGACAGGCCGGAGGCAGAGCAGCAGGGAGTGAAGGTTCACTGGAATGGGGTCTGCCAGGCTGCCCCTGGCCATGACTGTCCACCTCCGATGACCTGAGGTTAAGGATTGCTCTTTTACTCACTTGATTGTAGCTCACAAGCATAGAACGAAGGATATTTCAGAAATTGCAGTTAACAGCCTTAATCCAGTTGACATAACACAATCCTTCACAAGAAAGGAGAGATGGTGGCTAGATTAGATTTCTTAACATAAGGTCAAAAGGAACTCAGGAGTGTCCATGACTTACCTTAATAGTGAAACCTAAATTATTGGTGAGATTACTATATATATATATGATTATTATATATACAATATACATATATTGTATTACATGTATATATGTATGCATAATGTATGTCTACTAGGTTTATATGTATATATACATTATTGTATGCATATTCATATATAGTATATATATGTATATGTATATATATTATACATATATGCACATCAATGAATGAATGTGCATTTTTCAAGGGAGCTGTTTTAGATCTTTCCTCAGCTTATACCAGGTAACTGAGGTACAAAGAGATTTGAAATGAGTTTTTTTTTCATTAACATATAATGTATTATTTGTTTCAGGGGTACAGGTCTGTGAATCCTCAGGCTTACACATTTCACAGCACTCACCATAGCACATACCCTCCCCATGTCCATAACCCAGCCACCCTATACCTACCCCCCACCTCGCAGCAACCCTCAGTTTTTTTCATGAGATTAAGAGTCTCTTGTGGTTTGTCTCCCTTCCAATCCCATCTTGTTTCATTTTTTTCCTCCCTACCCCCACGACCCCCTGCCCTGCCTCTCAACTTCCTCATATCAAAGAGATCATATGATAATTGTCTTTCTCTGACTTATTTTGCTTAGCATAATACCCTCTAGTTCCATCCATGTTGTTGCAAATGGCAAGATTTTGTTCCTTTTGAAGGCTGCGTAGTATACCATTGTGTGTGTGTGTGTGTGTGTGTATATATATATATATATATATATATATATATATATATCACATATTCTTTATCCATTCATCTGTTGATGGACATCTAGGCTCTTCCCATAGTTTGGCTATTGTGGACATTGCTGCTATAAACATTCGGATGCACATGACCCTTTGGATCACTACGTTTGTATCTTTGGGGTAAATACCCAGTAGTGCGATTGCTGGGTCATAGGGCAGCTCTATTTTCAACTTTTTGAGGAACTTCCATACAGTTTTCCCGAGTGGCTACACCAACTTGCATTCCCATCAACAGTGTAGGTCTCCCCTTTCTCTGCATCCTCGCCAACATCTTTTCTTTCCTAACTTATTAATTTTAGCCATTCTGACTGGTGTGAGGTGGTATCTCACTGTGGTTTTGATTTGTATTTCCCTGATGCTCAGTGATGTTGAGCACTTTTTCATGTGTCTGTGGCCATTTGGAT
>CM052884.1:2152183-2231174 GCA_028534135.1 Potos flavus
AGTGGGATTTATTGTAGTATCACAAGATGGGTGCAGTATATGAAGATCTATCAATATAAAACACATTATTAATAATTTAAAATACAAAACCCACACGATCCATCCTAATCCGCACAGAAAAGTTTATTGACAAAACCAGCAAAAGACAAAAGATTTATTTTTTCCAGATCAGAAAGAGACAAGAGACCATTTCTATTCAACAGTGCACTGGAGGAATTTGCTAGGGTACTTAGGCAAGAAGGGAAAATAAAATGAGTCTATATTGAAAAGAGGAAATAAACTATACCTATTTGCAAATGATGTCACCTGGAATTTTAAAAACCTTGAGGAAGTCACACACGCACACACACACGCGCACACACACACGCGCACACACACACACCTGATAGACCTAATACATGAGTTCCATATGGTTGCAGAAAGATGATGAATATATAAAATCTGTTATTTTTCTACACACTAGCCATGAATAACCTGAAGAAAAAATTAAGAAAACAAGTCAATTTATAATAATATCAAAAAATAAAGCACTGCAGGATAAATTTAATAGAAGGAAATTCTGTACACTGAAAATTGCGATCGTTGAAAGAAAGGAGAAAAACAAACAAACAAAACCTGAATAAATGGAAAGACAGCATGTGTTCATGGATTAGAAGTCTAATTTTTTTTTTTTTTTCCAAATAGCAATGATATCCAAGTTCATATACAGTGTAAACATGACCCCTGGGAAAACTCCCCTGCCTTTTTAGCAGAATTGTAAGCTGACCCTAGAATTTGCACAAGAATACAAAGGATCCAGAACACCCAACATTTTTGAAAAAGAACAAAGTTATGGGATTCACGCTTCTTGATCAAGCCTTACTGCAAACCTAAGAGAATTTACAAAACTAAGAGAATTTAAAACATAATTGCCACAAAAATCTGTACACAAATGTCAGAGCGGCTTTGTTCATATTAGCCCCAAAGCTGAAACAACCCAGATGTCCCTCAATGGCTGAGAGGATTTTTTTTTAATGGACATATTCCTACAATAGAATACTATTCAGCCACAAAAAGAAGGGAAGTTCTGATACATGCTAAAACCTAATGAACCTTGAAAATACAAGTGAAAGAACCCAGACACAAAAAGGGCACGTACTGTATGATTCCAATGAGATAAATGGTGCGTACAGGCAAATCCACAGAGACGGACCTTAGATGAGTGGTTGCTAGAAGCTGCAGGGAAGGGGAAATGGGGAGTGACTGCTAATGGTTATGGGGTTCCTTTGGGGAATGATGGAAACATTCTGGAAGCGTGGTGGTGGAGGTTTCACAGCCTTGTGAATATACTTATAAATTCTGAATTGCACACATTAAAAGGGTGAATGTTTTGACACTTTAATTTTATCTCAGTAGAAAGACAGTAAAGGAGAGGAAGAAAGAGGGAGGAAGAAAGGAAGGAAGAGAGGGAGGGAGGGAAAAGGAAAATGAACTAATGGGAAGGGTGAAAAGGGACATTTGTGCCCCACACACCCCCAGCTTCAAACAAGCTGATGAACTCCATTCAAGGCCCTGCCTTTGGTAAGCCGAATTAGGACTAGCTCCCCTACTCTCCAGGTTTCTCTGAGGAAATTTATAGACAAAAGGTCCCAAGGAGGCTTTAACTCACATAGTAACCCACGTAAGCAGGAATGATTCAAGCCCAATGGCCAGAAGCACGTGATCATCATCCCAGGGTATGAGATGGCCATTAGGCGTGTGCATGCTAAGGTACCACCGTGGCTGTCGGGCACTCTGTCTCCCCAAATGGAGTTCGAGGCCACTTCAGCCAAGGACGTATTGGAAAAGAGGGCTTCCCAGGGAAGCACGATGATTTGGTGGGAGATGCTGCAGACTGGCAGGTGCTAGAGTGACATAATCCACCCGGGGTAGCCCCAGTGGAGGAGAAGAGGCTGGACCTCTCTGAGTAAGGCTAATTTGTACCCCACAGAGCCAGTCAACAGACAGAGGTGATAGAGGCAGAAAGGAAACTGTGGAACGGTCGGTTTCACAGTAGTCAAGGCATGAGAATATTTCCAGAAGGAGAAGGTATTCAGTTGTCTCCCATTCTATTGCAGGTTTGATAGAGGCGAGAACCGGGATGTGAACGGTGGACAAAACAGCAGATGAAGCAACCCCCGCGGCCACCGGCTACCTTGAAGTGAACGTTTCGATAGAGTGGTGAGATGCAGAGACGTGGAAAAGGAGACCGTGAGTACCCGGTATAAATCTTGCTTTATAAAGACAGAGAAATTGGGTGGTGGTAGAGGGGTTATGAGGAATTTCTAAAAGATGGAGGATTTTTGGATGTGTCTATGCATTTCCATAAAACGTTGAGTAGGCGCGGAACTGCTGAAATGCAGAAGGAAAGGAGCCGAGCCCAGGAGATAACAGGAGGTGGTGGGGAAGCTGAAGAAGAGGGGGCCTTGGTGAGGGCAGGACTGCTCCCTTCCTCCTGGAAGCACGGGTCCTGGTGATGGATGGTGAGCAAGTGTCTTATTCAGTCTGTGTCTGTCAGACCAAAGAAGGGTGAGCTGAGATCATGAGACGAAGGTGAAATGGAAGACCATGCTGGTGGATTGACAAGGGAAAAGTAGGTGCAGATAGTTGCCTCCAAAAGAAAATAAACTAACTGAGGAAACGACACTATGGTCAGGAGTTGAGTGCCCTTTGGAGTCTGCAGTCAAGGTCGTAGCTGACGCTGTAGGCAGCATGAGGTACCGTGCACCTGTTGCCATTCCCCGTGACTACATGGAGGTAGATGGGGAGAGTCGGAGGTATTTGCAAGGACGTGGTCATGTTGGTGGACTGTGGAATCGGGGAGAAGGGGCTCGGGGGCATGGCTGTGTTGGGTGAGCCTTGATTGGAGGTTCAGTGAGCCAGTAGTTTCAGTGACGCCATTGATGTCTGCGTTGAAAACTGACCCCACACTTCTGTAGAAGCTTGTGCCTTGATATTGAAGTGATGATGTGGTTTACCTAGCTGCTAGGAAAACATACCCTAGTCTTGGTCTCTCAGTTTGTGGCCTTTTTGGTTCACACTTACTTGCTTAGCCAACATTCCAAAGTCCATCCATTTTGCTGAAGTAGGAGGGGGTCCGAGTGGCTTCTAGCCTGAGCTACCCTTAGAACTAGCTCCCCTGCAGAACATGTCCTAGCTGGGGAAGGGTTCTCGCTGTGACCCTTTGTTTCCTTTCCTGACCACCTCGAGACTAGCCCAGTTGCCCCAAAATTTTCCAGTTATATGACCTCCAAAATGAAAGGGTCAGGCGCTGGATCCAGTATCCCTCCTTTACTTTTTGCATCAGCCTCTTCTGTACTTGGTGAAATGCCTCTCCCTAGCTGGGGTTTCCTGTATGCATGTTGCTAAAGGAGTTAATTCATTGGTACAAGATGATATTAGAATAACTCGGAAAACAAGGACGGCTTTTAAGAATTGAAAGAGTTGTTGATTAGGTAATTTACCACTGTAGGAGTTGGCTAACGTGGCAATGGGGTTATATAAATATAAAGAAAAATGAGACAGGCTGACAACCCTCAGGAACGGACCCCAGGTGCTTTGAGCCAGGGAACAGTATGAAAACAAAGGGGGGAGGTAGGCCTTCTTCAAGATTGTTAGAACCAGCTTCTAACCAGAATTAAACTGCTTTTGCTAGGTCAACTAGCAAATCTGTATTAGAATAATGACTAAAATATTCCTTCATAATTCTTAGGGTTTCTTGAATATTGTGCTGTTAAAGTCTCTTTGGTAGAAAGATAAAGATTTTAATATAAACACACATCAAACTTTGCAATTGAAGAGCAGGCTCTATAATTAAACACATGATTTTTATAAGGAAAAGGATGATACTCTGCTAATTTATTTATTATGCATCCATTCATTTGTTTATTTTGAATCTCGTAAATAACAAAAAGCCTCTGGTGATGAGCGAGGCAGTTAATGGTATAAAAAGAACTCCGGCTTGATGAAAGAAAAATAACTTCAACTTGGTGGAAGCACCAAAAATTAAGACTTATTTCTAAGTTTTATAGTCTAAAGTACAGCTGAGCTCCGAGTAGGAAGGTTTTCCCTTTTTCATTTGACACTAATTGGCAAACCTTAACAGTTAATCCAATGGGGACATCCTTTTCTACACATGTATTTAACACACAAGAGTAAAATAACTTTAGCCTTTCTGCTGACGTCCTAATTTTGTGTGTGGAAAATTAAATTTTCTTGAATTGCATGTCTCGCTGTATACATTTGTGTGTAGAATCAGATATGAGAAATATATTTTCCAGGTAATATACTCATTTATTGTGATGCTGTTTAAAAACCAAAATGCTCTCTTGTTAAGAAATATCTAAATGACTGGAAATAATTGAGCTGCCTTTTCTAACCCAGAATAGCTAGGCTCAAATTGATTACGTTCATGCTCTGAATATTCTCATTTGCTTGGATCCATTTACTGTAACCAGATTGAACAAACCCAGCTTTTTTTAGGTCATATATTGTTCATGACAAAATTGCCCCCAGCGTTTAGACGTTTGTTCTGTCTAATACATTATGGGAACATAATATGTCTCTTTGTGGGCAGAAGCGTCAGTTAAGGTAATTATGATAATAGAGTTGTATTTCGGTTGTTGTATATATTCTAACAGTAGTATGATATTTGAAAAATTGTAAATTTAGTAGCTTCAGCTGTAGGCCTACATCCACTCCTCAGCTGCGGCAAAGACTCACAGAGTGAGGACAAAAAAGGCAATATATATTAATATTTCCACTCTTTCTGCAGAATCAAAATTGTCAATATTTTTCTTTGTGTGCAGGGTTTTCAGATATCACATACAAAATATGTTAAAATTAATGCATTAAATGAAAATACAATAGAAAGATAAATAAAGACTAGAGATTATTATGAAAATAACCCCTCTCTTCTGCCTCACACACTCACAAGTGCATTTCCTCCTAGTCACCAAAGCTAGCCGACCTTAGGAAACTCACCTAATGACAAACTAAAATTAACAGCCGCATATCCTTTGCCTAAAGCGAGCCACTGCTGAAGGATGCGCAGAGACAAAGGGAGGCCCGTTCTGGCTGGAAATTGGGCACAGTCCTTCACTGGTGGTATATTTGTTATGAGCACGAGTGTTTAGTATGACACAGGCTTAACAACAGCACCACGAGGCTCCAGTAAACCTTGAGAGTTTAAGAAATCCCTGTCTCTGCCTCTGGGTAGAACCACTTAGAAATATGACAGAAAGACTGAGAACTGCTGAGCATTGCCTCTCTCGCTCGAATATAATTTTCTTCTTTGTAAAGCCGTGGATGAGTCAGTAATCACTAGAGCAAACTTAAAAGGCTCGAGGGACATAGGAGCCGTAAGTCAACGTCATTGTATTACTGGAAACCTCCATGCAGCCTCCCTCAGTGGGAAACCAAAGAGGATTGTCTGTGACTCAAATAGGATAAGAGAATCCAGTCAAACTCCATGGAAAGCAAAGTCTCAGGTCTGTGTTGTTTGATTTTGTTTGTTTTTTTAAGCTTCTATTTTGTTTTCTGTTTTTTTTGGTTTTTTTTTTTTAGTTTACCTTCTATAGAAGCAATTTTTAAATTGCTTACAAACAGTGAAAATATTGGGGACCTATACCAAATCATTTGTGCTTGTTCTTTTTCATTTTGTTTTGTTGCCTTATTCTTTGAAATCTATCTGTTTTGCTTTCAGACCAGTGCCTCGTGATAACATTAATAATAATGAAAGTATTATTTCATTATTATATGAATATTATATATATATAATATGAAAGGTCATATTTATTATCCTCCCATGATGGGAAACACTCAGCACTCAGGTCTTTGTATAGCTGGCTTCCAGACTTTGGGATGCATTGGAATCACCTGGGGAGCTCTCAGAGCCTGATTGGCACCCCGTGACCATGAAATGAGAAGGTCCAGGGATGGGAGCCAGGCATCAGTATTGCTGGAGACCACTGCTGTGTCTCCCTCATCCCGAAGAGCCTTCTGCAGTAGTGTGATCATGGTGGCTCTCTGGGGAAGGGTTGCCTGCCTGCTCTGGTGTTCAGCTGTCTGCATGGATCGCAGGCCCCATTGTTTGTGAGCTCTGTGACACTGACCACTCTTCGACCTCCCTGTGCCTCAGTTTCTTCTTTCGTGAGATGAGGACAATAATTAGGAGCTACCCCACAGTGTGTGTTTAAGCCTCTTGACCTCATGAAAAATTCCCAGTCATAATAAACAGGATTGTACCTCAGTGAAGAGAAGTCATGGGTTTTGGCATAAGGTTGACGTGGAATTTAATCCCCTTTCCAGAATTCCCTGGCCACACGGCCTTGCATAAGTTCCCTCCCTTCTCAGAGATGGTTTCCTTTGGTGGAGACAGTAGAATCTGCCCCACAGGTTTGTTTGTTTTAGGGATTTAATAATACTGTGCGATGTATTAGTGGAACATAATAAGCCCTCAGAAATTCCTTGCCATTGATATTGTGTCATAATTCAGCATAAGTGTGGAAATCGAAGTGCTTCTCAGGGAGCTGCGGCAGCGCAGAGGTGGGACTCCCACCACAGGTGTGGATGTGGAGGAAGGACGGTTTCATGGAAGACACAGTGTTCACTAATTCAGAGGGTCTGATAGGGAATCTTATGATGTATCTCCGAAGTTAGCTTGCTGAATCAGTATACCCTTAATTATGAGTACACCTACAACAGTTGCACCTTCTGTTATTTTCCTGCGATTGCACAGCTGTTGGGTTAAAAATCTAATCATCTATAAAACTCTTGACCCACTGTGATCTCATATGTTGCCTATATAAGCACAGCGAATGGAGAAACAGAAATAAAATGGAAACAATTATAAAGCAATACATGGTCTTTATAAATCGTACTTGAAGTTGCTTGAGAAATGCAGCCTCCAAGTGACCCTAGCAGTCGTTTGGTCCCTCCTGTTGGATGACTTTTTTCAAACCAAGTTCCATATATATGAAAATTCTGCTAGTACCGTTTCTCTAAATCAAAGTTATTACACTTCATACATACAACAAAGAACAAAAGAGAACAAACCTTGTTTAAACTCTCTTAGGGCCGTCACAGCAATGTACGCTAGTGACAACCTCAGTGAGGTTTCTCACTGCCTACATTCCTACTGTTGGTGTACCCATGAGACCCATCATCTTCACTATTTACTTATTTGTTTGTAGATATTTAAACTGTCAACTATAATCATGTAATTACCATTCCTCAAGTCACTTTTCTTCCATTCCCATGGAGTTTTAGAACTGTATAATGATGGAGACAAAATGGTTAGCTTTTAAAAAATCAATCCTGTGAGAAGTGTCTTTATAGAAAGGGCTTGGAAGTTATAAAGAGACTTAGTTCTAAGTCTGTATCTTAAAATTATTCCATGCTATTTTTGCCAAATTACTTAAAAGGTAGAAAATGCCAGTCTATTTCAAAAGACAGTCTTATTCAAAACATTTCTCAGGACCTTCTATATCCTATTAAACATTCATGGTAAATAGTGCCAAGAAGTGAACTGATGGGTGCCCCCCCCACCCCAGAAAGGAAACAGTGAGTGCAGCCCACTTTGGGAGAATAGCTGTTATAAGGAAGACCATTTCTGATGTAAGACCAGTCAATAGCTTCACATTCTATGATTATTTTCTGTTGTCCGTCAGAAAGTGAGGAGCTGTGTTCTTACAAGGTCAAAATCTGACTTCATTAGAGAATTTTTTTTTTTTCCCTAATGAAGGGGAAGTATGATAACAGTTTATTCCTAGAGTTATTGAAACCTACATAAGACTTTTATTAGCAAAATTAGACAGCAAGTGGAAACCTAGAAGCTGTCGTCTTCTGCATTCAAAGCACTGTCAGCAAAGCAAAGGAATTAAAGGTGCATTACAAACATGAGGCTTCGCTCCCTTTAGATCGTTACTCCATTTCTGGAGCAGAACAATGTCTAGCACATAGTCAGGACTCAACAAATGTTTGTGAGAAGAACAACATAACTGAAGATTTCACTTAATGCAAACTGGGAAACGTGCTCTTAATGTTATGAATGATTACTACCAGTAGCAATTACATATGGGATGGGCATTAAATTTGTACTCGAAAGTTTATGTTGTTTAATGACATGCCTACCTCTCCAAAAGTGCCTTGAATCATTCTTCCCTTGCTCAATCCACTCCAGGAGAGCTCACTTTCTTTCTGGTCATTAAAAACCTAGCCTTTTCCCCACTTTAAGGTCTTTGCACTTAACATCCCATTTACCTGAAAGGCTCTTTTCCCAGCTCTTAACATGGCTGACTCCTTCTCTTTCTTCATTCTCAGCTCAAGTTTACCTCCTCAGAGATGTCTTTTCTAACTGCAGATGTCATGCGTCACATCTCCTAATTCCCAGCATACCTATCATATCACTGTGTTTGCCTCATAACCTTGACCGTAATCTGACATGGTATTGTTATATTATTTATTTACTTGTTTACTATTTTTCTCCCGCCATTTTAGAGTGCTTACCTCTTTGACAGTAGGGCGCATTTTATCTAATTCTTCATGGTCTCTGTAGCATATAGAACAATAGCAGAAACCCTATGGTGCATGTTTAATAATTTAATGTTAATATTTTAGTCATATTTATGCCATATTTGTGATATAGACATTTAACTTTTAAATTATGCTAAAAGAATTCTTTTTCTTCCTTTTTAAGATTTACATGGGAAAAGCTTAACCCAGTGACTCTCTAAACACCTGGTAGCAACAGCAACATAACACAGAGGAACCGTTTGCCTTATGTGGGAGTGATTTTGTGAATCCAAGCTCCTGAGTACTGTAAAGGTTTTTACACACTGTAAATACCATCAGATCATTATATTAGGTTTCCGAGTATTCAATACAAACTAAGGATCAACAGTGAAAAACTTAGGCAAATAGTTGGAACGTTCTCAAAGATGCATGTTTAGAATCATATAGAAAAAGAAATCTGTAGTATTTATTTTTACCTAAATACATGGCGTCATGGAAATGGAACTGAACTGAAATAAAAGTATGAGTAATCATACACTTCTACTCCAAAATCTGCTATTTGGCTATTGTGCAGCTAAGGTAGATTTAAAATAATATTTTGAAGCTTCTGTGTGTTCTGTTCATTAGAAGCTTGAAACAGTGGCCACAGAGGCTTATACAGGGTCAAACAAGGTGTCCGTTAATTCAGGAAAGCATTAACAGGTGGAATGAGGTCAAGCCTTACTTAATTAATTGCTACAATATGGGGATGAGGAGTATGTCAGCCAAATAATAGATATTTCATTTTTTTTCCATTTGCTTACAGCATGTAGTTTGGTTTAAGGACACCATTTCCTCTTTCTTTTAGACACAGTGCAATCTCACAATAATTGTGCATTTATGAAGTGCACATTACTATTATTTTATACATCCCATTTCTTTTTATTCCATGAAGACTGTTCTACCTGTCACTACTGGACCCATTGAAAGACCTGTCTTCCTTTTATTTAATGTTAATCTAGTATTTCCTATATATTTTTTTTTCTATCTGGAACTTAAAACAATGTCAACCTATAAATTAAAATCAGCAAAAATATAGATTACATAACATTAGAAGAAAAACCTCATTCATTCTGGTCAACACGATAAGAAAATTGTCTTCCTTTTGCCTTTGGGATAAGATAATTTCTCAACTCCATTAACTCATAGTAACAAATATTATCTACTACATATAAACAAATATTTATTGTAAAACACAGGATGGAAAGTATATAAAAATCATCAAATAAATATCAGTTCAATAGCTGTAGGCTCAAATGCTGTGAATCTATATTATACTGAATGCCAGTCTAACATTTTATTGAAATCAAGACATTAAGAAACTTTTAAAAAATATGCTATAAGGCTCATCTTCTTTACATTTCTTTTCCATTCTTGAAAGAAAAAAAAAAAAATGCTGTTACCTAAGGGTCTGTGTGAGTAAAATAATAACAGGAGTCAACTATGCATTATTTTCTTTTTTACTTGCTTTTTTGGTTCATTTTACAATTAAAAACACTGAGGCTGCATATAGAGAAAGGTAGAGACAACTTGCCATTTTCTACTGAAGTGTTAATAAATAGAAGTAATTTGGAGGGAAGGTATTCTGCTGTAAATTGCTTATAAAAAGTTGATTTATTCAAATTAAGTTCTCTATTGATGTCCCTATAAACAGGCCATTAATTTACTCATTGAGTCAGCAAACATTTACTGAGTGCCTAGCTTATGCTAAACACCAAGGAATAAAGATGAATATGACAAGATTTCTGCCCTCCAGATGTTCATGGCCCAGAGCGATGATAGATTTGTAAATAAAAAGAGGTACACTATTACATGACAAGTATGGTAATAGAGTTATAATTGGAATACAGGGGAACTGGAATACAAAGAGAACAAATAATTATCTGAAGGCAATGGAAAGTGATATGAGAGCCAAGTGGAAAAAAATTTGGTGAGTGCAAAAGGAAAAGGGCTCAGAGGAAGTTAAAGGAATGAAATGGTGAAACAACAGAGGTTAAAAGAGTGATGCCATGTGAGAACACCACCATTTGTCCTATGGGCAGAAGCACAAACAATGAAATTTAGCCTTTATGTTTGCCATGCCTGTGAACGTCACATGCCCAGCAAACAATCCTCATGCAGAAGGCAAGTCACTCCTGGAATTGCACTAATACCATCTCAAAAAATAGTGGTCATTGGATCATGAAGAAAAAATCCTATTGGATACATATGACAATTTTTTAGGTATAAAATGAATTTTTAAAAATGATGCCTGACTTAAGGACATTTGCTTCTCAAGTTTAGATACAAGTTGCAATATAGCCCAAGGTCCAAAAATGAAAGATAACAAACAATGGCAACTTTCACCATATTATCTCTAGAGAGTTGATGTATGCTCCAATCTACCCAGCGTCTTCATTAGTGAATTAAAAGAGGATGTAAATAACACTACACTAATGATATTCACAGATGATGGCAGCTTGGAAACTGTCTCACTGACACTGTTGACTGTGAAGTAACAACAGGGAGACAGAATAGCTTGGAAATATTGGTAGACAAATCAAATGGGAAAGAGCATTTAGCTTCAGATTTAAAAAAGGAGCAATCAAACAATCTGGCGAGGAAAAATAAGATACACAGAAACACAGAAAGTGACAATGCCAAGTGTTCGTAATATGCAAAAGCAAAAGTCATTTTAAAATCTCTAGAGTTCCTTCCTCTCTCTCTCTCTCTCATTCTCTCTTTCTTTTCCTCTCTGCCTTAGTCTGGAGAAAGTATATCAAGGAAGTTATGAAATAATAGTCACTGAAAAATAGACAGTGATCAAAGGAATTAACTGTCTATGACATGGAAGATAAGAAATATAACAGCTGCTTCCCTGAAGAGTTAGGAGGTAAAGGACTCTTTCAACAGCTAAAATCAATACAGTAAAATGAATGATGAGCTGACATTTGGAAGGAAAATAACCTCAACAAGATTATGTTTTAAAGGAGAAGGTGGCAGGAAGAGGGAAAGATGGTGGCCGAGTGGGAGGACTCCAGGCTCACGTCATCCCACGAGCACAAGATAACTATCAAATCATCCTGAATACCCCAGAAATCAACCTAAAGACTAAGAAAGCAAACTCCACAACTAAAAGGAAAGGAGAAGCCACAGCTAAGAAGGTAGGACTTGTGGGAATGTGAAAATGGATCATGGGTGCTCTAGAGGGGAGGGAGCCATGGTCATGGAGAAGGACAAGAGAGAGGTGCACACAGGGAACACACAAAAAGGATGCTCCCCAAAGCTATTGGCTTGGAAAATGAGAGGGGCTGAATTTCATGAGTTCTTACAACCAGCAGGGCTTAAAGCCTGGTGTTTTAAAGGTCAGTGGGCTTGACTAGGATAGATCCTGGAGGGCACTGCCCTACTCCTGGAGAGAAGGCAGGCAAACAGCTCAGGGGCAGACAGTGTGGAAATAGTGATCTGAAGAATACCTGGGACATGCAGTGGAGAGATTATTCACTCTTCTCAGAGTGCTTCCCTGGGAGGTAGTATTCACAGAGACGCCTCTCTAGAAACAAGGGAGCTGACCAGCACCGTTTCCCTCTCATCCCATTCCTCAGCATAAACACGGAGCCACCAATGGAAGGCAGCAAAGCACAGACACTGGCTGCCTAACTGACATACACTAAGTCTCACATCTCTGCACTCTGGCAGGATTGCTCCTCTCAGGCAAGCTTGCTTCAGTCCCAGCACAGGGGGCCTCTTCCTCAGGAGAACCAGCAGAAACCCCTGCCCACACCACGTCTCCTGACCAGAGAGTTCTGCAGGGCTTCAGTTCTGGTGGAGTAGTGTCAGGTCTCATTTCACAAATAGACCACAGCAAACCTAGGTAAAACTCACCACGTTCTGGCCAAGGACCAAACCCTGCCCACAGCAGGCTAGGACAGCCTCTATACAAGACTGGCGTGGAGGATAGAACAGCCAGAACACAGCAGCAGAGAGGATGGAGCACACACGGGGGCAATCCCCGAAGCACTAGGACCTGAGTGCTACAGGGCCTCTTCTTCATGAGGCTGTTACTCCCGGGCAGGAGACATGATTGGCTTTTCTAAACAAAGACAAAGGCAGAGACTTAGACAAAATGCCATGACGGGAATTCATCCTACAAGAAAGAACAAGAAAAGGTCACAGCCAGAGATCCAAGCAAAACAGATGTAAGTAGCATACCTGATGGAGAATTTAAAGTAACAGTCATAAAGATACTCAATAGGAGGTGAAGAATGCAATAAATGAGATTGGAAACAGGCTTTGCAATAAACAGTAAGATGGAAGAAGCAGAAGAATGAATTACTGACCTAGAAGACAAAGTAGTAGAATCCAACAAAATGGAACAAAAGGGAGAAAGAAGAATTGTGCTACACAAGAATACACTTAGGGAACTCGGCGACTCCAAGAAACGTAGTAACACTCTTATTATAGGAGTCCCAGAAGAAGAAGAGAAAGAAAGAGTGGCAGAAATTTTATTTGAAGACATAAGAGCTGAAAACTTCCCTAATGTAGAGAAGAAAACAGACATTCAGATCCAGGAGGCACTAATAATCCCATCAAAACCAATAAAAGCAGGCCAACACCAAGATGTATTGTAACTGAATTTACAAAATATAATGATGAAGAAAAAAAAATCTTAAAAGCACCAAGATAAAAGAGGTCCCTAACCAAGGGAAGACCCATAAGGCTAGCTGGAGATTTCTCAACAGAAGCTTGGCAGGCCAGAAGGGCGGGGCATGATGTATTCGACCTGCTGAATGAGAAAAGTCTGCAGCCAAGAATAATCTACCCAGCAAGGCTGTCCAGAATAGAAGGAGAGATGAAGAATTTCCCAAACAAAACCTATAGGAGTTTGTGACCACTAAACTAGCTCTACAAGAAAGATCAAAGGGGACTCCCTTTGGAAAGGGAAAGACCAAAAATGACAAAGACAAGAAAGGAACAGAGAAAATCTCCAGAAACAATGACAAAACAAGTAGTAAAATGGTAATAAATACATATCAGTAATTACTTTGAATGTAAATGGACTAAATACTCCAATCAAAAGACATAGGGTGTCAAAATGGATTAAAAAGCAGTGCCCATCAGGCACCTGGGTGTCTCGGTTAACTGACTGCCTTCGGCCCGGGTTATGATTCCGGAGTCCCAGGATGGAGTCCCACATCGAGGTCCCTGCTCAGTGGGGACTCTGCTTCTCCCTCTGACCTCTCCCCTCTCGTTCTCTCTTTCTCTCTCTCTCAAATAAATAAATAAATAAAATCTTTATTAAAAAAAAACAGTACCCATCTACATGTTGCCTACAAGAAACTCATTTAGACCTAAAGACACCTACAGATTGAAAGTGAAGAGATGGAGAAACATTTATCATGCTAATGGATGTCAAAAGAAAGAGTAGCAATATTTATATCTGACAAATTGACTTTAAAACAAAGACTGTAAGAAAGAGACAAAGAAGGGCACTATATAATCATAAAGGGCACAATCCATCAAGAAGATATAACAACTGTAAATATTTATGCACCCAATATGGGAGCACCCAAATATATAGAACAATTAATAACAAACATAAATGAACTAATGGATAATAACACAGTAACAGTAGGGGACTTTCAAAACCCACTTACATCAATGGAAAGATCATCTAAACAGAAAATAAACAAGGAAACAATGGTTTTGAATGACACACTGGACCAGATGGACTTAACAGATATGTTCAGAACATTCCATCCTAAAATAGCAAAATACACATTCTCTTCTAGTGCACATGGACATGCTCCAGAATAGATCACATATTAGGTCACAAAATAGGCCTCAACAAATACAAAAAGTTTGAAATCTTACAATGCACCTTTTCTGACCACAATGCAATGAAACTAGCAGTCAGTCACAGGAAAAAATCTGATAGAACTACAAATACAGGGAGGTTGAACAACATGCTACTAAATAATGAATGGGTTAACCAGGAGATAATAGAGTAAATTTTTAAAAATACGTGGAAACAAATGAAAATGAAAAAACAATGGTCCAAAGCTGTTGGGATGCAGCAAAGGTAGTCCTAAGAGGAAAGTATATAGCAATACAGTCATACCTCAAAAGCCAAGCAAATTTCAAATAAACAGCCTAAGCTTACACCCGAAGGAGCTAGAAAAAGAACAAACAAAGCATAAAGCCAGCAGAAGCAAAGAAATAATAAAGATGAGAGCAAAAATAAATAATATAGAAATTTAAACACCACCAACAACAACAATAGAACAGATCATCGAAACCAGGAGCTGGTTTTTTGAGAAAAATCAATAAAATTGATAAGCCTCTGGCCAGACTAATCAAAAGGAAAAGAGAAAGGACCTAAATAAATAAAATCACAAATGGGAGAAGAGAAATAACACCAACACCGCAGAAAAACAAATAATTATAAGAGCATACTATGAAAAACTGTAAGCCAACAAAATGGAAAACCTGGAAGAAACGGATAAATTCCTAGAAACATAAACTACCAATACTGAAACAGGAAGAAATAGAAAACTTGAAAAGACCAACAACAAGCACAGAAATTGAATCAGTAATCAAAAAACTCCCAACAAACAGGAGTCTAGGACCAGATGACTGGTCGGATTCTACCAAATTCTACAGGCGAATTCTACCAAACATTTAAAGAAGAGTTAATACCTGTTCTTCTCAAACTATTCCAAAACATAGAAAAGGAGGGAAAACTTCCAAATTCATTCTATGAGGCCAGCATTAACCTGATACCAAAACCAGATAAAGTGTCCACTAAAAAAGCGAACTACAGGCCAATATCCCTGATGAACACGGATGCAAAAATTCTCAATAAAATACCGGAAACTGAATCCAACACATTAAAAAAATTATTCACCATGATTGAGTGGGATTTATTCCTGGGTTGCAAGGGTGGTTCAATATCCACAAATCAATCATCACGATACATTGCCTTAATAAAAGAAATGATAAGAACCATATGATCATTTCAATAGATGCAGAAACAGCATTGGACAAAGTACAACATCCTTTCATGATAAAAGCCCTCAACAAAGTAGGTTTAGATGGAGCATACCTCAACATAATAAAGGCCATCTATGAAAAAACCCATCGTCCTCAATGGGGACAAGCTGAGGACTTTACCTCTAGGGTCAGGAACAAGACAGGTATGTCCACTCTCACCACTTTACTTAACATAATACTGGAAGTCCCAACCACAGCAATGAGACAACACAAAGAAATAAAAGGCATCCAAATTGGCAAGGAAGAAGTCAAACTTTCACTATTTGCAGATGACATTATAGTCTATATAGAAAACCCAATAATAGACTCTACCAAAAAACTGCTGGAACTGATAAAAAAAAAAAATCATTAAAGTTGCAGGATACAAAATCAACATAGAGAAATCTGTTGCATTTCTACATACCTATAATGAAGCAGCAGAAAGAGTAAGTAAGGAATCAATCCCATTTAAAATTACACCAAGAACAATAAAATACCTAGGAGCAAACCTAACTAAAGAAGTGAAAGACCTGTACTCTGAAAACTATAAAACACTGATGAAAGAAATTGAAGATGACACAAAGAAATGAAAAGACATTCCATGCTCATGGATTGAAAGACTAAATATTGTTAAAATGTATATATATTACATATATATACATATAATATATATATAATATATATATTATATAATATATATAATTTAATGCTATCCCTATCAAAATACCACCAGCATTTTTCACAGCTAGAACAAAAAATCCTAAAATATTTTTGGAACCACAAAATACCCAGAATAGCCAAATAAACTTTGAAAAGAGAAGAAAAGAAAAAGAAAAGAAAAGCTAGAGCCATCACAATCCCAGACTTCACGCTATAGTAATTAAAACAGTATGGTACTGGCACAAAAATAGACATACAGATCAATAGAACAGAATAAAAAACCCAAACAGGAACCTACCACTAAATGGTCAATTAATCTTCGACAAAGCAGGAAAGAATATTCAATGGGAAAAAGACAGTCTTCTCAACAAATGGTGTTGGGAAAACTGGATAGCAACATTAAAAAGAATGAAACACAGAAATAAATTCAAAACAGATTAAAGACCTAAATGTGAGACCTAAAATCATAAAAATCCTAGAGGAGAACATAGGCAGTAACCTCTTTGATATTGGCCATAGCAACTTCTTACTAGACATATCACTGGAAGCAAGGGAAACAAAAGCAAAAATAAACTATTGGGACTTCGTCAAACTAAAAATCTTCTCCATAGCAATGGAAACAATCAACAAAACTAAAAGGCAACCTAAGGAATGGGAGAAGATATTTGTAAATGACATATACCATAAAGGGTTAGTATCTAAAATATATAAAGAACTTACAAAACTCAATACCCAAAAGACAATCCAATTAAAAAATGGACAAAAAGCATGAATAGACATTTTTTTCCAAATAAGATATGCAGATGGCCCTCAGACACATGAAAACGTGCTCAACATCACTCATCATCAGGGAAATATGAATGAAAACTTCAATATCACCTCATACCTGTCAGAATGGCTAAAATCAAAAATACAAGAAACAGCAGGTGTTGGTGAAGATGCAGAGAAAGGGGAACCCTCTTACATTGTTGGTGGGAATGCAAACTGGAGCAGCCACTCTGGAGAACAGTATAGAGATTCCTCAAAAAGTTCAAAATAAAACTGACCTATGATCCAGCAATTGCACTACTAGGTATTTACCTAAAGAATACAGAAATACACATTTGAAGGGATACATGCACCCTTATGTTTATAGCAGCATTATCTATAATAGCCACCTTATGAGAACAGTCCAAATAGCCATCTATTGATGAATGGATAAAGAAGAGGTTATACACACACGCGCGCGCACACACGCGCACACACACACACATGTATATGACTATTCTATTACTCAGCCATAAAGAATGAAATTTTGCCATTTGCAATAACGTGGATGAAGCTAGAGAGTATTAGGCTAAGTGAAATAAGTCTGTCAGAGAAAAACCGCATCATTTCACTCATATGTGGAATTTAAGAAACAAAACAAACAAGCAAAGGAGAATAGAGAAAGAGGCAAACCAAGAAACAGACTCTGAACTCCAGAGAACACCCTGATGGTAGTGACCAGAGGGGAGGTGGGCGGGGGGATGGGGGAAGTAGGGGATGGGGATGAAGGAGCGCACGTGTTGTGATAGGCACAGGATGTTGTATGGAAGTCTTGAATCACTACACTGTACACCTGAAGCTAATATTACACTGTATTTTAACTCACTGGAATTTAAATAAAAACTTAAAAAAAAAAATAAAGAAGAGGGTGGTAAATCTCTCCCCGGACACTTAGGAGACTTTTCGAATATACATTGAGAAAAAAAAAAAGCAGCAGCAGCAGCTGTCTTTAGAGGCCTGTCTTCAAATAATTTATAAGTTAGTTCGATGGGGGTTATTTAGAAATCTTACAATTTGGAGGAAGGTGAGAAAGCAGAGGTGGAGAGCAAGGAGGAAGGAGCCTGGAAGTGGGGACTCAGGAAATTCCGTAAGACAAGGCATTGAGATGAACATAACGGAAGAGTTTTCAGCCAGATTTGGGAAGGTGGAGGGCGTTATTACTGACTCGACTTATTTTTTAGTGTTTGTTTGTTTTAATTCTGGAGGAACTTACAGGAAGACAAATAAAGTCTGATGGAAATTAATATGTTGTGATCTCTGAGAATCCCAAATACCATATAGAAAACATACAGTGTGATGTCATAAACTTCACATTGAGTCAAACTATTTTTATCCACAGGAAGTCCTTTTCGAGTCCGTCACTCATTCACAACATTCGCCCAGTTGTGGTCCATTTTCTGCCTAACACAGTGGCAGTCCGTACAGCAGAATCACAGAAATCTCTTTGGGATCCCATCTGTATTCATAGAGGGAATCTGTGTCTTTCTCTTGGATTATGTGAGTCTTATGGTCATCTGTCCTTAAACATGGATATAGCCTTTCCCAGAGGTCCTGTTCTTGTCCCATGACTCGTGTCGTTAAATCTGAGTGCAACATACCAGCCAATGGAAAAGTGCAGCCTTTTAAGGCAAAGGTAGTACAAGCTTCCACAGCGTTGATCTGCTCTGCAAATGGTGGTGATCCCACCGTAGAGCAGCTGGACCCGGCAGCCTTCCATCCCGCCCGTCCTCCGCAGGCAGCCGGACCACAGCTGGAGTTCTACGCAGAGTCGCTCTAGAAGGCATTTCAAGAGAAGGAGAGAGGACGGGAAGAGAGCAGATCTGTGGGTATACGAAGCACCCCCTGCGTGGCTTTATATATCCACGTGGTATACACCCAGTGGCCCAGTGGAGTAGGCTATTGTAAGGAGATTGGCGAAAGGATGCAAAGTGGGGAGGTTGTGCCCATTTTGGGGGTGGCCTCAGAGGTCAGGCTGAGGATTTCATTTTATGAGCTAGAGAAAGAACTGAGTATTTCTGAGAAGTAAAACAGAAAAGGAAACGGACGTTAGGAAGTTTGACCTGGTCGGAATGTGTAGGATTTTTGAGGGACAAGGTGCGAGGGAAGATGAGTTTAGCATTTGTGTCAGCTAGGCTGGAATTTCCCCGAGGCCGGGACCGAGACCGAGACCAAGACCAACCTACTAACGACCCCGGGGCCACCACAGTCAGGTGTGGATCTCATCCACGTGCCCTGGAGACTGAAGCACAAACAAATGAGTGGTCTTCAAGGAACAATACAAAACCTTAAATGAACAATTATGCAAGCGAAAGACCCTAAAACTTTAGCCTCTGCCTCTGATGCCAGCATTATAAAATCAGAACCTTTGTAAACTACCATTTCTTTTTTTTTTTTTCTACCATTTCTTTTAATGAATAGAAAGTTTTCCAGTGTTTTCCATTTTCTGTTTCAAATTCTTACCTTCAGTCTCCCAGATAAAGCCAATTAAATAAGCATAGGATAATAATTTTCAGTTAACTTAAAAGAAAAATGCGTATTTTTCTCTCCAAAACTTCTGGCCAGAAATAAAGAAAGAAATCTGAATTCTTTTTTTTTTTTTTTTTTTTTTTTTTTCAGAAATCTGAATTCTTAAGTCCTGCATTCTTTCCCTCATCTCATTTATGAAGACCTTTTGATATTCAGGCAATAGATATCAAAATAGATTAAAAAGATCAGGTGTAAGGATGACTATAGGGGGAAAAAACAAAAAAAGAAGGAGGCTCACAGACCTGTACCCCTGAAACAAATAATACATTATATGTTGATTTAAAATAAAAAAAGAAGAGGGGTGCCTGGGTGGCTCAGTTGGTTAAGCGACTGCCTTTGGCTCAGGTCATGATCTCGGGGTCCTGGGATGGAGCCCTGCATCGGGCTCTCTGCTCATCAGGGAGCCTGCTTCTCCTTCTCTCTCTCCCTGCCTGTCTGCCTACTTGTGATCTCTCTCTCTGTGTCAAATAAATAAATAAAATCTTGAAGGAGAAGGAGAAGGAGGAGAAGAAAGAAGAAGGAGAAGAAGAAGGAGAAGAAGAAAGAAGAAAGAAGGAGAAAGGAGAAGAAGAAGAAAGAGACTGAAGAGGAACTCTCTCAGTGGAAAAGTTAAACATCAGAGATGGTAGGGAAGAAGTGTGCATTCTTAAACAGCAGGAAGACAGGACTAGAGATTGAGGATCACAATTAGAGTTTTTACTCTATTAACAGATGATCGACAACACAAGGACAGAAAATATCCCGAGACTGAAGACCTATATTGAACTTGGTGAATCTGATGGGGAGAATAACGCCTTTAAGTTCTAGTGATCCACCGTGCACTCTATGCTGTGTGAGTGTGTTAAACCTGACAAAAATGAGAGAGAAACAATTTTTATAGCCATGTCCTCTGCTGGGTTTTGTACCGAGAACAAAATAAAATCATCACCAGCTCTCAACAGACAGAAAGGCCAAAAAAGGAGTTCCTGTCCTAGAAAATCCTTGCAATGTCTCAGACTGGTATTTCATTATAATATTCAGGTGCCTGTCTTTCTAATCAAACTCAGATAGAGTCCCTGCTCCTTGTGCTGAGTTTCCTGTGGTTCTAACAAGCCAGTAAAATACTGGTAAGGACGCAAATGTCGCCAAGAGGTGAACCAATGTTTCTCAAACATTTTGTTTATCTTCTCCTAAGGAGATTTTAAAAATATATTTCTCCTAATCAACTCTACCCCCAAATGATACTTTAATTCCACAGACCCACTGGGCATCTCTTTATGGACTGTAGCCCTTTGAGAATGCCTGAGTTAGTCTATATCATGTTCTTAGGTCATTTTGAGACTTAGGAAAGGAATCATTTGTACATTTATTTTTTTAAGATTTTTTTTAAGATTTTATTTATTTATTTGAGAGAGAGAGAAAGACAGCACAAGGGAGAAGCAGACTCCCCCCTGAGCAGGGAACCCAACTCGGGACTCGATCCCAGGACCCTGGGATCATGACTTGAGCCGCAGACAGACACTTAACCCACTGAGCCACCCGGGTGCCCTTTGTTTGTGCATTTAGCTATAAATTACCCCTGCCATACATTCTCAGGAGTAGATTTAGAAACCTCTTTACTTTCTTTTTTCTTCATTTGCTTTTTATTTTTTCTTTCCTTTTTTTTTTTTTTTTCCTTCTCTTTTACTGCAAGCTGGCCTATAAAGTCCTTTAAATCGGGGATGACATCTTGTTCACTAGCACCTATCTCTGTGTCTGTCCCACAGATGAGGCCTGGTAAAGATTTGCTGAATGCATGATTTATAGCGAAGGCCCTTCTATAGTTCTCACATGACATTTCTGGAAAGGACTATGTCACATCTGGGACGTGCTGTAGCACATCTGGATCTAGCTTCACGACTAAATTGCTCCTTAAAGGGAAAAAGGCATTTCTTAATTTACTTTTCGAAATGATAGAAGTAAAATCTGTTTCCTGAACTTCCCATTCTTAGAGATGGTGCATCTAAATATGGGACAGTGATGTTCATCAGGAAGAACGGAGTCTTCCGTCTCTTTCTAATGTATTATTTGATCTTAAGCAATCTCTTATTTCTATATTCTTCTGCTTTGATTTTCTTACCTTTAAAATAGGGCAGTGAAATATCCTCCATCCATTGCTTGAGTTTTCTCTCAAGAAATTTGGGTAGTTGATAGGGTATTGACCAAGTAGATGGATGGGGTGAGAAGTCTGGAGTCACTTACAGCAGTTATCTGTGACAGTACGTACAAAGAGTTTAAGTTGTCCTTGTAGAATGTTTAAGGATAAAACCCAAATAAGCCATTTTTCCCAGTTACAAAGGAGAGAGAAGTATCCGATGGGGGGAAAAAAAGACAGATCCAAAATGTCAGGAACCAGATAAGCCTAGAAAGAGATAGGAAATGAGGGGGCAGAGTCAGAGCAAACCGCCCTTTGGGTGAAAAGGAGAGAAAGCAAGAAAGTAAGAAGGAAAGGGGGGGAGGGGGGAGCACCTATTGTCTGTGGACCAGACTCAGTACCCAAAGTTCACTAGCATAGGCTGCCTGATTATCATCTCCAGGGGACTGGCCTAGTTAAAGGCACAAAAGTAGCCAGATAACTTTATCTGTTAGAGATAAATGTAAATTGTCCTTAAAAAGTTAATCTTAAAAGAAATGTTAATGAAGACCTATGCACTCATTTTTTTTTTTTTTTTTTTTTCCTTTTAATTCTTAGATCTTTGCAGGGTAGAAAACAAACAGATGCTCTACTCAGCTATTTTAGAATTAATTTCATGCTGGTTAGGGTGAGTTACAAAGGTCGGTAAGGATGAATTAATGATTATAATTCCCAGTAAAACAAATCTTTTAGGAAGACTGCAGTAAATATCAGGAGTAGAGAAAGAAAATAAATAGAGAAGACAGGCAGAATCATGAAAGAGCTTGCACGATGTAAACCACAAGAAGATCATAGGAAATTAGCCAAATACAGTCAAGCATTCATTATCTCCTCCTGCTGTGACTTGGAACTCTTACCTTATCAGTAATGGCTAGTGCCATTATAATGGGGGAGGGAATTTAGGAATACGAAAACACATGTTTTTTTTTTAATGTAAGGAAACTCTAACCATACATAAATGAGGTAAACAGTAGTAAAAATATAGTGAATGGCCACATGTGTAATCCAGTTGACTTGACCTTGGAGGATGGTCTACGCAAGTGTGTGGGAGGTACCATATTTCAGAAAATGATACTATAATGGAGACAAATGCCATTCAGGGACAAAATAGCTTTTAGTTTCAGCTGACCTATTTCTTTCTCCCCTCTCTTATGAAATCAATGTAATGTTAGATCATACACTTGTCTATCTACATTGTCTCTCCTATTCTACTTATCAGACAGAGGACTAGAGGGAATCATGGACTGGGAAAAAAGTGCAAGCCCATTCATCAGATGAGCCTGAGTCTTGAGGAAGCTGGGAAGCAAATCCATGGCTTCCTGCTTTTTCCACTCTGAAGCTTACTCCAGCTGAGCTCATCCAGGAGCGGACTAGATCAGAGGCTTAGCAGAATAGACTAAAGCATCCCTGAGATTTCAGTTACCATCTATGTTAGAATTCTCCAGAGAAACAGGACCAGTAGAAGATATGTATATATAGAAAGAGATTTACTCAAATCCCGAATCGGATGAGATGAGGGAGCAGCCTGAAAATGCAGGGAAGAATTGCAGTTTCAGCCCGATGGTCGTCTGCTGGTGGAGTCTGGCTCTTGCTCAGGAGAACAAGTTTTTGCTCTATTCATTTACTGTTCAGATGGGGGCCATCACGTTATGGAGAGGAATCTGCTTTACTCACAGTCTACCGATTTAAATGTTAATCTCATCCAAAAAACACTTTAACAGCAATATACAGAATAATGTTTGACCAAATATCGAGTTGCTCCATAAAATAAACCATCACACTGCCTATAGTAACCAAGGGCATTTTCAGTAGAATGAGGTAGGCTCAATATAAAACTGCTTTAAGGGTTATCAAGTGGAAGATTTACTGTATGTATGGAGAAATACAATAAAACTTTACTAGATTTCAGATTGCTAGATAAACTCTTTGTACGGTTATATGAGTATGTATTGTACATAGTTTACATAAGCATATTTGAATATATAAACTTGTCTGTTACCCATGGACTAATTGGAATCTATTCATATTTTAAAGTATTTTCCAAAAAAAAGTGTTTTATAGAACACTAGGATCATTTCTTAAATTCATTAGTCATAGATATCCAAATAAACTCCTAGCTACTGGTAAAATACCACAAATAATTTAAGCCCTGTTTTCTCACCCCTTCCTTTTTTTTTTTTTTTAAAGATTTTATTTATTTATTTGACAGAGAGAGAGAGATCACAAGTAGGCAGAGAGGCAGGCAGAGAGAGAGGGGGAAGCAGGCTCCCCGATGAGCAGAGAGCCCGAAGCAGGGCTCGATCCCAGGACTCCGAGATCATGACCTGAGCCGAAGGCAGAGGCTTTAACCCACTGAGCCACCCAGGCTCCCCTCATTCTCACCCCTTTCTCAAGTAATTCCAAGGAGGATTTTATTTTGGATTTAGTAAAATGCTTATCAGTTATTTCGATGTTAATTTTACTAGTGTGAATTTTTAAACCTCCAATTATTATTATTATTTTTTTCTTTTTCTCCACAAAGAATTCTGAGGTCCCCCTAGGTAGGAGCACTGTTTTTCTTTGTAAAATTTGATAGGCATTTAGGAAATACTCAATGAATATTCATTTGTTGAGCCCATATTCTTTGCAGCCGCTATCGTGGGCAGCCTATCTATTTTATGAGTATCAATACGTGTTATGAGTAACCCGAATGAATCCCACAACATTCTGATAGAAGCCTAATAAAAGCAAAATGAAATGATTTAACTTTAGTTTCCCAAGACACGGTAGGTGTTAAACCTTCAGATTCCGTCAGAAAGGAGAGTCAGGAATGAAAGCTTTTGTGCTGAGGTACCGTTTGCCCCTCCATCAGCATGGACAGCGGGGTGGCTCAGTCTATCGGGTGTCTGACACTTGATTTCAGCTCAGTCCTGGTCTCAGGGTCCTGAGATGGAGCTCCGCGCCCAGCGGGGAGTCTGCGTTAGATCCTTTCCCCCTTCCTCTACCTTTGCCTCTGTTCCTCCCCCTGCTCCTGCTCCACAAATGAATGAATGAATGAATGAATGAATGAATGAATGAAATATTAAAAAAAATAATAATTTGGAGCAGGATACATGGGGCAAAGGAGGGCCGACGTGCTGTGGGCTCTGGGTGACCACAACTGCTGAAAGGAAAGGCGTGCACCTGTCGGGCGCCGCACCGTGGTGTGGGCAAGGAAGCGCAGGACCCACCCACCTAGTGGTCCTTGAATAGTCATTGTCACCGTGCATTCCCATCATGTTTAAGGCATGTGGGTTCTTTTATGTAACTACCATTTGACTGCATCCATAAAGTATTCCATGGGGTCAGGGGAGTCCTTTTCACGATAAAGGAAATCTAGTGTGAGTGTGGTTCTCTAATTCTCTGACAAGCGGGGAACAGGGGAGGGAAGACCACTGGTTTTCTGACTCTCAGTCTCGTGTTCTCCTACTGGTGTCCACTGTTGTACTCCCAAGTTTAGGTAAGAGCTGTTTCAGATCATTCTACACATTGAATGCTCCTTGTGCGTGAAAAGCAAAATATGTAGGAGATCTGATCAGGACTTCAGAAATGCGAAAGCTTTGAGAAAAGCTAAACAAGACAATGGAAGGCAGTATGTGTGTGCACAAAGGGTTAAATGTGTGTAGCGTGCGTTCATCTAACAGCCAGGATCTTCCAGAACACCTGGAGATAGGTGAGTGATTCTCACGGAAGTACTGATCTCCCGTGAATAGGTATTATTTATACTAATGAATCCAGGCATGGTCTCATAGAACTCAAGACTCATTCCTAGATCTCGTCTTCTTTATAATTATAAATTTCAATTTCCTTATTCGTAAAATGATGGAAATATAGGATTTTTGTGAGAAAAAGATAGTCTATATGAAAAGCATATACAAAACATATAAAACACAGTGCTCACTCCTCCTTAGCTCTTCTCATTTTGAATGTGTACAAAAACGTTCTACTGGTTCTCTTGGTCCTAAGATTTCTATTGCTGGACTCAGAGTCTTCCCAAATGTTATTAGTGTTCAAGGCTGTTTCCTAAATTGCAAAGATCGATGCAATTGTTTCTCCTTAAATTTGTTTCTTATATTGGCCTTTTCGCTTTTTCTCCATTTTGCATGTTTATCCATTTTCTCCTGCTTCTCTGCTGTTTTGCCAGAACGTAAGACTCCTTCTCCCTTCCATACTTTGTGTGCGTTGTAAACCTGAACCCCATTCTTTTCGTGTGCTTCATCTCCCTTCTGTCTTGCAATAAGGGTTTTATTGGTCTCTCTCTTCTTATGGTCAGCCCTTAGTGCCTCACTCCACAAAAGATAATGGGATTTGTGCAGTGCCTATAATTCCTGGCATGTAATGACTACTCCTTACGTATTAACCTCCTTCTTCCAGCCCAACACCTTCTAAGAGGGGACTCTGTATTTCAGGCCCCAAGTATTTGTTTCTGCTTTATGTGGTGGTCAGAGCCATGCATCTTGCCTCTACAGTTTAGAGAAAAAAGGGTTTTATGTCGAAGCCAGCAAGAAATTAGCTTCTAACTCGGAAATAAAAGCTGACTTTCTTTTTGGTCTTCCATGGTTCTCCTTCAAAATGATTGTCTTTCTCCCACATTTGTGGGTAAAGAGACGATACAGTCACATTGAATAAGCAAAGGCAAAAGCTCATATTTAGATCACTCTTGTCAAAATAGAAAAATCCTCTTTAAAACATTAAAAATTAACCCCTTCTTGTCTGTGAATACATAACTCTATTTTTAATAAAAGAGAGGGAAATATGTCACAATAACAGTAAAATCATTCTCGTTCTCGCTGGTGTCACAGGTAGGCTTTGGTTTTTCTGGTACATAGAGGTACATCACGATAAAGATGCAATTATGTTAGTGCACGTCTGCTCACTACTCGGTTAACGTAGTCTAGCAGCCTGCACGTTTTGATCCAGGAACCTAAGAGCGGCTCCCAATATTTGCAACATATAAGCGAAACACTCATAGGATGTAAGGCAACCTTCTCCGTAGCTAAGATAATACCAGTGGTTCCTCCACCCCATTCGCACCCCCAGGTAACAAATGCCTGCTCTTTTGGAACTGCCCAGAAAACACATTAAACAGTCAGAGAAAGTGAACGTGATGTCCTTGTCCCCTGACTTCAGAGAATGGTGATCAGAGACGAATGTGATAATGGGGTCCAGAGAAGGAGGGAAAAAGGAACCACTGTGAGCTGGAAGTTTCAGTTTTTCAGTTTCATGGTAATGTTTGAAGTTGGCCACAGTCTACTTTTTCTGTTCTCAGAAGGAGCTTACTAGAATTTTGTGGTTTGCTTTCACAATGCACCTGTTTCCCATCAGCTCTGGAAGCTCTGGTCGGTTAATTCAGGTGGGGATAGAGGATGTGCATGTGGAGAAGGCCCCCAGACGGTTCTGAGAACCCCACTCCCCTCTTAGTCCTCTCTCGCAGACCTAACCTTCCGATCACTGTTCTGGAATAAAATCAAACCTCTCTTCCTTCTTCACCGTGGAGCTAAGCAATTCCCTAAAGGGCTGATACTTGCTCACAGTGTATATTAACTAATTTTTTTTTTTTTTTTTGATACTGTGTAAAAGCAAGTGTTTGCTGTTTTCTCATTATGTGTCAGGGACTGCATTCGGCACGTATTTTCAGAAGTGAATAGATCCTCGATATTTTCTTCCACAGAGTTTCAAAACGTGTGGGCTCTTCATGAATGACTTCTCTATATATTTATTTCTGATAGGACTTTCTAGAGAAGAAGCATCACCTTTATTATTTTTTCACAAAATAGATAATAAAAATGAAATTTATTATACATTTTCCTGAGTATCTTAGAATGTTATATATCCAACCACACCAGCTTAGCCAGACATAAAAGGGACCCCCCCAGTGGTAGCAACTTCTTGCCCTCCCCTCTTTGCTTCTAGACTACATTTCTTCCACACACGTTACCCTGCCCCTTCCTTTTTTCTTTTTTTTTCTTCTTTTTTTTTCTTCTTTTTTTTATGTATTAGAGAGAGCACAAGCAGGGAGAGAGGCAGAGAGAGAGAGAGAGAGAAAGGGAGAAACAGAGCCTCCACTGAGCAGGGAGCCTGATGTGCGACTCCATCCCAGGACCCTGGGATCATGACATGAGCTGAAAGCAGATGCTTAACCAACTGAGCCACCCAGGCACCCCCCAGCGCCCCTTCATTTTAAGGTGTTCTATTCAGTCGTGATATCCCAGCATCTCTTTCCCCCAGTGTTGTCCCCACCTCTAGTTCATGGACATTTTATGGCAGTGAAGAGTTATTAACCACTTATTTTTAGGGCTGAAAATAATCTTGTAGTTATATATGTTCAAAGAGTCCTTAGCATTTAAATATACATGTTAAATATTTATGAGTGAAATAGCATGATGTCTAGGACTTGCTTGAAAATAAACCATTGGGTAGAGAAGAAAGTCAATTGGGATTATAAAATAAAATAATCTATGAGTTGGTAACTGTTGAAACCAACTGGCCGGTGCAAGGTGTCATATTAATGATTTCATTGTGTCTACGTTTGAAATTTCCTATAACAAAAAGTTAATAAAATATCCTGGTGCATGAGGGGTTTGCCCTCATCTTCATTCCTTTGTTTACAATTTGTCAGCTAGTATGATGGTTAGTTTTATGTGTCAACTCGGCTAGACCTTAGTACCCAGGATTCAATTTAATGCATAGTCAGGTGTTCCTATGAAGGCATTTTATAGATAGAGCATCAATTCTAGCTTGAGAGAGTTTTCAGCTTGCCCGGCTGTTCTACAAATCTCTGACATGCCTGTCTTCCCAAGTAGGTGAGCTAATTCCTTGAAATAAATCGCCATACATAAATACATAAACCTATGTATATACTTGAAGAACGAGTCTCTAATGGCAAGAGCCTGAGGTCAATGGCAGGTTTTTCAGGCAAGGCACACAGTAAGAGATGAGCTCCTCACGTCACTTGCCAAAGGCATATGTCTATGCTGCATGGGAAAGCTTATTCTGATTTTGCTAAACTATAAATGTAAATCATGGGAAAGCCAATTTAGTAGTTAAACCATTATAGCCCCCCTAATTTTTATATAAACTAGCTTTCTTGTGATCTAGATATAACTTGGTAGTTGAAACAGATTCTTTATATCTCATCCGATGCAAACATCACAAAATTAAACAAGACTAATCCATTGCCAGAAAATGTTTCCTGTACACCAGGAGACGGTAGTGTCCTGCAGAACCTAAGACTTGAAGTCAAGTAGTGGCGATACAAGATGCTATCTACAGATGATGGCGCCAGTGCTCAGAGAGGCTAAGTGTTTGCCTGCAGTGCACAGCACAGGTGTTAAATTGCTGCAACCATGAAAATCCCCTGGGAGAACCTCTTCAAATTATGCAATCCTAGCTCACCCTAGCCAAAGGAACTGAATCAAACAGGAATCCAGGCATATCTGCTTTGAAAAATGTCTTGGCCATCTTTTGGATACCCTCGTTAAAGATTACTCTGTTACCTGCAGATATTCCAAATCATTGGCCAGTGCTGTTTGCTCTCATCTCTTTCCATTTATAGATTGGAGTGCTAGATCAGAGTGCTTGGGGAAGCATTTGTCATCAGTAAGCCAAATGGCTCAGAAGAGGGATTTCTCATTTTTCATATTGATCATTATGGAACCCAGGTGTCTGCCACTGTGCAATTTAATGAACTTGATGTACACAAGGCTGTTAACATATTTGCCCTGAGGCCCAAGTTCCATCCTGCCATATTTGTTCTTTATTATGTGATCATCCTCTATTTCAAGGAAAACATTGTACCATATTTATACCATATGCATACATCTTATGAGTGACTTGTTATGTATGTTACATATTTCAGCGATATCTCAGATGGACCTGCAGGGATCAAGTGCGGTAGGACCAGACACACATATGTGTCTCTGTGTGTGTGTGTGTGTGTGTGTGTGTGTCTGTGTGTGTGTGTGGACACTGAGCTGTGGTTTCCATTCTGACTTCAGAGAGAGCGATGAAGGATGCCTTCTTTTCCACTGCTCTTTCTCATCCTTCCATCGTGTGGCTCTCGACTTCAACAACAACAGACAACGGGATTAATAAAGCAGAGGCTTTTTAATGAAATCAGGTTTGGTGCCAAAGCCTTTAACTTTCTAATCTGTTTTCAGCAGCTGTAAGTGCCACGCAATCACGCCCAGCATCTCTCCAGAGAGCCCAGAAAGATGTTCCTTCTATCTTTGATCTGTTTCTTGTCACTGGAAATTATCTGCAAGAATGCTCCACCAGAATTTCTTTTTACTAGTGCCATTATGGTGCTGAGAAATCAGGTCTTTTTAGAGCCTCTGTTGAAAATCAGCATGCACTTTTTGTACTCCGTCCTCTGCACGGAAGCAGCATTTAATGATGCAAAGACCTTGGGAGGTATAAATAATCAAAGAAAATCCCAGAGCTGGTCTCTGCCCTTTAGGCCCTTATATTTAAGATGGACCTCACTACCATAGATAAATAGGGACAAAAGGACCCAGTCAGTGAGGTGGTAATGAGAAAGGTTCTCACCTCACGCCTAGTTTAAAGTG
The DNA here is from genome assembly GCA_028534135.1 of Potos flavus. Taxonomy (NCBI): domain Eukaryota; kingdom Metazoa; phylum Chordata; class Mammalia; order Carnivora; family Procyonidae; genus Potos; species Potos flavus. The sequence goes on from CM052884.1 coordinate 2,182,496, forward strand.
CCTTTTAAGGATGGGGTCAGCCCAGTAGGTTGGATCACAGTGAAGAAGAGCTAGTCATTTTGCGTTTACCTCACATTGGTGATTGCCAAGTCACAATGACAGACGCCTAAGATTGTTTCCTGGAGACCTGCCATGTATGTCCTCTGCAGATGGAAAGATCTCCCTACTTTTCTCTGTCACTTCTCTTCTTTCGTCCCAAAGCCCCTGCGTCCTCAGGGACAACCAATGCAATGGCTTCATCATGATGGTCAAGCTTCTCGTATTCATTGGGGCTCACCACTGTGAAAGTCACACAGCTCCCAATAATCTCCTTGGAACCAGAGTCTTATCAGGTGCTGGGAGAACAGAATTTCCCTGTGGGCATAAGGTTGGCACTGTGCACTTAACTTTAGTCAAGCTGCAAATCAATAACCAGAAGGAACTGTCAATCCTACTGACTTGGTGACTCACTGGGCATTTTGCTGCTGACCCAACACTATGCTCACAACTGCTAAAGGTTAGACGGATGCATCAGACACAGTTCCCATCTTCAAGGAGTTTAGAACATATTAAAGACACACCAAAGAACTTGGTAGCAAAGGCAGACTTCTATTTAAGATCACTGTTCTAGGAAATCACAAGACAGAGAAAAATCTTGATGTGGGCAAAGGACAAGAAGAGAGAAGGAGCACATCATAGATTGTATTTATGTGCCCCTGATATATATATATATATATATATATATACACTTTATAAATATCTTCTAATAATAGATATACATTTTCACAGTTTACAAGGGAGGCACCAAGAATCAGAAATGTTACATCACTTAAGTCATAATTGGGATCAAAACACATGTCTCCTTGATTTTTCTTATACCCTAGATTCTGTGAGGACTTCATGAAGAAATTGGAGTTTGAGGAGAAATAAAAACACGGGCATTTGCGCTAGCAGACACAAGTGATAAGGCAAATCGTAGCCAGTGGAAAGGGTTTGGTACCTTTCCTTTGGAAAGCTACCAAAGGAATGACAAGAGATGAAAATGCACGTGCGGTTTTAAGGGGAATAGCGAATAAACCACCCTTTCTCAAAGAGCGCACTCTATTGCTAACAGTAAAATTTTAAAAATGCACCATTATTTGCACAGAGTTTCCACATTTACAGGGGGAGTTTGACAGGTATTATCTTGCTCGAGGTTCATGCTAACACCGTGAGTTAACTAGGAGGGATATTTTCATTAGCATCTTCTATGTCATGGGTGGAAAATCTGAGGCAGAGATTGAGCCACGGAGCTAAGATCTTAAAATTAGTAAGGAACCAGAGACGAAAACTGAACCTCCATTTTTTTGGCTCTAAAGTCTCTGCACTTTTCAGGTTACTTTTGAAATACCCATGTATTTCAGGGTTGAAACAGACATGTGAACCTCAACCACGGAAATCAGAGAGGTAATTGTGTCTTTGAGGAAGAGGTTGGATACTATGATCTAGGACCCTTCTCGAATGTCGTGATTCTCTTGCTGCTCTATCCACGTCACTGTAACCAAAGCAATGCCTCACTGTCTCAGGAGGACTGCTCATGGCTGCAAACCCAGTTAACAGCTCAGCTGGCCCTTTCTTCCTTGTTTGTGTTTCTCCACATCAAGCCCAGTGCCCACCACCGAAAAGTTGTATGGTAAATCGCAATGACACTATCTAACCACAAGCATTGGATGTCATTACTATAATTATTGCCACTTTAGGTTTACGGTTTACAGAAGTTACATGGCGTGCTCCATCCTGGACTGGTGAGTGGTATACCTATTTAGATGCAGATTTGAATGAATCTGACTGACTCCAAACCGCAGCTTTTTTAAAATCATTATTAAGTTTTTTTATTTAAATTCCAGTATAGGTAGCATGCAACGTAGTATGAGTTTCCAGTGTACAATGTAGTGATTCAACATTCCGTACAACACCCAGTGCTCATCACAGCCAGTGCCCTCCTTCACCCCATTACCTGTTCCCCCCGTCCCCTACCCACCTCCCCTCTGGTGACCAGCAGTGTGTCCTCTGGAGTTCAGAGTCTGGTTCTTGGTTTGCTTCTCTCCCTTTTTCATCCTTTGCTCATTTGTTTTGCCTCTTAAATTCCACATCTGAGTGAAATTATATGGTATTTGTCTTTCTCTGACTTATTTCACTTCATAATACTCTCTAGCTCCATCCATGTCATTGCAAATGGCAAGATTTCATTCTTTCTGATGGCTGAGTATTTGTGTATCTATACACCACATCTTCTTTACCCATTCATCTCTCAGTGGACACTTGGACTGCTGCCATAATTCGGCTATTGTAGATAATGCCGCTATAAACATCAGGGCGCATGTATCCCTTCGAATTACTGTTTTCATCTCCTTTAGGTAAATACCCAGTAATACAATTCCTGGATCATAGGGTAGTTCTATTTTTCACTTTTTAACAAACCTCAACTTTTATTCTCAGTGGAATTATATAAGGCTAAGTGAGCCACTGCCGGATAATAGACTCATACATGAGAACTTGAAGACTAGAGATTTATCCTGTAATATCCAGTCAACAGTGGAAATCACCAGTGGTCTCTTCAGTGTGCAGTTTCTGTTGGTGTGGCTGCCATCCGTCCTTGCTGTCTGGTGGCGCTCTTGAAACCATGCTCTCTGTAGAGAGAGATGCTGCTTACCCACTCTAATGGTCTGATGTTGCTGGCCCAACTCCCGCACCAGGACTTTGCAGGCCTTTGAGGCAAGATGAACCTTCTGCCTAAGAGTTAGGCTGAGTCCAGCTGGCCTTTCGTCTAGAGTAACAGATTAGTTCCTCAGTGCTCAGCTCTGGCAGACCCAGTCAGAGGCACCCGCAGGCACCAGCCGCTTCCGGGGGGCTCTTGGCATCTGCCATTTTCAGACCTGGAGTCCACATAGGGTTTCTCTTCAGGGATCCATACCACCATGAATTATAGACTGGTTTTGTTTTTCCCTTTTGTCTCTCAAAGATGAAAAAGCCTTAGTTATATCCATCTTCTCTATGAACGGTGGTGAGGTGGTGGCCAATCACCCATGCCTTAGCTGTGAGGATTTCATGAATTCTCCCTGCTCCATCCCCTCCTGGCCCTTTGGTGGAGGGAGGGTTCCCTTGGGCGGCTTAGGGGTAAGGCCCGAGAGCTAAACCCCAGCTTCGGAAACTGCTCATTGGACTTCACAGTGGGGACACTAAAATTCTGGGGTGGGGACCCAGAACTTGTGTAGAACAAACACAGTCTTTTCTGGGGCATTCGCCCCCACTCTCCCTGAAGATGTTTCCTACTGTCCCCCAGAAAGGTGGGGAAATGGGCAGTCTTCAAGGCAGGTGTACCAGAACGTCTGTTCAGGACTAGATTCTCCAAATAAATAACTCTCTATACTGACACAGAATATTCCTGTACTTGTGTCACTTCCCGGGAGTCTTCAAAGGCAGTGCAAGCAGGCCAGCAGGTTGAGCAAATTTCAGACCATTTCTTCACGATGGTAGCTCTTCACAGAGACTCTGTGAACTTCGCACACACCCCATGTGCTCACGTTTCTAAAACTGTGTTGAAAGTCCTATTGTAAGCTTCCTAAGGGCAGAGGCCAAGTTATATTAATCATCGTATCAACAATGCCTAACCCAGATTCTAGTACACAGTTTACCTAGAACACGGGGTTGCCAAATAAATGTCGCTTAATAAATAGATATCTATTCAGTACAAACCCAGAGAAACAATTACTCTATTCTGAAATGAAAATTGAGTTCTGGAGCATTTTAAAGGACATATTAATCCATTCCGAAATGCAATCCCATTGTTTGCAATGTAAATTTGTGCCTTCGTGTCTGAGAGAACATTATCTGAAATACGACTAGAATTTTATACAAAGAAGTCTCTATTTTTAAATAAACGCTCAAGTTTAAAATCTCTAAAATATTCAAGTAATAGACAACTTTCAGTTGTAAAGCAACTTAGATTCCTGTGAAATTTAATTACCGTTAAGTTAATAAGACTTTTGCATTATGAATATTGGTCACTTCAAATGACCTCTAAGTAGGCCCTAATAATCATTTTATGTACAGGACTTCAGTCCCTCAGAAATATATAGGTTTTTGAAGCAATACTGCTATTATAGAGAAATATATCCAGTGTAAAATAATACTAAAAGTACCATCTAGTTCTCACATATTAAATTACACTTTGATAGCCCAAGTTATATTTGCTGGGTGACCTTGGGGAGGTAAACTCTCCGTTTCTCAGATTTGTGTCCTATGGAATAAAGATCAAATGCAACCTTAGGGCATTTCTAAGAAGTATATCGTATTACATGTTTGGTCCATGCCTGACACATGGTAAACTTTCAATACATGAAATTTTATTATCATTATTTTTAAAAAGTATTCTGCTTTTATAGTCAGGATTTCAAAAATTCCAAATAACATTAAACTTCTGGAACTCTGTGCTGGTCCATTATATCAGTAAATTCCCTATCTATTCTTCTTTTCCCCTACCTCTCCAGTATTCAAGAAGAATTTCATTAACCATTAGTCAAGGTTATTATATTTTTTTCCGGAGGCATATTCCAATGATTTTACCTCCAGAGGAAAAGCAAAGAAATTGAAGATGGTAAGAAGAGTCACCAGGTACTGCTTGGAAAAAAAAAAAAAAATTAAGAGTTAATATAACTTTGCAGGCTGACAGAAGTTTTTAGGCCCATTAGGCTTGAGAATTACTTGCAAAAATAATCTGGTTCATTTCCAACTCTTTAAAAAGTATGTAAATTTTAAATCCGTCTATGCTTTCATTATCACAATGTTATCCGGTTGCCCCTCAAATAGTCATCCCAAAGCATTTAATATAGAGGACAATGCATTGTGGAAATAATTCATGGGGAGACAGCTTCCTGGCAAACATTCCTTCTCTTGACCTTGAGCCATTGTTTCCCCAAGTATAAACCTGAAGATAACCGGATCTTCCAGCCAGTCCTTGGATGTTGTAGGGATTAAAATGCCTTGCAAATTTCATGAGTGACCCAGCGAATGAGGCTATGTAAAAAAAGTAAACCATGTTGAACAATTCTTTAGGATTTACATTTTTCTAACTTCTTCCTAATCTGCATGTGTGGAGTGGGGGCAAAATGAGGGTGGAGATATTGGGGGAAGGAATTTACAAATAGTTGCCTTCACATGTCTAATCTCAACTCACAACATTCATACTCTATGTGAATCTTTTTTTTTTTTTTTTTTTTTTTTGGTCTTAAAATTGGTGAGTCATTTCAAGCCATAATGTCTTCCTTCTGAGCCACATTAAACATCATATGTATGGATAGCTTTGTGACAATGTTGTCCACTCTATTGCATTTTAATTATGCAAGATAGCAATTCTTTAGTCTTTGGTTCCTTAATCTCATTATATGTATTATTTAATATGTCAATAATAAATAGCAATGTACTAACATAGATTGATAGATAAACAGATGTTAGTCTTTAATTTACCGACAGCTTTTTCTCACATAAAGCCCTGTGTTCACATTATCTTAGGATTTAGAAAATATTTCAGAAAAGGATATCCTTAGTAACGATACAATAAGTGGAGTTATTGTTTCCAAATAAACATTTTCAGAGGGAAGGAGTTAACTGCAGTTAATGAGAAAGAGAAGTTTGAGAGTCACAGACATGCAGCCATCACCCACTGCTCGACATCCTCACCAAGGCAAAATAACTGATTACTTTTCTAATTCCAGAGAAACCCCTTCACATATTATAGTGACTCTATAATTCCATTTCTCTCTGGGCGCTTCAACAATGACCATTTTTACCTGATTTCACCTGAAAATAAATGGTATGTGTATATAGAGTAGGAAGTAGAAGGAGTTGTATCTGAGTGTGATTTTCTTTAGGCTTTGCTATGAACAGAGTATTTGTGTCCTCCTCAAATTTCATATGCTGACACCTAATCCTAAGTGTGATGGTGTTGGGAGGTGGGGCCCTGGGGAGGCAATCAGGTCACGAGTGTGGAGCCCTCGTAGCAAGGCCCCAAAGAGCTCCCCACCCCAGAGAGCTCCTTTTCTTTATGAAAAGATAGCCATCTCTGGGCTGCAAGGTGGGTCCTCACCAGATACAGAATCTACCAGTGCCACGATCTTGAACTTCTCAGCCTGTAAACTGAGAAATAAATGTTTGCTGTTCATAAACTACTCAGTTTTGGGTATTTTTATTATGGCAGCCCAAGCAGACAAAGACGGGTCCTAGATAGTGGTTGGTTGATCCTAGGCAGATGTCTTTCAGTGGTGACACTGGAGAACACACCTTGGGGGAAGTGCTGTCAAGTACAGTTCGTATCTCAATGTTCTGGAAACCAAGAGACCCTATCAAAATTCTTTTCTTTTGGTAAATTCATGTTTCTCATTTTTCCACCTTTTCAGCAAATGTTTATGAGGTGTGTATATGTACACAGATCTCCTATCCATAACATACAAAATATATATAGTATAATATACAATTTATAATATATAACATACATATGCACACACACATAAATATACACGTGCATACATATATTCGTACATACATCAATGAGATAAATATCAAGGGAATTTTAGATGAAAAATTTTAAAACCTTTTGAAAGAAAACCATAGTTATTCCAAAATCAGAGTTAGAATTACTTGTATGAAAGCCCAAATGTAAGGCAAAGATCCCAGTAAAAGTTTGCATGCTTAATATTCATCATATGAATTTACTCTGACAACAGTTTTGCCAAGACTACTCACTGCATTTTAAAGTCTCTATTGTGCCCTTTAGTGAGCCTGGTGGTGGGGATTGAGGAGGGCATGTATTGCATGGAGCACTGGATCTGGTGCATGAATAATGAATCTTAGAACACTGAAAAAATAAAATAAAATGCATAATTATTAATGTTTTAAGACATACATTTTCAAATATAAGTCATATGCTTCTGGTCCAGCAAAGCTTTATATGTTTGGAGAAAAGACAGTCCAAGCATCAACCTGAGCATGTGACCTGTTGATCTCCAAATCTCTTTTTCTCTATTTCTTTACATATTTTCATTTCATTTGTCAAAACTCTTTCACCTTGAAACTTCTTCACATTTAACATTTTATTTATGAAAACAAGTGATATAATTCTTTTTTTTTTTTAAAGATTTGATTTATTAATTTGGCAGAGAGACACAGCAAGAGAGGGAACACAAACAGGGGGGAGTGGGAGAGGGAGAAGCAGGCTTCCTGCTAAGCAGGGAGCCCGATGCTGGGCTTGATCCCAGGACCCCGGGATCATGACCTGAGCCGAAGGCAGAGGCTTAACCGACTGAGCCACCCAGGTGCCCCACATGATATAATTGTAAGCCCTAATGTCATTTTTAGAAAGTGATTTTTTTTTAAATATAAGTGCCATAAACCTTCATATGGAGGCTTGTGTGGAAATGTCTGCCAGGCTGGTGAGAAAACAAAGGAAAACCTCTAAGGAATCTCCTCAAGTTTTGAAGAAGTAGAAACCCCACATAATTCAGGAAAACATTATAGCAGAGAGATGTCTCTTGAGCCATATCCGCAGCTAACATAAAATGGACCATAATTTCTGAAACCTCTTGTTTTTCTTCTCAGAATAGGTACAGTGTTTGTCAGGTACTGACATAATTAATTAATTTATTAGGTGATAGAAAATACCAAATAGCCCGAAGACATTTGGAGTTCAAGTAGCATATTCTTTTGAATGTAATTCAACGGTTGGCTTCCTTTGGAACATTTCGGGGTTTGCTATTGCTGCTAGCATTTGCAGACAAGATTTTAGTTGTCTCTGTTCTCTTCTTTGATTCCTTTGTTCATTTGCAGATATGGGCTGATTAAGTTTTCCCTTAGTATTGAGACTTGTGTACCTCTGTTGTTATATTACTCACAACCAGGCAAGATGTGTTGATAAACAGACGTATTGCAAATCGTAGAAAACACTCAGAAAATAGTGAAACTCGTTTTGTGAATTTTGAGAGGGAAACACTGGGATCTAGACCCTGCTTTATAGTGCAGATTTTCAAATAGAAGCACATTGCATTGTTTCTATATAAATTCACACGCTTAAACTTTCCACCTGGCAAATAATATATATCTAAGATTAATAAATACATAAAACTTGTGATCTTTCCAGGCCATCTTAGTACTTTTTAATGAGCTCTTTTGTAATTATATGCTTGTTGCTTCCAAGATGTTCTTGTATTTTTAAACAACCAAAAAGGAATATTCGTGACTATTAGAAAGGAAAAGACCTGTGATCGTCATTATTAATTCCTTATTTATGATGAAATTAGTGTACCTTTTTGTTTACTGAATCATTGCTTCATTAGCATAAAAAAATAGTACACTTAATTAAAATAATCTCGTTCTCATTTGATACTTATTCTATATCATACTCTTTGAGGTCTCTTTTAAATAAGCTTGGTAAGATATACAGGGAATTCATCATCCGCAAGGCACCTTGGGGATTCTGAAAGGGGTCAGGCCATGTTCAAGGAGAACTAGCGGAGGGTCACACACTGCCTTTATAGTTGGTGACACAGTCATCTGACCCGAAAAAAAGGGATTGTCACTCTAGTCCTACATCTGCAACTATGGTTCCGCAGCCCTCAGAGAAGTTCTGAGTTAGACAGGAAGTTCTAATAGCTGAAGTCTCTACACTCTTATTTTAAGTCAGGTAAACACCATATATAAATATAGATAGATGGATAGATAGATATGTATTTTTTCGTTTTCCTTCTCCTCATTATCAAATCTTCTTTCTTTTCACTTTTGCTGCATATCAGCATCAGGTTCCCGGACCTCTGTGGCATTTCTCTCCAGCTTACCAGGTTTCAGTCCAGTTACATAAGCAAAGCAAAAAATAAATTAAAGAGCAGTTTGAAAAGGCTAAGGTGACAGAACTAAGTGCTGTTTAATTTATTGTGTTGATTTTCTTTTTACACGTTGGAGATGTTATGCTATTATGGGTCCAGGTCAAGAAAAATGTGCCAACTGACTGAACCTTGCCAAATTATGAAACATTGTTCAAAAAAAAAAAATCTCATTTCATTCTCCAGATGGTCCTTTTTTTTTTTTTCTTCATATTCTTAGGCCAGACTTTTATTAAAGTTCTTCAAAAATTGAGATAAACTACTGACTAGTTCTTTCAATAATCTGATGGAAGTGACATAATTAGTCATTGTTATATTGGGTATTGAGAAGCAAGTAAGGAAGAAATTCATGGTTATTTGATAAATGTGTGCAATTTCCTGGATACCTCCTTTCAACGAAGATTAAAATTTGTCTTTAAGGATATCTGCAACCAGCCCTTGGAGAAGGAAGCCTCCCTCTCTATGACAAGCCATATGCAATTATAATTGAAAGTCCTATTTCCAAGTGTGTGAATTTCAGTGAAATTCTTTCCAGTCTTTCTGAAGACCTGACACAATTTCCTTCAAATGCAAGATTTATCATCGTATTAAAAGCATATGGAAATTCTGACTTATGCTGTAGCCAAGATGGAGTCATAGGGACTAAACTTATTCCCCCTCCCAGAACTCCTCAAAAAGACCCCAGTAAATACACGAAACAAGGGTATTCAGGACACTGAGAAAGATCAATGATGGGGAGTGACCTTGAGAGAGAGAGACACAAATGAGGTAAGCCCCGTGCTTGCCTCAGCTTACTGCACAAATGAGTTTCCAGCCACAGTGCAGGGATGGCGTGCACACAGGTGGAGTCAGGAAAGCTCTTGGAGCCAAAGGATGGGGCTGACAGTGGGCTTCCAAGAGACAGAACACTGGGTAGAAGAGAGAAGCATGAAAACAGAACTAAAGACCTGAATAAGTGCTTCCCTGAGGACTGAGCGACATTTGCATGTAAAGAAACTGCAAGATGTCTGGCAACAAATCACTGGAAAGAATTACAAGGAACAATTCCTGTGTCTCACAGAAGGGTGTCAAAATCATCCATATCCATCAGCCTTACTAGACAACCTTCTCACTTGCGGGACATGGGATAGAGTACTCAGAGGGGTTTTGCTTCAGTAATGTGGAGTGATTAGCCCTGGATGAAATGCTCTTCTGGTCCCACCTAACAGATCATAAATGCAAGGCCTGAAAAATCAAACTACTTTTAAGTAACTTACTTAAAAACTCAAGAATATTTGTAAGAGAATAAAAATATCTGGCACCCAAAAAGCTAAGATTTGCAGTGTTTGGCATCCAATGAAGTATTTCTAGTAATATCAAAAAAGTTGGAAACCATGACCCACAATGACTAGAAAAATCAATTGATCCAAATTACCCTACAGATACTAGACTTGAAGACAAAGGTATTAAAACAGATGTTATAACTGTATTCCACACAAAGATTAATGGAACTAGATATAGAGTCCATAAATAGGCTTAAACAATGTGCTAGTTTTTGTCAAAGATGCAAAAGCAATTCAGAGCAAAAATTATAGTCTTTTAAACAGATGGTCATGAAGCAATTGCATGAACTTTGACCTAAGCCTCACACTTGGTACAAAAATGATCTGAATATGGGTCATAGATCTAAATGTGAAATACTAGGAGAAAGTATTCATGATCTGGGGTGATCCAAATACTTCTTAAATATGAAATCAACATATGATTTGTACAAGGAAAAGTGATAAATCGAATTTCATCAAAATTAATTTTTTTCCTCTGTAAAAGTCAGTGCTAGAGAATTAAAACATAAAGCAAAACAAACAAGTAACAAACAAAAAACCAACAGCAGTACACTGCATGCACGGAAAAATGTATTTGCAAAACCCATATTCATGATAAGACTTGCACTCTAAAACGCTAAAGAATTACCCAAACTCAACAAGAAGAAACAACCCAGTGCCAAAGACACTTTACCAAAGAGAACACAGGATGGCAAATAAATACATAAAAATATGTTCAGCTTCATTAGCCAAGAACAAAATCCAAATTGAAATTCTGATTTGATACCACTGCACACCTATGGACTATTTTAGCAAATCGTAGCCAACAGTGTATTAAGAGGATAATACATCATGACCTAGTACGATATATCAATTCAAGATGGCTTAAACATTAGAAAATCAGTCCCTGTAATTAGCCACGTTAACAAATAAAATTAAAAAAAAAAAAAATCATGGGGTGTTTGGGTGCTCAAGACATTTAGTGTCTTTCTCTCTCTCAAATAAATAAACAAACTTTAATAAATAAATAAATAAATAAGCAGAGTGGAAGAAGTGAGCCAAAAAAGAAGCACATGCTATAAGATTTCTGATATATAAGATTCTAGGAAACGTAACCTAATCTGTAGTGACACAGAGTAAACTAGCAGTTGCCCAGTGATAAAAGGAGGGGGATGGATAGGGAGGGACTAGGGAGGTTACAAAGAGACGTGAAATAACTTTGGGAAAGATGGACAGGGAAATATTGATTATGGGGATAATTTCATGGGAGCACACATAATTCAAAATTATCAAATTGTATATCTTAAATACATGCAGATAATTATACATGGATTTTATATCAGTAAGGGTTTTAAAATTAAAAAATAAATTAACAAACAAATGAATGTTCTGCCATGGTTGTAGGTGTTCAAAAATAACTTGTTTGAATAAATAAGATCACAGGCTGAAAGTCAAGAGATCCAGTTTCAGATATCAGTTCTTGCACTAGCTAGTTATGCTTATTTAGAGAATGTGCATAAATCCTCAGTGGATATCTCTGGTTTTTTGAAAATAAGAGACTTTTACAGGAACAACATTATTCAAGCTATAGATTCCAATTTATTAGTAGGTTGTGAAATCAACCTATGCGGCCACGAAAGGTGGAAAAGTATAACAGAATAAAATAAACAGTACTTTGCACATAAAAAGAAAGAAAAAAGGTACCTGTTGTTCCATGAGCTTTAACTTCAGTTTTGAATATGAATGCATTTATACAGGGATGCAATGTAAACTATATTTCTTAGTGTTAGGGTTAAAAATGTTGAAAGGCAGAAACCCAAATAATTTCTGGGCCTTCACTTCACCCTTTAATACTGTGACATGTAAAAATTATTTAAACAAGACCTATACAGTGGGATTCACGTAAGATGATTCATTTGAACTTTTCTACCTCATTATTACTCATGCTAGAAAATTAGTCAAAACCACCCTTTTAGAAATACACAGTGTTTGAAAAATTACTCTCTATTTGATAAAAGTATTTCCTGATAATTTTCTAGCAATGACTTAGAGACCGTTTGGAAAATTCTGACAAGAATACCGGAGGAAAACAAAGAGATCTTAAAGGTGGCTTTGTTTTGTAACTAAAAATGTGGCATCCCCATTGAATAGATTTTTCCAATGAATTTAAGTTCAGTCCTCTAAGGAGATTTTCGGTCTGAAAAAGACAAATCCAGATCAATGAAGAGAAATGATGGAATATTCCCGTTTTTGTATATAATTACTTCTGAAAAAAGTAATAAATATCCAGTATTTTTTTAAATTTAAAACTACTGAGAATGGATTAGACCCAGTGTATTCAGTTTTACAAATAATTATTGCTTGAAGAATTATGAAATATTTTCCAAATTAGATATAAAAAGTGCAGAAAAGACTAAAAAAGAAAAAAAATTGTGTAACTGTTTTGCAACTATTAAAACATATTTCACTTTTAATGAATCCAGGAGGTTGGAGGTAGTGAAACCTTACTTCCCCTTAAGCCAAGATTCAAAGGTGACTCTCCCTGTGTCGTTAGTGGACTCTTCCATTTTTGCCAAGATAAAGTAGCTCGTGGGCCAATATCATGGAGCTGCGTTTGTGAGAGTGAACCCAAACGTAAAAAGAAAAGCAAAGACGGTGTTGGTGGCAATTCAGTATTTAGGGCTGCTTAGTTACATCTGCAGAGGGCGTGGAGGGCCCCTCGTGTGAGGAAGAAGCAGCCTGGCTGTCATTTGGAGGCAGTGCTGAGAGACGTGGCCCGTGGAGGCCGGCCGGGCCTCAGCACACCGCGGTGAGGAAGAGCCCAGGCACAGACAGAAGCCTCCTTCTCTGGAGAATCAGAGAGAAGCTGCAAGGAGAAAGACTAGTAGAATTTTCAGACTGCCCTGGTGGCCTGCTGTCACTGAGGGAAGATGGGAATAAAGCAGTCAAGCCACTGGCAGCTGGATGAGTGACTGTTGGGTCCCCCAGACTGCCACATTTCAGGCCACAGCCTTCCTCCCGGGTGAGTACAAGGCCAGACTCTAAGCATCATCTCTAAGACACAGGATTGCTCCGCACTCTGAGCCTGCTGATGGCTCAGTGGAGAATTCCCATTCCTCAGGGGGATTTGAACGAGCAGATAGATGAGACTGGAGGCATTATTTCACTCTGAACTATTTTTCCCACTGCTCTCTCTTTCATGAGGATGTGCTATAATTCATCCTTTGGGATTTTGACTGTACCTGGATGCAAGACGTGTTCACAGAACAAGGGAAAGTGCCAGTACTCACCGGCTACGCAGGAGAGGAGATTTCTCTCCTTCCCCCTCTCCCAAGACGGGGCATGGCCCAAGATAAACAGCACCAGAAATACAGGACTCAGGGAGCCACCAGGGAAATCATCAGTGTTGAAGCAGTAGTCTGTGATGTTGTTGGCTAATTTTATAATTATATACTTACATGGACTATTATATGAAATGTGGAAGATAATTATACTTCTGTGGAATAATGGCAAAGAAAATGGGGTTTGAAGTCAGACAGGTCTAGTTTCCACTTCTGTTTTTCCACTTAACTCAGTAATTTTTAAGATGTTGTTTAGTTTTCTATAAAAATGGCAAAATACTTCAGTATTGCTTCAAGGATTTAATAGAATAATGTCTGTAACAGTAGTTTACCCAAAATACAGGGCAGGGAGGCTGTCTGAATTGAAACTTGGAGTGCTTTATAAGAGCCAGAAACTTATCATTGATAAAAAACTAAATAACTAATTTGATTTAATCATATTTAAAACTGTAGTATTAGTTACCACCTATCAACAATGTCACAGATGTTACCATTCAGATGCAGCTTAAAAATGAATTTATATTAGTCTTCCAGAGGTTACTGAACACAACCTTCAAAAGTATGGAGTGGCTTGCTTATTTACCCAGAGATGCATGATTTATTTTTAATTTTTAAAATTGATTTATTTGTGGTGGTATGTGATTTTTGAGTGTAGCAGGAAGAAGACATCCATCATATAAGCAAGTACCTTGAGTTACCATAGTTTACTTGTTCAACTTATGTTAGGAGATGATAAGGCCACTTGAAAAAATAAGAAACCCAAAGAGAAGTGTTTCACGGAAGGTACAGTCACACATGGAAGGTACAATTATGTGGGTTAAAAATGTATTGTAATTCATAGGACCATCTTGTATGTTGTATGTTCTTTTTATTTTTTAACATTTTATTAGTCCAAGATACACAGCATGATTTGGTATTTGTACATATTGTGAAATGATCCCCACAGTAAGCTTAATTAATATCCATCCCCTCACATCATTATGGTTTCTTTCCTTGTGATGAAAACTTTTAATACTACTCTCTTGGCAACTTTCAGATATACAATACAGTATTAATGACTATAGTACCATGCATTATGTCCTGAAGTTATTTATCTGATAACTGGAAGTTCTTACTTTTTGTCCACCTTTACTTTTCCCACCCCCACAGTGTTGTGTGCTTTGATGCCACAAGGACACTCTACTGGGTCTAGAGTCACAGATACTTCTGGAAACTTGGCAAGGCCATAAAATGAGCTTCAGTTTCTCCTTCACTCTAGATACTTATGTTCCCAAAACTTGAGATCACCCAAGGTAGAGGACCAAGAGGGAGGCTTCTGAGTACATAGACAAGTACAAAGACAAGTACGTAGGCCATATTTCTGTTTAGAGCCTTAGCAATGAGGACAAGAGGTGCCCGCCAAAGGGGAGAGGGGGACAGAAATTTAATGTCATTCCACAAGAGCAGGTTTAAAACTGGCTGACAGGGCTCACCCTTTTGGGATGAAGGGCCCAGAGTTAACTGCCTTGCTGGGCTAATCCCCACTTTGAATATGGGACCCCCTTGAGCGCACAGGCTCTGTCCTCTCCCGTTTATGCCATGCCACTTAATTACCAAGAGCTTGGATTTTTATCACTAGGAAATCCAAGGATAATATGCGTGTGGTCAACTCACTGGATTGACATGATTTATACTGATCACATTATGTTAGCATGGTCCAACCCAGATGTATAAATTATTCTAGAGTTGAAATAGAAAATGACAACACAAGAGAAATTGCTATTAAATTAGTATCCTTGAAGAGGAAGCATACTGTGATGCAACCTAATACTGCTTAATACTGTGAGAGAGGAACACTGAAACCCTGTTTTGGCAAGATCATGCACTCAAATTCTTGAGTGCCTACTATATACTCAAGGGGGTGGCTATCCTAGCACAGAACAGTGAATCCAGAGGGGACACAAGAGGGCCTCCATGTCCTGGCAGAAGGCCCCCTAGGAGCACGTTGCCAGGCCAGTTTTTGCAGCAGGCATCTTCCACCCCACCCCACCTCCCAAATCTTGCACATGTAACTGTATAACATATATAACAAAATTAGAGTTGGTGGTGTGGAGGAGGAGAAATTTTACTCTGCCCTTCATAATTCTTCTGGCTATTCTAAGAATCAAATTGACATGAGTCAGATTAATAGGAGAAAATCAAATTTAATTACATATGCACAGAGAATTCACATAAACATGAGAGTTTCCAAAGATAGTCAAGCAAAATGAAGTGTATTTGTTATTCTGGACTGAGGAGAAGAGGGTAGGTATCTGGAACTTTAAAGGGAAGGAAGGGAATTCACAGGAAAAACAGGAGAAAAAAAGCTCGGTAAACCAATATTTACAGGGGCCACCCTTTTCTTTTTCTTTTCTTTTTTTTTTTTTTAGATTTTATTTATTTGACACAGAGAGAGCACACAAGCAGGGAGAGTGGGAGAGGGAGAAGCAGGCTCCCCGCTGAGTAGGGAGCCTGATGCAGGGCTCAATGCAGTGCTCTAGCCCAGGACCCCACAGTCATGACCTAAGCTGAAGGCAGAGGCTTAACCAACTGAACCACCCAGGCACCCCTGCTGGGGCCACTCCAGAACAATGGGACATAGAGAGAACTTTGACCCAAGTGGCCTTCCTAGCTTCCTCCCTGTCCATCATACCTAATTCATATCATAATGTAATTAACTATGGTGATAGCTCTTTTCCTGGAACAGTCTAGTATCTAAATTCTTTTAGGCGGTTGCAGGAGAGGCAAGAAAAAAAGAATGAGTCTTCCATTTTATAAAAAATAAATATCCTAAAATAATCCACATGCCAAAGGGATACATTTTTAAGGTGGCAAATTTTGCTCCCCTACAATGGTATCACTATTCATGCCACCTCCCTTAGTTTTAAGCAAAGATTTTAATTTAATTTAATTTATGGTGGTAAAATACACCCACACTACAATTTAACATTTTAACTGTTAGGAAATGTATATGTCAGTGACATTTAGTGCATTCACAGTTTTGTGCAACCCCCACCCCCAGCTACTTCCAGAACATTATCCCTACCCCAAAAGTAAACCCCTACCCACTTAGCAGAAAATCCCTGTCCCTTTCTCCCCTCAGCTCCTGATAACCACTAATCTGTTTTCTGTCCCTATGGATTTGTATATTCTGTTTCACGTAAATGAAATCATACAATCTGTGGCCTCTTGTGTCTGGCTTCTTTCCGTTAGCCTAATGTTTTAATTCTTCATGGATAAGTCATATTTTATTTATTCATCAATCAAATGAGAAATGTTTGCATTATTTCTACCTTTCGGCTATTGGGACTAATGCTGCTTTGAAGGTTAGTCTACAAGTTTTATTTATTAAGCTGTTACAATTTAAATGCCCCTCCTCACCTTCTACACTAATTCTAAGCTGTCTGTCAGTGTGGTGTTAGGAGTTGCTTAGTGTCTGCTTGCCCCTCCAGACTTTTCCCTCACTGATCCCCCTTTGGTGCAGGTTTTCCCTCCCAACTCTCATGCATACCCCGTGGTAGAGGCTGCCACACCCCCATGTGACTTCCCTCTTTCTTTGCCACTGCGCGAAATGCCCTCATCGGCCTGTCAAACGCCTACTCCCTTTCTGGCAAGCACTGGAGACATCACCTCCTGACAGAAGTCTTTCCAGATCTCTGCTTGCTCCTGCTCATCTAACCCATGAGTACGTTCATCAGTAGGCTAATTACATTCTCTCACACCCATTTATATTAATTTAGGCCTCTGTGCTCTACTGTGAGCTCCAGGGAGGCAGAGACCAGGTCTGATTCATTTGTGAATCCTGACAGAGGCTTTGGCCATGTAGTAGATGCTCCATAAAAGTTCTTGAAGTAACTGTATTAAGTGTGTAATGATGAGTAGTCTGAGTTCTAGGGAACAGGAGGAGATGTGAGTTCTCTAGAGCTGTGTAATCCTGTCTTTAAGCAGCATTGCCTTTCTCCTCCCCTATGCCTTCCTACCTCAGCCAATGAATCTTTTAAGTTCACCTCCCAGAATATCCCTATAGAAAAAGCCCAAATCCTAGAGAAGAACGATGGCTATGGTTAGGAAAGATAAGGACTGTTTATGGCACTTTCATCCTTACCTCCATGGATCCAGATCAGTTCACTTTGCTTGCTGATTCCCTAATAGAGACTAAAAGAGACTCAAATATAATATTGAAAGACTCAGCTCTAGTGCCGCTCCATCTCCCAGATGCTGGCCGGCCATGTGATCTACAGCTACGTACTTATTTTGACTCAGTATTTAAAATATGCAGTGCAGTAGGTTATAAAGAGGTGTGGTTTTTTTCCCCCCCACGTGGATTAAAATATATTCAAAATGTATTCAACCCATCATCAGCTCTTAATTGGCTATGCTAATAAGGGACAAAGCTGTATATTTTATTTCAAGTAGAAAACCGTGTCCATGTCCTCATCCAACCAAATTATATGTTTCCAACAGGGTAAAGCTCAAGAGCCACTTTTCCTGAGAAATGTTGCCAGCTATTCCAGTCAAATTTTAATACCCATTTCTCTGCCCTCAGTGTGCCTCTCATCTTTCTCTCCCATAGTGCTCGTCACTGTCCCATGAGCACAGATATACTTTTATGATGGCAGAAGCCATGTTTTATCTACAGTGATCAGCACGTCGTCCTATACATAGAAGGTGCTCAACAAATGTTTGTTGAGTGAATGTCGTATACATTTCATCAAGTTTGATAAAGATCTGATATTACTAGATAATAATGAACCAAGTCAAGTAGGTAGTACTGAGTACCAAACTTAATACACCATGCAGAACAATAATTCAGAAGGACAGAAAGAGATTTTGCTGTTAAAAGGTGGCCTAAAATAAAGTTTTAATCACCATTAGCACAGCCAAGACTGGGATCTGAGAAAGGCCAGCTTGTCAAAAAGCTATTATAGAACCCCATGGAGAGGAATCTTGACCAATTTCTAGCTTTTTTGAAATGAAGCTTGTCATAAAATCACTTCTCTTAGTTAAGTAATAATTTTAACTTTTAAGTAACAGGTCGTGTCTTTCTTTTTTTAAAAAAGAATTTTTGCAGTACTTAGGATTTAAAATATTTACTATAATCTAAACTAACAGGATCAAAAACAAACATTTTTCAAAACATTCCTTACTACTCAGAAGACCCCCTAGAATTACTGAAGAAAATAAGATTAACCATTGCATAATTTGAGCGATCTATATCATATACCTTACATATTACATAAACCAGAAAGGGTGTCTACATGGATGGATGATGATTAATAATATCTTGAATTTCTATAGGATTTTTCTTGTCCATAAAATTCAGGGTAATTTTGCATGTTGTCATCTATTTCAAAAGAGTAATTGCAACAGAAATACATTGTTATTCTCTCCATCTTGAACTCCCATTGCACTCTGTACCTATTTTAATCACTACAATTTCCACATTATGGTGAAATTATCTGTTATTATATCAGTTCTTATATCACTAGACCAAAAAATGCCCCAGAACAGGAATGGTGTATATATCTCTCTCTCTATCCCAGTACCTTGGACATTAACCCACGTGTATTTTGACAAAGTATCCAAACAAAGAGTCAGTAGCGGGGCCAAAGTTAGAATCCACTAAGTTGAATGATCCTCATATATTCAAAGCAATTGCATATAGTTTAGAATGCACCCCATAGGGATCATTTCGACTGAAATGATGACATGGGAAGATTTGTCAAATTGTCCTCTTTGAAAGACATGACACAAAAAGATTGTTTCCAAGATGTTCAACTGTTACTCTCGATGGAACCAGTAATCTATGTAAATAAAGGGAGTAAATAAGTAGTATGTGCAAATAGTAGCATTTCAGTTACACACCTTCAAAAGACATCTTTTTCCCAAATACCCTCCCACTTTGACTTACCACATTCTTGAAGCTATCACCCTGTGTCCTAGCTGCTTACCAGTCATCTCTTGGGTTATTTCCTCATGAGGGAATAAAACACATGCCAGGTACGTTTTGGTAGAGGTGACTACAGAGTAATCGCTAATGTGAGGAGCATAAGGAGGGGGGGGCACTGAACCACTGGCACACTGAAAATGAGAAGCATCCATCAGGTTTCCACCAAGAGATTCAGTGAGTCTGAGGCCACTATGGCAATGGATTTCAAAAGGATAAGAGCTGCATTAATAATGGTTAAGATACAGTAGTTTCTCTATTCTAAGCAGCTAAGTTAAATGGCGGTATTATTTTGGGAGGGAAAGTTTATTATATCTAATGTGATAGAATCTTCTGATTGGTCATAAATTTTGACTTTGCATCATAATCCTTCCATAATATATTTATAAACCTATAAAATGAACCCAAAAGATATCATAAACTCAGAAATCACAGTGACTACACAAATTGCCAGTAAACGCAATGTGGAAATTATTAAATAATAGCTTTTATAAATGTCCTATAGTCTTCAATGCTTGTTTTCTTAGAAGAGAGCTAAAGGAGCATTCTTGTTTAAGATTCTTAGATATGGAAGCAAAAAGTCGAGAAGTTATTTTCAAATTGTCACCAGTGAGTTGGTTGTCAATGGAACTAAGAATTATGAAATAGCTAGAATAACGCATAGGAGAAAAAATAACTGAAGGTAATTATGTGATACGGATATTTTCATTATAAACTCAGTTTTTTTTTGGTTGTCTTACCTCTCATCAAACAAAAAATTCAGCAAATAGGAACAAAGGGATACAAGAAGTTTAATTTCTATTGTTTCCCCCTCCATGCAAAGTTTCTATAACCATGATCTGCTGTCAGTATTGAAACACATTTTTATGAAGACAAACCTTCTAAGTTTGGCACGGGTACTTATTTGTGTCTTTGCTCTTTTGAGACTTATTCTATCTAAAGAAAGATCCAAAATTCTATCTGCTTCTCAGTGTGCCAACATGAATTTGATTTTACTAAAATACATCATATTTGAACATTAACTTCAAAAGATTATGATGCAAAAGTGTTTGCTAATTCTCATTTATCCATAACAATCTATCTTTTGCTTTGTTCTTAAATGTAATACCTTACATTTACATAGCATTTCCGTTTATCCCACTTACTTTTGCTTCTTGCATTCGGGTATGCTAATGAAGCAAACCACTGATTCCATATAAGTCATCTTTGGCTTCTAGGAAAGGTATAACTATTTATTAATTGTAACCAATCTCCCCAACATGAGAGAAATTATCACAAAAGTAAAGTCCACATTTAAATTCAGGGGGTACTAACTCATCCTCCCTGTGTGATGAGGGCTGTATGACTTTGTTCCTGCTCGGAAAGGAGCTATAGTTTTTCACACATGAACATTTTTGGTGGTAGCTCCTGATGATATGAGCACAGTAGTCGAAGAAAGGAGAGGTTGGCATAGGCATGAGTGGGCATAACTGTTCTATGGGATAGAAAAGACATCATCAGGGCCTGGAAGGATGTGTAGTCCCAGTAAACAAAAGGAAGAGAAATAAAAATTACAGTTTATAAACTCCATAATGTTCTACATCACACAGCTCCTGCCATCCTCTTGCTCACTCAAGACCAACCACAGCATCCCGAACAGAGCTTACTAACATGCCAGTCCTCTCATCTAGAACACTGTTCCCATCTTTCAACTGCATGGGACTCATCTTTAATGTTACGTCCTCAATAAAGACTTCTCTTGAGAGTGCCGTTTCCAAAATTTAAACAAGATCCCTTTTTACATTCTCAAAACATGTGTCATTTTGCTGTAATAGCATAACGCACCTTATAATTATCTTTGTATCCATGTGATAATTTCTTTATGACACGTTCTCGCTCAACTGAACGTGAGATCAGGGATTCTATCTGTTGTAGTCACTTGTGTTCTATATCCTGAGCACCCAGGACACTGCCTGGAATATTGGAGGCATCTGATATTTTTTGAATGAATAAAGGGGACAAAAGAGAGCCATAAAGAGTATAGTAATAGACGCTGTCAATCTTACCAAGCATGTTACGGTGTCAAAGACAGACAGACCATGCCGTTTGGACCCAGGCCAGGTGTGATACAGATTCTCGCTCTGTGACATGCTAACTCTGTGGCCATGTTGACTCTCTCTGAGCTTCCATTGCATCAAAGGTAAGTTGGCCTTTGCAACCCTATCTTGTAGGTTTGTATGGAAGGAAACGATGGATACGAAATGCCTAGAACATTGCCTGGCATACAATAAAGGTTTCATTAATCATATAGCGATATGTTTGCAATGCTTACTAATAACAGTACTTTGAACGAGTTAAATTTAAAATGCAATCTGGCACACCCAAATGATTTACTAAGCATTTATCGTTCATGTGAAAGTAGGTTTGCCCAAATGCTTTTCAAAACTCAAGAAAGCCTGGATTGCCTACTTGACTAGGTTGTGGTAGACAGACTGTCAGGAAACAGTAAGGAGTGTGTGTGTGTGTGTGTGTGTGTGTGTGTGTGTGTGTGACTTAAAAAAATGAATCACAGGAATCTTGTAAGAAAAAATAAAAATTGAAAGACTGGATCAAGTCACACACTTATGAGATCAATGACTCATGATTGTTGGACAAGAGATGCTATTGCAGTTCGGGCTATGACAATTCCTGCCCCTTTATATATTAAGGCAATGTTCCTAACCCCTAAATGGGGTACACCTTTTCATGGAAGAAGCTACTTTTGATAGAGTAATAGTTACTATCATGCACTTTTCCTGAAATTTAATGAGAGAATAATATCCATTTAAATACACTAATTTTCTTAGTTGCTCTTAGTCAGTGAAATTGCATCATATTTTGTTCAGAATTAATGTACGATAAAGCTTTTCCTACTTCGGCAATTTTTCAGTAAATAAAATAAACGTAAAACCAGTGAGAAGATAGATGTTAATTTGGTACTTCGTAGGAGTTACTCATATTTCAAGAAAATGCTACAGGTTTAAAAATCTTTACCCACATTTATGAATTTTACAGAGAGTGTTCATTCAAATTCACAAGTACTTTTGGATCCTAAATTAGTATTAAGATGAATGGGAAAATATTTCTATCAATTTAAAAGAGTTTATTGCCCAAATCCTAAATCTGGCAGCTTCTTGACAGAAATATTAATTTACCCTATTTGGAGCTAAAGTGACTACTCATGGATATGGAATATCTTACATTTTAAACCGTTGATTTATCTCAGATGTGGCTTTTTTGAGAAAGTAACTCCCACTGCAAAGTCTAATCAGACCTTCAATTTCTTCTTTACTCACATTTCACCCTCATTAAAACCACATCGCCTCTGACTCTGGCTCGTGATGGCATTATCATTTTAGAATTTGCTTCTTCAATGGAAAGAACCTTTATTATTAAAACAGAGGTCATGGAAGCTTGATGAAGATGAAACCTTTGATATATGAAACGAATAATACTTACAAAATGAGCAATAATGTAGTAAATACACATGTTTTATCACAAATCATAGATGACGAATACAACAGTGATTTCAGTTAGTAACTTTGAAGAAGGGGACCAGATGTCATTCTTTTTTTATATTATGACTTTATACCATTCATTCGGCTTGAGATAAGGCTAAGGCAAGAATATCGCCACATATGGATGGCAGTATTGATTTAGTGCTCATCGTCTGCTAGTCTTTCACTAAACTCAGGGAAAGCACCCAAGTAAAGTGTGAAAATACAAAGATTTAGAAACCAACAAGGAGAAAATAAGATTTATCAAAAATTTATATGACCTGTTACTTTTTTAAAATGTTGCAATGCCACATGTATATCTAAAACTTAACTATGCTCGAAAATACCCAGAAATCTTAGCAAGCCCCATGAATTAAGTGCAGATTATAAAATCTAGGTTAGTGCTTCCTGAGCAGTATATTCTCTATTTTTTTATTAGGTATACAGAGAAAAAAAATTTTTTTTTTTCCATTCCAGGTTTGAAATTCCAGGGAGTGCGTGCTCAGTGAGAATTCAGTACCTATGCATGTTGTAAAGTTTTAAGTTTTAAATACTCCGCTAGTAAAGCTCTCCAGGTCCAATATACTTTGATAGTGCATCCGTTCTGGAAATAAGAGCATTGCTAACTACAAGGTATATTCCAAAGTTCCAAACAGTATAAACTGATCCTGTTAGGTCAACATTTCTTTTGCTAACCCTCACTAAAGTGAAACTGAAGAGATCCAGGAAGTGATGAGAAGAGAGCAAGACATAATGTGTTTTAATTATTAAAAAACACCAATGACAGAATTTATTGATGATCCAATGGCCTAAACTTGTTTTCGAAGTGTACCCAAAGCCACCAGTTTCAGACCTAATGGAAGTTATGCAGGCTGTTAACTGCTGACCTCCTTCCTAAGGTTAGGATTGTTTTTTTCTTATTTGGCTTTCTAAATAGGAAAAGCATGGAACTAGTTCCGGCTCTATTGTGGGGACCCTGCCATACCTGTACATTGTTTCCATCAAGACAAGAAAGAAGTTCTCCGGTCCATATGTTCCCTGTGAGTCAAGTAAAAGATAGCCTTTTTCCCATTTAGCAAAGGTCTGTTGCACCATACCTCAAAATGTCTGATTTAACAAAAAAGGAAACAGTTGATTTCCAAGATCCAAAAGACAATTTCACAAAGAACTTTATTTTCAGGAAATACATTTTACCATATACAATTCTGTTGCTCAATAAGACACTTCCTTTTTAAAATAGAAGCATCAGAGGACAAAAATTAGAATGATAAGTCTAGGCCACATAAAATATGTAAAAGTTACAACCAAAAATTAAAAATCTCAATCACTGAAGAAAATAAAAGACTTAAATAAAGCCAGGATAGGAAGACTAAGTATTTCTAAAAATGACAGTTCTTCCCAACTTAACTTATAGGTTAAATACAAGTTTGTAAATTATCACAGAGTTTCTTTCCTCTTTTTCTTATTTTTAATTGAAAAATCATAGAATGTCCTGAAATATTGTTTCTAAATGATGGGTAAGAATTTCTTGCCCTTCCAGCTACTAAACCATATTGTAAAGTTAGAATAATAAAAACCATCATATCAAATGGTGAAAATTTTCAAAAAAAAAGTTATAAAATAATTTTAAATTATGAATAAATATCTGATTTCTGGGTTCAGTAAAACTATTTTAAGTATATAACAGTGGAATATCAAATAGTCATAGTGGAAAATAAAAACAATGTGAAATATTGACTAGCTTGACAACATATATTTTCAAAAAATATATTTTAAAATAACCATAAGTAATATTAAAAGGCCAGAGAATTATGACAATGTATGGGTAAGTTAGTATGGGTGTTGGTAAATGAACAAAATATGTTGCAAACAACACCAAAGATTCCTTTCAAATCATTAAGAACTTACGAATACTCAAAAGAAGAATTGCCAAGTGTGTCAGTAGTTAATCCATGGAAAAATACAAATAGCCAATTAAGTTATAAAACATTCAGCCTCACTAGTAATCAAAGCAGGTTTTTCATAGTCACAATGAGATTTCATTTTTGTCCATCAAATTGGCGAAGATTAAAAAATTAACGCAGTTTTTGCAAGAAATTAGGGAAAATTAGCACTTTCTATATGTCTGATAAGAATATAAATTTGGTGGACAATGTAGAATAATATATTTCTATATCTAGCCCTGTTTCCATTTGTGGATTGGTATGAGGGGGGTGGGTCTTAAAAGTCCTCATAGTCTTTGACCCAGTATTTCTACTTTTCGGAATTAAGCTATAGGACATAACCAGAGATGTAAACAAAGAACTATGGAAAACAGAGCTCATCATAGTATTATTAAATAACCCAAAATTGAAATCAACATAAATATTCAATAGTGGCATCCTAATATGATATTTCTATACAATGAAATATTCATTAAAATAATTTCAAATAAAGATAATAATTCCAAACATGATAAATTGTTCATGCCATATTATATAGCAAAGTTAAGCTATTGTGTTTTTTATATATTAAGATAATTTTATAAACATTATAGACTAAAAATAGCAAGAATCTATACCCACTTGTTAATAATAGTTATTGGCACAAATTTTGTATGATTTTCATTTTCTTTTTTATACTTTCATGCAACTAAAAAGCAGAAATTTTTATATTGGTTAAAAGATTTTTTAGAAAAAACTCAAAGATCACATTACCTGTCTCAACAGTTATTTAAAGGTATTGTAATCAAGAGATTGTGGTATTAACATAAGGATTGACATATAGGTCAATGGAAGAGAAGAGAGAAGCCAGAAATAGATCCACATATGTATGGTTAATTGATTTTTGGTAATAATTGTAATTCAGTGAGAAAGTAATTCAATGTGACAGGGATTGCATTTTTCAGTAAACGTGCCCCAATAATTTGACATTTGTGTACCAAAAAATCATAATGACCTCACTCATACCTCCCACCAAATGCAAAATTGAATTTGAAATGGATCATATCCTTAAATGTAAGGTAAGGCTATACAATTGCAGCAACAAAGAACATAAGAGAAAATCTTTGTGACTTAGTTTAAGGAGAAGGGGGTATTTCCTTTTTTTTTTGGACAAAAATGTATGATACATAAATTTGGTAAATTGGACTTCAGCAACACAAAAAAAACCCTTGTTCTTAGAATAATACATTAAGAAAATGAGAAGGCAAACTGGAAACTTGGTGAAACTATTTGCAAAGCATCTATCTTGTAAAAACCTGTATGAAATGTTTTATATAAAGAACTGCTCAAACTCAACACTAGGGAGACAAAGGTTCCTCCAAAATGGGAGGAATTTTTTTTCACATCCTTCACACACAAAGAATAAAATATCAATGCATGAAAGATGTTTGACATTCTAAGTCATTAGGGAAATGCAGAGAGTCACAATAAGGTACCTCTACACATGTACTAGATCGGCTAAAGAGACTGACAAAATATCAAATACTGGTAAAGAGATACAACAACTAGAATTATCAGACCTTGCTGATGGGAATACACTTTGGAGATGTTTGCCAGTGTCTTACAAAGTTAAATGTACACTTATCATATGATTTAGAAAACCTCACTTAAATACACTTAAATGTACCTACACTTAAATATTTATAGTAGCTTTATTCATAAGAGCCAAAATGTGGGGGAAATCTCAATTTCCATCAGTTGGTGAACTCATAAAAAAATATAGCACATCCATACCATGAAACACTACTCGGCATTAAAAAGAAAGAACTACCTATATATCCAGCAACATTGCTTATTTTCATAAGCATATTAAATGAAAGATACCAGAAACGAAAAGGTCACATACTGATGAATCCATTTGTATGGAACTGTGGAAAAAGTGAGATTACAGAAACAGAAGTCAGACGAGTTATTGGCAAAAGGAGAGGTGAAGTCAGGGCATAGACTGCAAGATCGCATAACGGACCTCTTTTTGTGGGTGGTGGAAATCTCCCATATAACAATCATGGCAGTGGGTACAGAACTGAATACATTGATCAATTTCATCAAAATCTACATAGATTTATTGTATTATTGTATTGCATATTAAATATCAACTAATCTGGCTTAAAAAGAGAAATTTAGTTTTTCATAATAACCCCTAGTAATGTTAATACAATGGTAGTGAACATTTATCACATTCAATTTACAAAAATACTTCCACGTAATTATCATGTTGGATACTATCACTGTGAGGAAGGTAATATTATTACCAGCAATTTTTACAAACATGGACATTAAATATTTGAACTTTACAGTGTTTTGTTGTTGTAGTTGTTTCTGTTTTGTGCTGTTATTTGTTCGTTTCCTCAAAGCATAGTGATTGCTGTGTGGAATGGCTAGAGCTCAGATGCAGCCCTACTGAGATTCATTCAGAAAAATGAAGTGGAAGGAGCATGAATTGTTGAATCATAAGTACAGGAGTTTAAACTCTGTGCTTCTAAAATATCTGGAAATGGGGCAGGATAGATAGGTAGGTCAAATGAATAGATAGATCTTTCTGAGCCTCACTTTCTTGAAATTCAATCATCAGAATTAAAAAGATAACCTTTACAAAATGTCTAACACATATTAGGTGTTCTCATTTTAATTCCTTCCCTTCACCTTCCCACCAAATCACTCTTTCACTGACCACTGCTGACCAGACTCTCTCTCTTTCTTAATAGCACTGCCCACTCCCAAGTCATCTGGATCAGGAGTCTGGGAAACACATGGTCTCTACCTCCCACTTTCACTAGGGTGCATTTGGTAGCAAGCCTTGCAACTGTCTTCTGAAGCACATCTTGAGTTCCTCCTGTCTTACCCTTCGTCTCCACAACTCCCTCACTAGAGTCTCTTTTATTTTTCTTGTAGAGGTCTGAAACCACGTGCTACCTGGTCACCCAGACTCCAAACAGTTGTCTCCAATTAGTGTCGAAGTGAACATCCTAACACACAGGTCTGATCATCATGGTCTTATTCAACATGCCTTATCAGTGCCTCATCTACTAACAATGTGAACAGTGAACCCAGTAGTATCGTAAACGCAACGCTTCCTGATCTGATCCCAGCTCCTTCCGCAGCCTCCACTCCCAACCCCACCCCTACAAAACTTGTAATTGGCTACAGTGATTCATGCTCATCCGGAGGCTGTCTCTAGCCAGAGAAATTCCCTTCTCCTCTCTATCCTGGGCTCAATCATTCCTGCTCTTCATTTTCAAATATTTTCTCCACCAGAAGGTCTTTTCTAACTAAACAAAACTGGGTCTGTTTGCCCTTTCTCTGGGTTCATATAGCTTCCTGGGCACAATGTTATCATGGAATTTATGACCCTGTGTTCACATTATTTGTTTTCATATTTGACTGCACCACTGGTTGATGAATGCCTTGAGATTAGGAACAAAATATTTTTCATGGTTATAACCCCATCCCCTAGCATAATACATGAAGAAAGCATATATTGAATGAATAAATTAATATGTGGAATTCTGCCATCTCCAAGTTTGTTGGGCAAAAACCAAGCTTGTGCACCCATTTTTTCCATATTATGTATTTTTTTCAATGATTTAGGAAACACCATATTTTCCTATATCTCCCAAAGTGTATCCAAATATACTCAAATACTTTCATAATATTGAATTTCCAAGAAAGGTGGTCATGACACAGAAAAAATATATATATATATGTATATACATATATATCAGAAGAATTATGACTACTTTCAGCTCTGTGAATAGCTAGCTAAGTGACTTAGTACTTCTGATAGTTTCTCTTATGTTTCAGTCTTCTCGTAAACTAAATGATAATCTCTGATGTTTATTCTAATTCCAAAGTGTGGTCAGTCCCTCTATACTTGACTTTCATAAAATCTAATAATCCTGTTCTCTGTTACATAGTTTTAATTTCCCTATTCTTTCTCTTGTAGCTTACAAATTTATTGATTGATTGATCGATTGATTGTAGAATTCCCAGTTACCTCTGATATAAAACCCAGTAATTTACTCTTTGTTGGCTTTCTGCATTCTGGTTCCTTCTCTCTCCAGGTCTCTGAGACACTGTTGCTAAATCATTTTCTATACTAATCTCTTGAAGCTGTCATCCCTCTATTTCAGTGAGTCTCCTTTGCCCTCAGATCAAACACGACCTTCCGAATGTTATCTTCAAAATGCGGAGGCTACACCTATTCTCCCTCCCTTGTTTGGTCTCCTCCTAACCTGCTTCCTTGTGGATCCCCACTCCCGTCGAGCAGTCTTTTGCCCACGCTGCCCAGTTCACCCCTGTTCCATCTTTCTGTTTCATGAAGTAGGAGTTCAATACAGAGCTCCTTCAAACACATGTCCTCAATTAACCCCGTTTCTCCTCTGATCTCACTGAGCTCCTGAGGAACCTCTTCAACTCAGTGCACGATGTAATGAATAACCTGGATACTCATATTTTCAAGTTCATCACACTAAACAGTCATTCGAAGAAGAAAATTGGTTAGACTAAAATTTGAAATATATTTGGAGACACCCCTGTCTTAGTCCCAGTTTTATCCCAGGTGAGTTGGTGCTCTTCCTTGACTCCTCCCCAAGGAGAGCCGAGAGCTTCCCTAAGGAATGCAGGACCAGGCCACCCAGGCACTCAGCTCTCCCGAGATTCTAGCAGGTGGAATCTTTCCAGGGTAATAGCCATCTGATAAAAGTACTGAGTTGACTTGGATGATCTCTATTTTCTAATAAAAAATATGTACAAATTCCAGTTCTCTAATACTTTCATAGAATCTAAAAAAAAAAGTCAATGAATTTAAACCCTTTGGTAATTTGGTTCCAATATAGTAACACATGTTAACAGCTAAAAAGGACTTTATATGCTATGCCATATAGTTTAAACTCATCACTTTAATGATGAAAAAATTGAGAACCATCAAAGGTGAGGACATTCATTGACGGTCCTACTGCTTTTAGGTGGGAAACCAGTGTTAGGACTCCAACTCCAACCCCCAACTCCAAATTCCACCTTCTTCTTTACTTTCTATCCTTGAATATACTCTCAGGACTTAGGAATAATTATCACAACTCTTGTGAAGCTGATGTCTGAATATAGTCCTTCACTATAAGATGGTGACCTGTCCTAGTTAACTAAACAAAGGTTTATTATATTTTATTTATTTTGTTATATTTTATTTATAGTTTTATTATAACTAGATACACCAAAGTACAGGGAACATTTCAACATATTCATATTTGTACAATAGATAGGATTTGTATAACAAATGATTCTCAAAAAGAAACAAAACAAAACAAAACAAAAACAAATGATTCTCAGTATTTTTCAGTTTTGTTACCAATTCACTGTTAAGTTTACATCATAAACAGCTAACCTGTTACTGTGAAGTAAATAGGTAAACCTTGAGCTTTAAGTTTTTTTTTTTTTAAAGATTTTATTTATTTATTCGACAGAGAGAGATCACAAGTAGGCAGAGAGGCAGGCAGAGAGAGAGGGGGAGCAGGCTCCCTGCTGAGCAGAGAGCCCGATGTGGGGCTCGAGCCCAGGACCCTGAGATTATGACCTGGGCTGAAGGCAGAGGCTTTAACCCACTGAGCCACCCAGGTACCCCAGTTGCGCTTTAAGTTTTAAGATCATTATTAAACAGCTAGACTCCTCTTGGGGAGAGTAGAGGTAGTTACAGTACTTTTGGAACAAATAGGCTTTAAGTCATAATTGTACCTCATAGCTATTTTGGTAGTGACATAGTTGAGTGTTAATTGAGTGTTGATTAAATAATTCAGTGCATTGAGTGTTATTTGAGTGTTAATTGAGTGTTAATTAAATAATCATTGAGTGTTAATTAAATAATCCAGTGCAGGAGTTTGAAGACCTACTCCTCATACAATTGTTAATTATATAGGTAAAATGCACAC
The DNA here is from genome assembly GCA_028534135.1 of Potos flavus. Classification (NCBI taxonomy): domain Eukaryota; kingdom Metazoa; phylum Chordata; class Mammalia; order Carnivora; family Procyonidae; genus Potos; species Potos flavus. The sequence goes on from CM052884.1 coordinate 2,213,409, forward strand.
CAGAAATAATTGCTTTTCTATTTTATAGCTGCATCTACTAGTGATAAAAATTTACTCTATATTTTTCTAATATGTCGTCTTAAAAAATGTCAATGAGGTCTTCATGATTTTCATCCCTGGTATTTATAAAATGAAGAAAACAAAAACTCGGGAATTTATTGCATTTTTGACTGAATTCGTACTTTTAACTTATAAATGTAGCTACTCTTCATTGACCCGTTACTGCCAGGCACTTACCAGTTTATGTTGAGATATTTAGTCCTTGAAATGATCTAAATGTTCATTTTGTAGATTAAGAAATTAACAACTAGTACTCACCAGCTAGTAATATACTAGCTAGTAAATACTCAAACAGTATTTTTATTTGATGACCCATTTGTTGCTCACTCCAAAAGCCCATGACCTAGAAAAGTAGTCATGTTAATGTATTACTGTCTACATGCTTGGCAGAGTGCTGGCTGGAAGGAAGGCAGACGTGAACTTCATGTCTCATAGTCTTGGTCTTTGCCATGCTCCAAGTTACTCTAGATAGGAGCATTTGTCTAAAGAATCTGTTAAGTTTGGGGCGCCTGGGTGGCTCAGTTGGTTAAGCGACTGCCTTCGGCTCAGGTCATGATTCCGGAGTCCCGGGATCGAGTCCCACATCGGGCTCCCGGCTCTGCGGGGAGTCTGCTTCTCCCTCTGACCTTCTCGCCTCTCATGCTCTCTCTCACTTTCTCTCTCTCTCAAATAAATAAATAAAATCTTAAGAAAAAAAAATATGTAAAAAAAAAGAATCTGTTAAGTTTTAAAAGTGTGAAAGGACACTATAAGAGGGAATACTTTTAATCCTAAAGAAATAATCAGACTCAGCCGATAACATTTCTGTACAAAAATGTTTAATTGTTGATACCATTTTTATTGATACCAATGTTTAGTTGATGCCATTGTTTAATTGATACCAATGTTTAATTGATACCAATTATTTGAAATGGTAAAATATTTTAAACAAAAACAAGGAAAAAATATATAATATATCCATAAATATAAAACAATATTCCACCATTAAAGGATATTATAAAAGAATATTTTATACTCAGGGCATAGTTTTTTAATTCTCGAAAATATTTCTGATTACATATATTGTGCTTGGCACAATTCAAAGTACCAAACCATAAATAGAATAAATAAGCTCTGGCCCTTGTCCAGCTTACATTTATCATGGTGAAAACATATAACAAAGATAAATATAATGACAAGTATAGGGTAAGTGACAAACAAGGTAAGCAGACAGAGAATGACAGGGATGCTACTATTTAAGGGTGTCCAAGGAAGTTACAGTTAGATGTATGACTATCAGAACGTTTCAGGGACACCTGGGTGACTCAGTCGGTTAAGCGTCTGCCTTCAGCTCATGTCATGATCCCAGGGTCCCGGGACTGAGTCCTGCATCAGGGTCCCTGCTCAGTGAGGAGCCTGCTTCTCCCTCTGCCCCTCCCCCCAGTTTGTTCTCTCTCTCTTTCTCTCTCTCTCTCTCTCAAATAAATAGATAAATCTTTAAAAAATAGGACATTTCAGACACAGGAAATATTACAGTGCAGGGATTGGAATGGGCTTGACATTGACTATAGTTGGCATTCAAATGAATGGATGAATTAACGACACAATTCACTCATGCTCTGCTGTTGAGAGTTGCTAAATTTTATCCATCATCTGTATAGAGACGTGTATGATGAATTATAGCTAGCCCCAGGCTGAAATTAATTAGCTGAGTGCCTGTCATATACCAGGTACTTTTCCTAAATTCTTTTAAATTCTTATCACAAATCTACAAATTAGATATTACTCATCTCCTTTTATTGTCAAAGGAATTGAGGAGTAGAAAGGCTTAGATTCTACTAGCAGATGTACAAATCCCAGAGTCAAATTTAGGTCACACGCGTTTCTGATTTAAAACTCATTCTACCTCATCTTACTACCTTCCATGATTAATGAAGATGTTTTAATTAAACAAGAAGTTTCTTATGCTTTAATTAAGTAAAAAGTAAGATTTATTCCACATATGGATTTGCAAGAGAGGAGATCATATATGATCATTTGCTACAGAAACAACATAATTTATTAGACGTTTGATATATGTAATTTATCACAGCTAACACTACCAAGGATGCATGCTCTCAAATAAGCTATATCTTTTTTTTTTTTTTCAAATGTGCCATTTCTAACATAGATATCTAAAAATATGTTTTGCTCCCTAAGGAACTTCAGCAGTTGGAGTTACTGCTTACTTTTGTACATTTGTGTAGCAGATAACTTCATAAAACAGCCTAAAAGAATAATGAAATTTGAGACTTTATAAAGACATGTAACAGATTTTTTTTAAGATGGTCAAATTCACATTTAATTATGTCTTATATAAAAGTCTAAAGAAGTATGTATCTACAGAAGTATAAAGAAGAATGGTGGTCAGTACTGGGACCTCTATTTTCAGTATATTAAATTGTATATCACCCACATATCTTGTTACAAGCAAACTAGAAAAGCTGAATGAAATATTAAACCTGCTTGACAGTATTTTTGGCGATAACAAGGCGGTAAGGCCACAGAAGAGTGGAATCCTGACGAAGAGGGGAGTGCGGAGAGCTGAGACTAATATTCAGCTCTGCTTTTCCCAGCAAGGTGATGGAGAGATCACACAGTCAAGCAGACCCTCGGGGATTTCAAGCTGGTTGGGGGAGAAGTTGGAATCTGGGACCATCCCTCATGCCTTTTATTCCTTGAAGTAAACACCTATTTTTATCCGGGATAATTTCTCTTGTGATGACTTTTTAAAAACACTTCTTAGAGTGTAACTTTGCCGCTGATGAATGCCATTAAATATTTTATGCCTGAAAACATGTTTTATTTCACCTGTGCTTTTGAAAGTTACCTCCACGGAAGCCTGGCAAGACAGCGTTTTTCGCTGTCATTTTAACAATGAACTATCTGTGTCTTCTGCTGGGCACGACTGCCTCTCAGAGATCAGCTCTTGTCATGGTTTTTGTCCTCCCATCCATAATATGCTCTTTTTCCTTTTGGATGCTTTGAAGAAAGATTTCCTCCTTGTCACTGGTTTTGAACAATTTCACTAGGATGTACCTCGATGTCATTTTATTTATGTTCTTTGTGGTTGAGTTTCATTGAATGTCTTGGATATGTGGAGCTTTGGCTTTGTTTTTTATCAAATGTGGGATAATTTTGATCATGTTGGCCACCACGTGTCCCCCTTTTCTGTTCCCCTTTCTGTCTTTCAGGGACTACAGCTGCACCTGTGTTAGGTTGCTCAAAGTTGTCCTCAATTTGTCTAATGTCTAATCTCTTTATTATTCTTAGGTTTTTGCTTTTTTCATGTTTCATTTTAGGGAGGCTCCATTGCTCTACAAGTTTCCTACTCTGTTCTTGCGAAGCGTCTCATCTGCCAGCACCCCATCTTCTGGATTTTCCAGCTCACACATTAGTTTCCATCTGTAGAAACCCACTCTGGGCCGTTTTTGTTTGTTTGTTTGTTTGTTTGTTTTGTATGTATCTTCCGTGTGTCTATGTAAGTTTTCGCACACACAGAATCCAGTCATAAGAACTATTTTAATATGTGTTTCTTCTAATGGAACATCTATGTCAGTTTGGTTTTCATTGAGAGATTTGTTTCCCCTTATGAGTCCTATTATCCTGCTTCTTTGCAAATCAGAAATTTTTTTTTTATTGTTGCTAGACATTGTGGATTTTACCTTGTTTGGTACTGGACATTTTTATGTTAAATATTTTGAATTAAGCTATTTTGCATTTCATAGAATAGATACATATATTCTAAATGTGGAATAAGTATACATATATATTCCATATGTATATATTCATAGGTATACATATATTCTACATGTATGCATCTGTAAATATGTATCTTCTATATGTAGAGTAAGTAGAATATATTCTATGTATGTATCTCCAGTATCCACGTTCTTGAGCTTTAGTCTAGAATGCAGTTAAGTTACTTAGAGATAATTTGCTCTTATCAGGCCCTACTTTTAAGATTCGTAGGGGAGCAGTGCTCCATCGAGGCTAGTAATTCCCCACTACTTAGAAAAATCCTCTGGCCGCCCTGTGCCCAGCCGGGTGAATCAGGAGGTTTTCCAGTATGGCAGAGGCGCTAGGCAGCTCTCCAGGCCGCCTGCGGGCACCGGTACTCATCTCTCAGATCCTTTCCGGGGTTGTGTTTACTTTCCTAGCCCCAGGCTGTTTCCTCTCACTGGTGCTGGTGATCATGAGGTGGCTGAACTCTGGAGGGGGATTCACTATGGGTCTCCAGAATTCTTTCAGCATGAAGTCCAGTCCTCTCCGATCCTCTGATTCTAGCAGCCTGTCTCCCTGGACTGCAGATCTGCCATTCCGGGGCCTCCCTCAGAAGGGCCTGGGACCCCTCCCAGCAAGCAAGCAGCACCGCCACCTGCAAGCTTATTTAGTGCGGTAAACTGAGGCAAAGATCCAATCTCAGTTGCTTCCCGCGTTTCCGGGATCATTGTCGTCATCACCTGAAGCCCATGGTTTTGTAAACCATCATTTTAGATATTTTATGTATTTTTAGTTGTTTCAGGGGGAGAGTGTGGCTGTTGCTTATCCCCCCTTGGCCAGACATCTAAGTCTCGTAATAGGAATTCAAAGGGAGATTTAAATACATCAACCAAGATCCACTGTTTTCCAAATCTGATTGTGATTACTCTTCCTACAAAGTAAGTTTAGTAAAGAAGACTCTTTACTGTATGTTTCTCTTCAGAAACACCTTCGTATGTTTCCTGGGTGTTGTTCAGATGGTTGTTCATGTGGCTTCCCAACCTTAGAACGTGCTGCGCTCATACCCGATTCCATGGGTGGTCGTGGTTGTTGTTGTTTTTAAACTCTTTATAAATTGATAAAATTTTAACCACTAACCAGGACATGGGAGTTGCTTTGCCTGCCAATTTGTCACAGGAGAATAGAGCCTTCACCCAGAGAGCTTAAGAAAAAAAGAAGTTTCTTGTTTGCCCCCTAACCGGCAAATCTTTTACTGGAACCCAGACTTCCTAGGCTTTATTCAGTGGTCTAATTTCCTCTTCCCTCCCTTGCTCGTTTGAGTCCCCTCACCTCCACCTGTGCACGTGTGTATGTGCGTGCGTGTGTTAAAAGTGTAAGTCACTCATTTTTAAAACCTTTTTTCTATGTATTTAAACACTCACTCTCACTAAACCCCTTTTTTGCTTCTGTCTGGTATATGTAGGTTTTTACAGCAGGAGGATGTCTGCGATTAATTTAATTGGTTCTAAAAATAAGAGACCGTGCTTTATATTTTCCTGTATAGATATTTTGTTTAATTTCCCACTGAATATAAAGTGTCAGTATATTATCAGTCATGAATGATAATAAGTATCCCCACAACAACAAAATTTTAAGACATTCCAAATAATAGTGACCCAAAGCCTACCGCCTAAGTAGTTCATAAGCACAGAAGTGTGTCTCTTTGGTTCATGTGTATGTACGTGTGTAAGTGTGTGAAAGCATCTATGAAATGAGGCTTTCTTTTGAAATTTTAATTAAGAATAGGGAAAAAATAAATTTAGGGAGAAGTCATAAGAGTAAGTTGAGAAAGGAAAAGATTGAACTAATTTTAATGATCTTGCCAAAGTTTAATTTTTAGCCTCAGCTTAGCAAAAGCCCAAAGATTACAATTAACTGTTGAAAATAAACCAGAGGTGCCTGGGTGGCTCAGTCGGTTGAGCGTCTGTCTGCCTTTTGCTCAGATCATGGTCCCAGGGTCCTGGGATCGAGTCCCGCATTGGGCTCCCTGCTCAGCAGGGAGCCTGCTTCTCTCTCTGCCGCCCCCCCACCCCCACTCATGCTCTCTCACTTACTCTCTCTCTCAGATAAATAAAATCTTAAAAAAAAAAGGAAATCAAAATGATATTCAGTATATTAATAAAATGATGTGCATTTCTAATGCATTTCTAAATAGAAGCCATTTAGTGCATCTAGTGCATTTCTAAATAGAAGCCAAGAAGTAAAAGAGATTCTAACTTTAGAGAAATACAGTCTAATGGGGAGTAGAAGAAATATGATTTAAAGTAGACATGAAACATGGTGAGACTGGAGAAAAAGCATCTCTGTGGTCATAGACCACCAGGGGAAAAAAATTGGATAAAAGATATTTGATAAATTTTGTCTAGTGATTAAAAAAGGCATAGCATGAGACATTTCTAAAAGTGGGCAATAAACCATTCAGTGTCTTACAGTGGAACAATGCAGTTTTGATAAAGAAGAGAATCACAAATCAACTTTTTATAAAAGGTGTAGATATTATGATAGCATCTGTAACTAGAAAGATAAAACTTGAATTTTGGGTTTGAAACTATATTTGAAATTGATATGCTTACTTCTTCTACACACACTATGTCCACATAGCCATTTTTGTCTGTAATATTTACATGTAACAGTCATCTTTGCAGGATTCTCAGCTCTTTTGTTTTCTCTAAAAACCATCATTGAGAAAAAGTTTTCGATATAACTTTCAGATTATTATAGGTATAATCACCTGTGGGTTCCAAGCTCTTTTATGGTTCCCCTAGAACTGGGTATAAAGTCATTCTGACACAAGACTTAACAGTGCAGATGACATTTGCTTTACTATTTCCAATGGAATTTGATGTCACACAAGTGCTACTGACATTTCTGAAAAATATCAAGCCAACACATAAATTTGTTAAAAACTAATAGACCAAATAAAAACAATTATGTAAAAAAAAAAAAGGGAAATATTATGTCCTTCAATAACGACATGGAAAATAAAACTGTGTATATTGAATGTAAAGATGTTGTTAAAGTTCTTTTTTGGAGTTAAGACTTAGCTATCATGCAAGCCCAAGAATATCTGAGTCTTTACAGTTCATATTTTCACCTAGGAAGTTTGCCTCCAGGAATGTGCTTTAAAAAATTAATCAATGACAATTACAAGATCTGTGTAAGATGATATTCTGTTTCATACACTAATATTTATAATAGCAATTTTGAAAATAACCTCGATATTAGAAATTTCAAATGAGGGGCTCCTGGGTGGCTCAGTCAGTTAAGCGTCTGCCTGCTACTCAGGTCATGATCTCAGTCCTGGGATCGAGTCCCGCATCCAACTCCCTGCTCAGTGGGGAGTCTGCTTCTCCCTCTCCCTCTCCTGCTCCCCCTACTTGTGCTCTCTCTCTCGCTCTCACTGCCTCTGTCTCTCTCAAATAAATAAAATATTTAAAAAATTTCAAATTATTAAAAATTATGGAGACAGAAGGGTAGTTCAGGGCAATGGGAAGCACACAGGTAAGGTGTCAGATCAGGAAGGGCAGTGCCTTGGAGGCCAAGCCTAGGCCAGGAGGGCATCTGGACTGGCAGTGACCTGGAGCAGCCAGGAGTTAGACTACACAGAATGCCTTAGACCTGAACATACCAGAGCCCTGCCTGGACATGCATCTCAGGGGACCAGCCCTTTGGAGTGTCTTTCTTTGCAGTGCCGTCCAGACAGGAAGCTCCAAGCCTAGACCAGGACCCGTGTAGGCCCATTCCTGTTTCTCCCCTTAGGAACATTCTCTAACCTTCTGCTCCTCCCTAATCCTACGTGAGATGGACCAGATGTTCTAAGGGCCAAAAGGACTCATGCCCATGGGATTGTCCCTGGATCCTATAGCTTCTCCATAGTTTTAGGAGAGCAGTTGGTGAGAGGGTTGCTTCCACAGGGCCATATTTCTTTCATGGAATGGGGGAGATTTATGCGTAAGAGAGATGCTGACTTGCAAAGTTCTACATTTAGAACCAAGCAGAGTGCAGGGCTCTGGGCAACCGACAGTTAAAGGCTTCAGCCAAATGTGTGGCAGTAGACGGGCTCTTGCCCTTTTGCCTTCCGACCACTGTGCTGCCTCTGGTCTCCAGCACTTGAGTGCTGTGCAGAGTCCACCACCACTGGTATCATTTCGTAGGTTCCTCATCACCGGTCAGGCTTTCCTCCAGGAGACTCTCAGTCTGTCTTCCCCAAAGGCATTCATGACCATCTAGTCTTTCCAATCCATGTGTTCTCTTACTGTTGAATGATGAGACCTCATACTTTTCCTGGTTGGTTATCAGACATAGAAGGTGAGAGATAGACATTCCTTGTCCAAGTGGGACCATTCTTCTTGCTCTGTCCAGGACCCCTCACCTGTCTTCCCCACGGCTGGCATTGTGTGGAAGACAGGAGGGCAAGGAACATGGTAATATTGAAAGAGATTTTTTTTTCTAGGATCGTAGTGATTACAGCCTGCAGAGTTCAAGAGAAGGATATTTTGTTCTATATTTTTGCTAGAAGATTCCATATGGTAAATTTTACATGACCATTAAATGAATCATTGTTTCCATTTTTCCTGCACACTCTGGATAAGACTAGCATTTATGGGTCCTTTCCATGAAACATAGTAACAAACTTTGAGAGAGTCATTGGAAACCAATATTCAGGATGGATATACAGTGTCATTAGAAATTATGGAATCAGCAATAAATAACTTATTAAGGCACTGCAGTAGTAAGATCATCTATATTGATTTAATATAAACAGGTTCAGAAGACCCTGTTGTTAATACTAACAACATTGTTCCATTTTCCTGGAAGATAGGAAATTAACCAAGAATGGAACATTTGACAATAAACAAAAGGAAAAGCTGGGTCTTGCATGTGAAGGGATAGACGATGGGAAGAATATCTGTGTGCACTAATTGACAATAAAAATTATGTATGTGCTTCTATCCGTTTTTCTAAATCATCATTGATATGTCTCTATACCCTACATGAACCTATGAATTTTCTAGATCATTTAAATCATATTATTTATATAGACAGAAGGTCTACGTAAATATTTTTCGGGGCCCCACAAAACCTATTGGCGGCCTTGTGACTATGCACAGGGCATTAAGCAAATAAGAAACTATACCAAATACAATGGAATCCAGGCTTCTTGTTCTTGCAAAAGGGTGTTAAAAATATGGAAAGAGACAAACCTAGAATGAACCTGCAGTGTTGAATTAGAATTTGTAGTGCTATATAATCTCACGGGCTTCAGTGTGTAAAGAGAGAAATGTGAATTGGATAGAGAAATAGATGTTTATAATAGATGCAAATATGTGTGTTATAGTTCTGTACATTGTGAAGGCCTATGAAAAATAACACAGCAGTAGCAATGAGCAAGATCTAGAGCATAGATCTTGGTTGCTAGTTATGCTCAGCAGTTAAATAATCTAGAACTCCTTGAAAAATGGTTGACTCAGACTGGGGGCAGAGAATGTTCCAGATGAACCTAGACTATCTGGTTGTGCCCAAAGTAAGAAAGCACTCAGTAATGATGAGGACATGACAAAAAGAGGAGTTAGGTTAAAGGTATTGCTAACAGCCAACTGTGAGACAATTTGAGCAGGAAATATGTAATGACAATAATGGATTATAACACACCGAACAGATTAGGTATGTAAATAAGTGAGTATATATGTGAGTAAATAACTAGGAGAGATTGCTATATCTTACAGTAAGATGCCATAAATGTAGAAAAATGGTGGAATCAGACAATCACTATATGGCAATCATCATAGTAACATTCTAGACAAGATAAAATCATCAGTGGAGGCTACAGTCAGGGTATCAGTAATGGGACAAATGAACGTGTGTGCCACGGTGGAGGGAAGCAATGAAAGAAGGCTCATCTGTGATATTCTGGACAGATGTGCATGATCTGGAACCAGTCATGAGGAAGCATTAAACAAAACCATTTGGTTGACAGGAACATAATGGGACACTATTCTTGAAGTAAGATTGTGAGTTACATGAAGTTACGCTCTCCATGAAGAAAAACAGGAAAAAAAATGGATAATACTCCATGTTGTGACTTTTGCTGTCAGCTTCTCTCTTCTTTTTCTTTTATGCTTTGACGTTTTTGGGATGTGGACCGTCTCTTTCTTTCTCTTAGAGCTAAGCCCTTTTGTTAATATACCCATCTTTTTCTTTTTTCAAATCTATTGCTATTGTGTTGTACTATCCTATTAGGAGTTAGTAAATATTCTCTTATCCAACTAAGTAATGTCTGCAAGGATCATTCTTCAGGGGATTAAAGCAATGTTGATCGAACTGGATGATATCTGATAGCAACAGGTCCAAATCAGGTTCTACTGAGTCAGAATAGGAGTTCAAGATTCTATCTCCTACTGAAGAGGAAGCAGGACAGTCATCTGAGTAGACATCATGTACCTCACCAGAGATCTTTCCCAGGTAATAACAAATACCCAGACATTTTTGCATGTTAGGAGGAACAAAATAGGATTGACAAGATAACTCTATGGCATTATTTCTGTAATTTAACATGGCAAGATTCATCATCAAGGAGCTTGGTAACAATGTAGCTTCATTGGGCCCACCTCCAGAGATTTAGACCCCATAGGTCTCGTGTGGGACTCAGAAGAGTGTCATTATTAGCAAACTCTTAGGTGATTTTTGTTCTCCTTCACTTATAGAACCAAAATCATAATAATATCTTGAAAACCCATCCAGCTATTGTTAATAATGCCAACTTTCCTTGTCTTTGTAATTTCTGGGAAGAATCTCTGACACTCTGTATAGTTTCTACTCAACTAAATACTCTGTGTCCTCACCAATGCAGGAGAGAGGGCTAGGTGAGCAGATAATGGACCACACGTTGAAAAGCGATCCATTGGGCCCAATTTAAAGCTGGTTTCTGAGCAATAAATATATGAGATCAAGAGTGAACTACTCTGTGTGGCCTTCTATTGGGGTGACATCCCCCAGATTGCCTCTGACATCCGATCCCAGGAAAATAATCTCTGAGAGTCCCTGCTTCCCAAGTCCCCTTACCCCACTCTTGGGCCCCCCCTTGGCCCCTTCTCAACTGTTTTCTACCACATCAGCACACCGGATTTTACCCAAGTGTTTCACAAAATTGGGAGTCTTCACCTCTCTGATAACAGGACCTGTGACAGTGCCTGAGACATACCAGATGCCCTCAGATTATATGTTAAACTACAAGAACCATTCATGTGCCCTTGTGTTTGTTTTGTATCATTGCATAATAGGTCACACAAAGCGAGCCTAAAATAAAGCACAGTCTCCGTGGGCATGGTGCATACTTTAGCTGAGTCCTCTGCTCATTGTCTCATAAGGCTGAAATCATGATGTTAACGGAGGGTCAACATGATGTTGACTGAGGCTTTATCTGGAAACTCAACTAGGAAAAAAAATGCACTAGCAAGCTCCCTTAAGTAGTTGGGAAGTTCATTTTCTTGCAGTTCTATGACTGAGGCCCTTGTGTTTTTCCTCTCTATTGGTCAGGGTTTGCATTCAGTTGTTGGCGACCAATCTCTGTCCTTGCCACACAGCCCCCTCCATCAATCTTTCTCTTATATAGGTGTACCCCGGAGATATTGAGGATCAGTTCCAGAGCACCACAATAAAGAGAGTGTCCCAATAAAGCAAGTCAAATGAAGGTTTTGATTTCCCAGCGGTAGACAAGTTATGTTTATACTATACTGTAGTCAATTAAGTGTTCAGTAGTTGGTGTAAGGACCAATGTACCTTAATTAAAAATAGTTTATTACTAAAAAATGCCACCATCATCTGAGCTTTCAGCAAGTCAATCACTGATCACAGATCATCATAAGAAATATAATAATAATGAAAACATTTGAACCGTTAAGAGAATTGCCAAAATGTAACCCAAAGACATGAAATGAGCAAATGCTTTTGGAAAAAAATGGTGCTGATAGACTTGCTTCACTGCGGGGTTCTATAAACCTTCGATTTGTAAAAACTGCAGTATCTGCATAGTGACATAACGAAGTGAAGCACAATAAAATGAGATATGCTTGGATTTTGAATCTCCCTAATTTCTTTCTTCTCTGATCTCCAGAGCCTCTTTAAAAAAGAATCAATCGATTTGGCCAGATCCACCTGCATTTAAGGGATGGGATTATAAAAGTTGTTCAATGAAAAGTTGTTCATGTCACTATTCCCAGGGGCTGTTTGAGAGTTTTGCCTGGCGCACACCTTACTAAATGAAGTTCTCTGAGTATTCATTCCAATTTGTAGATGATCCGATTTTATATGGAAGCTCAGCAGTTCCACACTATCATGTATCCTGTGTAGTCAGAAAAACAGCCAACCACGGCAATATGATCAGTGGATTATTTCCTAAGCGAATTTTCTCTACCCAGAACTAGAAAACCTCAAAGTCTAGCACTATAGCAGAAATAGCGGTACCAACCCACACAGAAAGAAGAAAAGAGAGTGCTAAATGTATACACACAAACACACATACACACACACACACACGCACGTGTATATGTGTGTGTGTGTGTGTGTGTGTGTGTGTATGTGTGTGTGTATATATATATATATGTTGTTGTTTTTTGTTTTTACTTTAGGTGTTGTAATGGGAGGAAACAGATGCCCAACATTTACCCTTACCTTTACTAGTATAGATAATAATCAACTGACTTAGAAGGAGTGCTTGTTTTGACCACGCAGTGTGCTAATATACACATCATGTGATCCCATCTTAAATAAATCACATGAAGTTTACCATTACTGTCCCCCTTATACTGAAGTTGAAATCTAAGCTATGAGAGGTGTTGGATATATATTTTTATTCTTTTCCAATAAATATCCTTTTTTAAAACACACACACACACACACATATATATATCTGACTCATTTTGAATTGAGTTTCTATCCATATATCTGTTCTTTATTACCTTTCTTGATCTTTTCACAACTCACATTTGAGATTATGTGTTAAAGAGATTAAAATAAAGATTATTTTTTTACTGTGTTTGCCCATAAATCCATGTTTTAAAATGGACTCTTTTATCAGCTCTAGGAGTATACAATTGAAGGTGAACTTTGTAAAAGAATAAAGACATCATTTTGTCTTCTAAGACCCAGTAATGCATTCACTATGACAAAAAAAATGCATCGCTGCTGACCACCTTTAAATTCTCAGAGAAATGTTTAAAGCCCAGATTAATTGGACAAGTTAATAATGTTTCCTTAAATTGAAACACTAAATTTTGAGTGTATATAATTAACTATACATAATTAGTTTTCAAAAGTAAGCAGTTGAATTCTGCTTTTATAGGTGTGCTTGTGAGTACAAATAAAGAAAAAGTGTTGTTAATAAATATAAATAAGCATACAAAAGTAATTTTTCTTAGGTTGTATATTAGCATGAATAGGCATATAAGTGAATAATATTTTATTTTACATGTAAGAAATTTCAAAGGACTTTACTTCATTGGACAAAAATATGTGAAATTTAGTGAGATATTTTGTACTTACTGTGTATATAAAAAACTTTACATGAACTAGTTCCAATAAGAGAAATAAAAATAGGTCAATATATGAATTGGGACCCCATTACATTTCCTATTATAAAGAATTATTTATAAACTTAGTAAGATTTCTATTTCAGCATTGACAGTATCAGTAGAGGAGAGTATACAAAATGTTTTGGCTAAATTTTTATTCCTTTAGTGAACACAGTATAAGTGGAAGTAGAATCTAATTCCAGGGATTTCAGTAAAAGTTTACTGAAACAAATTTCTGGATTGAGATAATCAAAGATTAGTTAAATGTATGCAAAGCATAAACCATAGTCTTTTAATTTAAAGCTGATTAATTTTGGATACCCAGATCATGACATTTTCCTCCTACTGAAACTTAAACGGATTTTGATTTTGTTTTCTTTTGGTTACCAGGGCACATGTTGTTTTTGTAAAGCATGATAAAAAGTTGGCCAATTTTTGCTGATGTCCGCTCTTTTAGCAACCCTTCATGATTTCTTATAATGCAAAATGGTATAAAATGAGCAAGTTTCAATTATCCTGAGATATATTTTGGAGACCTATGATGTGAACTAAGTGAGGCCTATTGCTTAATCCTTTGTGTAAGACTTGGTCTACATTTATTCAACAAATATGGACAATTGTGCTATATTATGGAAAATGCCAGAACCATAACAAAACAGTTTGCTTCTAGTCATCAAGACTTTAGTCTTTGATGGTCTGTAGGTCTTTTACAAATGGAGAAATGCTTCCACCAGGTGACATAATGATGCGTTAGAATTTCTCACGCACACATCTATCTTCTCAGTATCCGTTGTGTCCTGGGATTACCGGAACTACAGGTGATCAGATTCTAGAATGTGAACATTAAGATAAATATAAAACTTCTATATCATAAGAATTAATTTATGAACAGATGTTGAGTTTCGTCTGTACTTTAAATTTATTTTTCTGCTTACATGACAGGAATGTGGTTGAAGACATTCAACTCAAGTGATTATTTTCATTGACTCGTAACACTAGCTAGGGATTTAAAATAAATCCTCAAAAGATAGAGTTCCTGATCATTGAGAGATACTTCCAGATCGTGGCTAGAGATGCACTGTACACATCATTGTTTTGAGTGGGAGGGGTGGAGATAGGACCCTTGGCGGTCATTGTGACCCAGTGATCTGCACTAAACCCTTTTTTGGGCTCCTTCTTATTTGGGGATATCCAATATCCTGGAAAGCTTTATAACCAGGACTCATGGCCAAATAAAATGAATTTACTTGAAAATGATCATCAATGGATAAGTTTATTATGTGACTTGAATTAATAAATTTGGTAGACCCATCATTCACAGTTTCTTTTCTCCAAGTTGGAAAACCCCCTTACCCAACTGAGAGACCTAAGATCCTTGAGATGAAGTTATGTTACTTTATCCACTCAATGTAATGGGGTTTGCCTTAGATAAGATTCCCTAGATGTGGGGTCTGAGCAGGGTTTCGGGAACCTGTGATTGACCAGGGGAGTGGTCTCAGAAGAAAGGGTTTGAAGGAAGCCTGACAAGCAGATAAGCAAGGATGTGGGCTCAGCTGGAGTCTGGAGCGTAAGTGGAGCCATTTTAATGCCGAGGGGCTCGCCATCGGTGTGCCCTCCCGTCTGTTTTTCACTGACTGCAGACTGTCTAGGGACTGCTGGCAGGACATTGTTGACTGGGCTGAAAAGCTGGGTTGGTTCACATCCTCTAAGAATTAGAGACCAAGATGGGATCAGCCATGCAAGATAAATGCTGGGGGGAAACACTGGGAGGGAAAATGGGAAGGGAGTGCCGACCTTTGTGAAAAAGGAGGACAGGAAGAAAGATGGGCAGACACACGACAAGTAAATGCAACGTCCACTGAAATAGATAAAGGCCATTCAGTCAAAAACTCCAGCGTAATTAGTTTTCTATGGCTGCTGTAACAAATGACCGTAAACTTGGTGGCTTAAAATAGCACACATTTATTGTTCTTACAGCTCCCCAGTTCAGAAGTCCAAAAGGAGTCCCACTGAACTGAAACCACGGTGCTGATGGGGCTGCGTTCTCTCCCAGAGGCTCTCAGGGAGACCCCATTTGCTCCCCCTTCCTGGGCTTCAGAGATTGGCAGCCTCTCGCGGCCTGCGCTCCTCTTCTGTCCTCAAAGCCAGAAACGGGGGGCCAGGTGCTCACGTTGCATCCAGCTGCTTCCCTCTTCCGCCAGTTGAGGGACCTCATAACTACACTGAGCTCAGCAGGAGAATCCAGAACAGCTCTAGTTTAAGGTCAGCCCACCAGCAGTCCCCATTCCTTGTGCAACCTGAATTCCTCTCTGCCGAAATACCCTAACATACCTGCAGTTTCGAGGGGTTGGAACGCGTACGTCTCCGGGGGCCATCAGCCTGCAGACAACACTGAGATCTCAAGAAGGTAGAGACTTCAGTGAATAATAATGTATCAGTATTGATTCATTAATGGAGACAAATACACCCTACCAATGCAAGGCGTTTAATAATAGGGGAGGCTAGGTACTGGGTAACAGGAATTCTCTGTACATTTCACCATTTTCTCTCTCTCTAAAATTATTCTAAAATAAAACTTTATTCTTTTTTAAAAAAGGAGGACATTAAAAAGATCATTATTTTTTTGACTTTTAGTTTTTACTTTACCAAATTAGGTGATGTATTTGGTTTGTTTCACTTGTATTGTCAAAGTGTAGTGAAGTTGAAGAAGAATGTTTACAAATCAGGATTGTTAAAAGAAATACCAAGGTGGTGAGGGTGTAGAATGGTACCACATAAGGACTAGTGAAGTAATTAATGCCACTGGAATTTCTTAGCGTGGAAAGAAATGCAAAGAAAACATTTTAATCATTCAAGTTGATGTGCGGTCTGGATGGAGCACTTTTTACAACACTGAATTCCATTCGTTAGAATATTTAGAGAGGGCATCCCTACATGAAATGGACAGTTGAATATACTGCCTTCTGTGGTCAAACATAATAATGTTTTTATTTTTTAAATATGATAGGAAAAGAGGAATTATGTCACTAACTTTCAGGAAAAAAATAAAAAAAACATGTTCTTTAGAAATATATTTGCAAGCCTATATAATGCTCAATTATAGAGTGACAGAGAAATGGATTTTGGACTTCACCACAATGTGTCACTCTCAATTACATCCA
The DNA here is from genome assembly GCA_028534135.1 of Potos flavus. Classification (NCBI taxonomy): domain Eukaryota; kingdom Metazoa; phylum Chordata; class Mammalia; order Carnivora; family Procyonidae; genus Potos; species Potos flavus. The sequence goes on from CM052884.1 coordinate 2,229,979, forward strand.
AGTAAACAGAAACATCTGCCTGTGAGGTAAACAGTTTGTTATGAGAGGACTCATCTCGCACCATCAGAGCGTGGTATTTAATATTCATTAGGGACATGCAAATTTTAAGGTTTTGCTTTCTTCCTATTCTCAGAGGTACTCATTATATAGTAAAAGTTGAATAATTCTAGTTTCCAGTTTCACAAATTAGAAACTGCCACATGTATTCTTATTAAGAATTTTTTTGAAATTGGGGCACCTGGGTGCCTCAATTGGTTAAGCATCTGCCTTCAGCTCAGGTCGTGATCCTGGGGTTCTGGGATCCAGACCTGCGTCGGGCTCCCTGATCAGCGGGAAGCCTGCTTTTCCCTCTGCCCCTTACCCCACTTGTGCTCTCTCTCTCTCTCAAATAAATAAGTAAAATCTTAAAAAAAAAAAAAAAAAAAAAGAATTTGCTTGAAATCTAGTAAACCAATGGCGCCATCTCACCTTTTCCTCCCATAATGACAGGGATGGTGACACAGGTGTACACACACACACACACACACACACACAATATTAGATGATAATAGAGTATAAGTTCCAGAGCATGTTAACCCCAGGTCTTTTTCTTAGATGATAACAAGCACATTGGGAGGAGGGGTATGTGCTATGGTGAGTGCTGTGAATTGTGTAAGACTGGTGAATCACAGACATGTACCCTTGAAACAAATAATACATTATATGTTAATTTAAGAAAGAAAGAAAGAAAAAGAAAGAAAGAAAGAAAGAGAAAAGAAAAGAAAAGAAAAGAAAAGCAGAAGAGTTCAATGGCAGAATCCAAGGGCCAATCTGGGATGAGGAGAGCCTGCTAAGAAAAGTTGGAAAGGTACCTGTGTCCAGTCTGGGGAGCAAGGCAGCATATCCTGTTCAGCAGAGTTCAGAATGCCCATCAGAATGCCCCTGATAGCTGTGAAGGTCTAAGACAGAGTCCCATTAGATGGGAGGAGCTTTCTGCTCAGGACCATTGGCCACGCCTTTCGGAGCATCAGAGTACACAGCAGCGTGATGGGCAGGGATCTAAGGCGAGTCAGTTCCCAAGGAAACAAAGTCTGCATATCGATGAAGCAAGATATTATAATCAGGACCGACACTACCATTGTCTGCCTTCAGCAGTGTAATCATCAGGTAGTTGAATTTGAAAGTGGACGCATGTGGAAAAAGGCAAGGCTGCCTAC